>JADLZK010000579.1:0-112097 GCA_015847255.1 Hyparrhenia diplandra | reverse complement strand
TATTGAAACATAATAGAAACTTTTTATCAAAAAAATCTACATAGCTGGTGCACGCTTAACCTTTTTAGCGAATAATTTCAGCCAACAAACAATAAAAAGGGTTGAGATCCCACAAATCGACGTTCATGTCATATGTGGCGTACAATGATGCCTTTTTTTGTCAATCCCTAGATGTACGAGTGTGACAGGGGCTCATCTGTTGCGTTATGTGTTGATAAATATTGAGCATGATGGTGCCGAGGAGATTTTTTTACTTTTTTTGGCAAAGAAAAGTTCATTGATGCTAAAGCAAGTTACATCCTCTCATTACCAAGATAAACCAAACTACTCCAACTCCATTGATGGGAGATAAGAAACCTTGAAAAAAACCATAAATTCCACCATCTAGGATCATCATCCCAAACGGATATGTCACGGACGCAAGCTCAATCTAAAAGAATAGGGCCATCTCACCATCCACCACCGTCATCCTCATACCCATCACTTTTGCAAAAGAGAATGCTAAAACTCCACATGCAAACATGATAAAATTGGCACCACCGATTGAAGATCTCTAGTTTGGTTTTGGCTAATTAGTGACACCTAAGGACTAATCTCTCGATGCTAAGTGTTTGATTAGATTGGAGATTGGTCGTGCGGGAGTTGGTGCATTGTGATCATGGAGGATGGATCGAGGTGATCCAAAAGTTGATCAAGTATGCAACTCGGTGAAGTTTCGGAGATCAATTGTTCCCAAGGCAAAGGTATAACCATAGGGCTTTTGATTTCACACCCAAGACACCATAGAGGGTGTGGATGGTTATAGGATCGATAAGCCGTACTATAAAGAGGGGAAAACTTTCGTACATATCGATCCTCACGTGCCTTTAGGTTCAAGATTCATATGCATGCATTCTAACCTAAAGAGCTAACTCCGTCCTTGTCGAAAATGTTTTCGAAAATGCTAACACATGGTGTCGAGGTGTTCTTCGACGTGTCGGCAACAAGAAACAAGTGACGGAAGTCGGTTTGGAGCAAAGGCGAAGAAAGCGGCATTTAAACGACAAGAAATCGCGGCTCGGGGTGGCCGGACGCACCGACCGGAAGCACGAGGCTTGCCGGCCGGGCCCTTGCCGGTGTCGCGGGTCGGTCGGGAATAACGAAAAGTGTAAACCGGTTTTGGCCGAGGGCGGCCGGACGCCTTGCCGGTCTGGCCGGAAGCACCGGCCGGGCCGCGGCCGGACCCGGTCGGGCCGGGGTCCGACCAACTGTTTGGGCGTTGTCGGTTGTGGCCCGGACCTACCGCCCGGACTCACTTGGTGAGTCGGTCGGTCTTCCGGTCGGCTGCCGAAAATCGTGGGTTTCCTCCCCAACGGCCACATTTCGTGGTGTGGGGTGGCTGCCTCTTGCTCTCTCTCTTGGTCATTTGAATCATCCCTAACATCTTTGAGCAAGCAAGCAAGCCTCCCTCCTCTCTCATTCTTGATTTGAGCTTCATTCTTTAGAGATGTATGAGAATGTACTTGGGATCAATCAGTGACCAAGTATGGGAAGTGACCGAGAAGGATTTTATCATCCTAGATCCTACCAACCTCACTCCTACCGACAAGATCCACAAGCAATGCAACACAATGGCATTGAGCACTCTCTACAAGGGAATGGATGTCAAAGTATTTGAAGGAATCAAGGATCTTGAGAAGGCAAGTGAAGTGTGGGAGAAGCTTTGTGAGACCTATGAGGGCACCAAAGTTGTGAAAAAGTGCCAAGTTGTATGTTACGAAGAGTGAATTTGAGAATTTCAAGATGAAGAAAGATGAGAGCATACCGGATACATTCCATAGGCTCCAAGTGATTGTCAATGATCTCAAATCATTGTGTGTGAAGACATTGGATATAGACTTTGGGCACAAATTCTTAATGTGCTTGCCCAAGAGATTTGCTATGTTGAGGAAGATTCTCTTTAGAGGTGCATTGGACACAATGACACTTAGTGACTTGCTTGGTGAAGTGCTAACCGATGAGCAAGTTGATGGAATGGAAGATGAAGTAGAGAAGGAAGATGACAAGAACAAGAAGGTTGTGGCATTCAAGGCCGCCACCACCTCATCCAAGGCCAAGGGCAAGTCTAAGACTCAAGAAGAAGATGATGAGGAAGTCAACCTTGAGGAGATTGTTCAAGAGTTTGCTATGTTTGTGAAGAAGTTTAGCAAAGTCTTGAAGAGCAAGAAGTTTGGGCAAGGCTCTAGAAGAAGAAATGATTCATCCAAGGGCAATGAAGAGCCAAGAAAGTGCTTTGAGTGTGATAGCTGTAACACCCTGGTGTTAATCAACTAAAATTTTGCCATGCCATCATGATCATCGCAAAGCATGCATGTTTAGGAAAAATTGAAATGCATTTAATTTAAAATAAGTTTAAATTTTAGAAAAATGTTGTGTTAGGGGTTAGGGTGCTTTTATTTTGATCACATGTGTTTGATCCGAATTTTTGGTGTGGATGAATGTTTTCAAAGTTAAAGTGTGGTAGTATGAAATTTGATCAAATTCTACTTTGATTTGAATTCTAAAACCCTAATTTCCTAACCCTTCTTTACCCTCTTTTCTATAATTCAAAATCTAAGCAAAATTTGCCAAAAACTTCCAAAAGCTAGTTTGTAGATCTTTTCTTGATGAACAAAAGATATGTACAAAGTTTTTCAAGTTTTTGAGTAATTTTAAAAGTAATTTTGAATTCAAATTTGTCCCTTTTTGACCCCATTTCAAAAGTCATACTTAGAGGCCGAATTTGAAAATCTTCCAATTGTGAAAATTGTAGATCTTAAAAAATTAGGCCAAGTTGCTTTTGGAGTTTTTCGAGTTCAGTTCAAAATTTGAATGAATTTTTGCATAAAACAAAAGTTAGGGTTTGGGGCTACATGTAATTGCGCACGGGGAACCCTCGCTCACGCCCATCTTGGCTGCCGGCCGATGCCGCCGTGGCCGTTCTCGCGGGTTCCAACGTCTTCGTCTTGGCTGAAATGGCCGAGAGTTCATGAAGCTCTCGCCACCTCACCACCCCCGTCCCGTTCCCTTTTTAAGCCGAAGCCGTCGTCGGTTTTCTTCTTTTTCCGAAAAACCATCGCCGCCGGTCACCTTGCTCCGCCGCCTCGTCTTGCGTCGCCGTCGAGCTCCAATCCACAAAATTGATCTTGCCATCTGAAGCGCAACCGTTTGCGGCGTGGTTTGAGCCCGCGTCTGCCTCGTAAGCAGGCGGCGGCGCCGTGCGCCTCCATCTTCTCGGTCCGGCCGGAGCGCCGCGATCCACCTCGCCGTCGTCCCGTTGCTCCGGTGAGATTCGTGGAGAACCATCTTGCCATCTAGCTTCACCTTGTTGTCACGATCACGGTCGGCTCGACCGTTTTGCCGCAGTGCCCGCGGAGCCGCCGGAACACCAACCTTGCCACCGGAGTTTGCTTCCGCGTTGCCATCAAGTCACCGTCGACGACCACGCTCCGCTCCGTCTTCTGCAAACCAACGTGGAGCATCGTGTTCCCTGAGGTCTAGAGTAGCCAGTAACACTCTTTATTTCTAATTCTGCTGTGGTCGCCGAACGTCGATCCGACGACCTCCGCCATGGTCGCCTCTCCGCCCGCGTGTGCGATCTAGCTAGGGGGCGATTTGATTCGATTAAGTTAGGGAAAGGGTCGCATGAGTGTCCTTGACTGTTGCCGTGCTCGTCGTCGCCGGAAAAAGCTCCGTGAGCTCCGCCGTCAGCGCAACCCGCCCGCCATGTCCGTCGGTGGTGGTGCCCGGTGCCTTAGGTATAGGGTTTTGGGTGTCGGCGTGTGCGCGATGTCGAGGTGATCGGCGTGGTGCCGACCACATGGCCGGAAACCTCACCGCCGGCGTGAACGACCGATCAACCGCCGCTGCCGGCGTGGTCGGTAGCGGGCTAGCCGTTGGGCGATCCGCTCTTGTAGCAGCAGGCCGGGGCCGCCACAGTACCGGGCGCGTGTGGTGTTGGGCTGAATTAAGCCCGAAGGCGGGTTTTGTTTTAAATGTGTTTTATTTATTTTCCCCGAGTCATGAATAGTGCGATTCTTGTGAATTTCATATAAATTCAAATGCTTGTTCAAAAATTCTGAAAATTTTTGTAGAGTCTTCTTATGAGTATGTTTACATATGAAAAATTTGAAACTTTGAATTTGAGTAGTCCTTGCATGTTTTAAAATTACAAATTTTAATTGAAAAATGCATCTTCCATGATTTTTAGAAAATAAAATATTTATTCAAAAATCATGAAAATTTATTTGGTACTGTTTTATGATATGACCTACTTGTATAAAAAAAGTTTGGAGTCATTTTGAAATGTTTAAATTATTTTCTATCTTAAGCCCTATTATTTCATGTGATTTATAATTTGTTTAGTGTCAAATAATTTAGGTTTTGTGTAACTTTGGGGGTTGTTTTGTGAATCTTGGATCATACCATAATCAAGTGGTCCTTGAGAACTCCTTAGGCAATGGTGATGATATCTTTTAGAGTAGTTCAACAAGTTGGTTTTATTGGGTTGCAACTTTATCGTGAAGGAAAGTTATATTCAAGATGTTATCATTTCATGCATTAGTTAAGCATCATATTTAAATTCCATCATGTTGAAGCATACATTATTTCGTGTAGTGAACGAGACCCGAGATTGTTAAAGCCGAGCCGATTCTTGAGGAGGGTTGTTCTGTTGGAGAGGATTTCTTTTATTGTGGTGTTGACCCCGAGTCCCGCATCACAACGAAGGCAAGCCCCGGATACATTTAAACCTTTCCTTGTATTTTACAAAGCTTTTACACTTATGTTTAAGATATGTTGCATTAAGTTCTAGGAGTTGAGAGATAACCTAATTGCTGCATTATCATCCTTGTTTATTGCAATACCATCCTTGTTAACCTGTTTTATTCGAAAATGCTTAGTGATGCTTAGCCCTGCTTAATTAGTTAAGCTTTTTCATCAAAATGTTTTATTTATGAATATGGTACCTTTTTGGAAGAATAATGAGGTGTAGAGTTTAACTTGAGACCAGACGGGACCTGGGTTGTGTCTCTGGTGGTAAAGCCGACAGGGTTGCCTGGTCGTGCTTGTCCCGTCTGTGTCGGTTAAGGACCTTTCGTTGATTGGCCCTTGGATCAAGAACTTTGTTATACTGGCCACATATACGAGTAAGCCCGAGATCTCGGAGGTGAGCCAAATCGGGAACGTACAACCGCGCACTGGGAGTGGAGAGATGGCGGGAGTACATGTTACCCTCATGGGTTAAAGTCCCGGATTGGAGGTGTACGGTACTCTCGGGTGGCGTAGGACGCGGTCCCGTTTTGGACGGTCCGAGTGAGGGTTGACATATGCAAGTTTAAGTTCTACATATGTCGTGTGGTGAGGTATCCCCAGCTAGGTTTTTAAGCGGTTCGAATCGGCGTTTGCTCCACGAGAAAAGGAGACTTGATCCTCGCACCGTCTTCGTAGTAATTGATGGAATATGATTTTGAGGAAAGAAAGTTGGTTTATGAAGTAAATGTTTGCTCTAGAATAGGACAACCTAGAGTATATGAAATACTAATATGAATTAAAAATATTGAAAGTAAGGATTCACTTTTAGTAAGCTTTTACGCAAAAGAATTCTTAATTCTTGCAAAGCCTTACCTTGGTTTCCCTAAACCTACATTACTAAGTCTTCTTCTGTTTCTTTGTCGGTTAAGTCTTGTTGAGTACTCCCGTACTCAGGGTTCGTTGACCCTTGTTGCAGGAGCAGGTCATGAGCAGGCTTGTTTTGGTCCCTGCTGCATGACGGTGTTTCAAGAAGAGGATGATGAGTAGAGGTGAACCCTTGGGCAGGGTTGTCTGTGTAAATATGTTTAATGTTACTCCAATAAACTTCGGATTGTAGTGTTACTACTTAAGTTTGTTTTGAACAAATGGTTTGTAAAATTATGGTTATGTAATCCTTCCGCTGTTTACTCTGATGTATTTTGAATAAAATGTTGTAATACTGGAGTGACTTGTTAATGAGATCCTGTTCGGAAGATTAATAGCACTTTCTAGATTATTGGGAACTCGTGCATAAAGATCAGAGGTCTTAATGACAATGATAAGTGCATGTGGGCCCTGTAATTTAGAAGGTTCTGTTACAATAGCCCTTATCACATCCTTACCGATTGCCCAATCAAGAAAGAAAAGAAGAAGATGAAGGGATACAAGGGCAACAAGACAAACAAGAAGAGCAAGACCATGACATTTAAGAAGACAAATGATGGTGCATTTGTTTGTTCTTGGGATAGTGATGGTTCATCCGATGAAGAGGAAGAGAAGCCCAAGGCCATGAGTGCAATTGGCCAACACAAGATGTCATCCCTCTTCGGCTCATCACCTTCATGCTTCATGGCTAAGGCCACTAAGGTATCATTGCATGAGCATGAAGAACTAAATGCTAATGAAGTAAAATATGATAGTGATGATGATGATGATGATGATGAACCCACTAGAGATGATCTCCTTGAGATGCTTAAGCAAACTCATATCATACTTAAGACTAAGGACAAGGAATGTAAAGCTTTGTAAAAAGAATGTAAAAACTCTTGAGCAAAACTTTAGTGAGCTAGAGGCCACCCATGAGGGTCTAAAGGAAGACCATGGGGAATTAGAGCTAGCTCATACAAGGCTTCAAAAAGCCCATGCCTTGCTCATAGAGAAGAATGATAGAGCTTGCTCAATCATCAAGAAGGATGTTGGTTCAACATGTGACATCTGTTGACACTTGTTAATGCATGCTTTTAATTGTCAATTAAACATGGAAAATGACTAAAATATAATTAAACAACCTTATTAGGGGTTTATACTAATGATTTCCATGAGTTTTGGTAAAGTTGTGATTTGCGGGGACTTAACAGAAAAAAGCGGTAGAAATCGTAACGCAATCCAACTCCGAAGCAAGACTAGAAGGCTCGAATACACCCGACGTGAACGAAACTTGGCACCGAAGAAAACATCATCTAGAAGACTCCGGAAGCCACGACGCATCGCGGGGCCCGTAGTGGAACCCACCCTCGGGCGATCGGCTAATAATCGAGCCCGATCGGCCTGGTTTGGCCCCCAAGTCGTCCCTGTTTCGAAACGTTCCTCCACCGCCTCTAAGACGCAATCTAATCCGGTCGTTTGATGTCGGTTTGATCCGGCGTCGGTTAAGCACGAGATGCATGAAGATTAGTACCACATTGCTGCTTGAAGGCGAAGAGACATAAGAAGACCCATATATATAGACCCCTAGGCCTCCCTGATTCATCAATCTCAGTTCAATCTTCAATTCAATCAGATCATCAACTACGACAAGAGATAGAAGCTCTAGATTAGAATTAGATTGAGAGTTAGTTTTGCAAGTTGAGAGAATTAGAGTGCGGTTGAGGCGGAGTAGAAGGAAGGCCCTGAGTCATCGGCGCCTCCATCTTCTTCCTCCTCTGGAGTTGGCGTCTCCATCATCGTCTCCCCTGGAGCTGATGCCATTGGAGCACGACTCTGAGATCTTGTGGATTGTTCGAATTCCATTCGAGTAAGTGATATTGTCTCTATTGTTCTTAAGGTTCGTATTTCTTTGATAAGATTACTTTGATTCCTCGTCGCTCTTGATTTAAAGTTGTTAGATTAATGTAAGCGTGGTGCTTAGATTGACTAGCTTATTATGAATACCTTCTATAGGCCGGGGTGAAGACACTTGTTAAGGCCGATCGTAGTGGTGACAACACTATTGAGTCCTTTGTTACGCCGCCTCGTTTATAGAAATCGTAGGAGACCCCTGCGTTGTTAGCGTAGAACCCCTTTATTAAGAGTTTCTTCATGACAACCCCTCTTAAGAACAATGTGCAAATGATTTATTTGAAGTGAGAACAAGACCTTCCTACTAGAACTCCTTATCTTTATTATCTATCTAGTTTTATTAAACCACTCGAGGGGATCGTGAGTAAATCTCAAGAACCCCTTCTCTACGTTCTCCCCGTGGATTCGATATTTAAAACCCATCACCCCGGGTGAAGTGCTCACCGTATCCGTGCGCTTGCGGATTATCCATCATAATATTCCTGTAGGCTTAGCAAATACCAACAAGCATTTAAAGCGCCGTTCTTGGGAGAACGGTTTAGAGATTTCTTGAGTATACTTTTATCTTTTCTTTTTAGTTTAAATTCTTATCCTTTTCTTTATCATGGATACTACATCCATTAAAGATTTTTCGGCACCTATGGAGCTTAGCCTTAGGCCTATACCATCATCAAACCAATTCTATCCGAAGCCTATGAGCTACGCCCTCGCTAATAGAGATGGTCCAAACCAACACTTTCTTAGGAATAGAAGACGAAGACCCTTATCATCATCTCCAACAATTTGAGCAAACATGTGACTGCCTTCATATAGAGGGTATGTCGACGAGACTATCCGTTGGAAGCTCTTTCCGTTCACACCGAAAGGAAAAGCTCGCCAATGGTATGACGAGAACCAAGGAGAAGAAGAAAGGCGATTGGGGAATTCTCCGTGCAGATTTACGCCGGACTTTTACCCGTTTCTAAAGTAGTCAACCTTAGAACCCGGATCATATCTTTCAAAACGGGAGGATAGTGAGTCGTTGAGTTCATCCCGAACGTTTTGAACTTCTTTGCAAATCCGGACCAGGATCTACGCCTTCAAGACCACATTTTACTTCAACATTTCTATATTGGTCTTAATAAAGAATCTAGAGCCTATTTGAATACCTCCTCACATGGATCTTTCATCCATCTTACATCTAGTGAAGCTAGAACCATCTTAGACAACATTCTAGCCAAAGACCAATGATGATCCAAAGAGAAGAGAAATCTTTAGAAGAAGAAATTCCGAAGTAGCTACACCTGAACCTATGCCGAAATCATCTCAACCCGTAGCTACTGAGAATCATTAAAGGAAAAACATTCTTTCCCCGATTTTATGAATGATATCGAGGATGATTTATTTTTCGATTTTGGAAACACCTCGAATTATCATCAAGAGAAGAAACCTCGAAAACGCAAATTATCTTCACAAGAAGAAATTGATCACGTTGAGCAATACTTCTCAAGACAAAACACTAGGAAGCTTGCATCTATCATGAGTGCGAGAATGGTTAGAAGAATCGAACTTTCTTCGATGTGATCCGTATGGAATCACCTTACGTACCAATGCAATGCATAATTAATGCAATCACCTATGATGCACTTTATAACCCAATCGTAGGAGTTAATATAATGGCTTTATCCTTTTTCGAGCAATTTAGCAAGAACATGCCATTATCTCCTACTACTAAGTTATTAAAGCACTCCTCTGGGCAAATTGTCCAAAGTTCAGGAATTCTTTACACTCTACCTATTCGGGTAAATGACATGTTAATCAACTTTGAGCTTTTATATCTTTGATATTAGGGAGTTTGACCTTTTATTAGGCCATCCATTAGAAAGACTCCTTAAAGAAGGACACACGGAAAACTAGACATTTGTCTAGGCAAAGATAAATTTCCCTTACAATTCGCACATTCGATTCATACCGAGACCGAACCCAGTCGAACCGGACCCAATGGAAGAGGTGAAAGAAGCATCTATAGAACATTTCGTAGAGAATCCAATCAAGAAGATGTAACTGAATTCTTCATCGAGGAAGAGGAAGAAAATCCAACCGAATCCGAACCTCTCGATGAATTCGAGGAAACCTCGAGACCTCCCATTGAACTTAAACCTTTACCACCGGTCTTAGATATGCCTTTTTGCATAATGATCCCGAGTCCCCCGCGGATCATTAATGATAAACTCACTCGGGGAAGAGACTTACAGGGTTAATTACTCGTCTTAGAACAACATCGTTCAGCCTTCGGCTACTCACTCCATGATCTAAAGGGCATCAGTCCTGCCCTTTGCACACATCGTATACCTACAGATCCTGATGTTCCACCATCTAGAGAGCCTCAACGCGAGACTTAATAATACAATGAAAGATGTGGTAAAGAAAGAAGTTCTAAAACTTCTCGCACGCCGGATTATATATCCCGTGCCACATAGTGAGTGGGTAAGCCCTGTGCAAGTTGTGCCTAAAAAAGGAGGCATGACAGTAGTTAAGAATGAAAAGAACGAATTAATTCCTCAGAGAACCGTCACTGGTTGGCGTATGTGCATAGACTATAGAAAATCAAATAAAGCCACAAAGAAAGATCACTTTCCACTGCCTTTCATTGATGAAATGTTAGAACGGTTGGCAAACCACTCTTTCTTTTGTTTTCTCGATGGATATTCAGGGTATCACCAAATCCCAATCCATCCCAGTGATCAAAGCAAAACCACTTTTACATGTCCATATGGAACTTATGCATATCGTAGAATGTCTTTTGGATTATGTAATGCTCCAGCTTTTTTTCAAAGATGCATGATGTCTATATTTTCGACATGATTGAAGAGATTATGGAAGTTTTTATGGATGATTTTTCTATTTATGGAAAAACTTTTGATGATTGTCTAGAAAACTTAGATAAGGTTTTGCAAAGATGTGAAGAAAAGCACTTAGTCCTTAATTGGGAAAAATGTCATTTTATGGTTAGAGAGGGATAGTGCTAGGCCATCTAGTTTCTGAAAGAGGAATAGAGGTAGACCGAGCTAAAATAGAAGTAATTGAACAGCTACCTCCACCTGTGAATGTTAAAGGAATAAGAAGTTTTCTTGGCCATGCTGGTTTTTATAGAAGGTTCATAAAGAATTTTTCTCATATTGCTAGACCTCTTACAAACTTGTTAGCTAAGGATGCTCCTTTTGATTTTGATGATGCTTGTCTTAAATCTTTTGAAACTCGAAAAATGCTCTTATTTACGCACCCATTATTCAACCCCCGTTGGTCTTTACCTTTTGAAATTATGTGTGATGCAAGTGATTATCTTTGTGGGGGCTGTTTTGGGACGCACAAAAGACAAGAAACATCATGCTATTGCTTATGCTAGTAAGACTTTAACTGGACCTCAACTTAATTATACCACAACTGAAAAAGAGTTACTAGCTGTTGTTTATGCTATCGACAAGTTTAGATCTTACTTGGTAGGAGCAAAAGTTATTGTTTACACTGATCATGCTGCTCTTAAATATTTGCTCACTAAGAAAGATGCTAAACCAAGATTAATACGATGGATTTTGCTGCTCCAAGAGTTTGATTTAGAAATTAGAGATAAAAAAGGAGTAGAAAATTACGTGGGGCCGATCATTTGTCTAGAATGCATTTTGAGAAACCACAGGGAGTTACCCATTAATGACTCTATGAGGGACGACATGCTCTATCGGATCTCCCGATCCGATCCCCAGTATGCAGATATTGTTAATTTTATGGTTGCGGGATATGTACGACCGGGGCGATAAGAAAAAAGCTCATTTATGAGAGTCGCCATCACCTATGGGATGAGCCATACCTCTTCCGAGTATGCACCGACGGCTTACTCGAGGTGTGTACCGGCGAAAGAAGGACTACAGATTATCGAAGTGCCACTCGGCACCATATGGGGGTCATTATGGAGCATTCCGCACACATGCAAAGATCTGGCAAAGCGGATTTTTCTGGCCAACCATGTATCAAGACACACGAGACTTCGTACGAAGGTGCAATGCCTGTCAGAGACATGGCAATATCAATTCTAGGGATGCCATGCGTCACGACGACCAATCTTCAAATCGAGCTCTTTGATGTCCGGGGAATTGACTACATGGGACCATTCCCAAAATCCGGACCCTACGAGTACATCCTAGTGGCAGTTGACTATGTTTCTAAATGGGTTGAGGCCATGCCATGCAAGACTGCTGATCACAAAAGCTCAATCAAGATGTTTGAAGAAATAATATTTCCAAGATTCGGTACACCAAGGCTAGTGATAAGTGACGGAGGGTCCCACTTCATCGACAAGAATTTCGAGAAGTACCTCTCATCTCATGGGATCCAACACAACGTCGCTACACCTTATCACCCGCAGACAAGTGGTCAAGCAGAAACGTCAAACAAGCAAATCAAGAACATCCTACAGAAAACGGTTGACCAAATGGGAACTAAATGGAAAGACAGGCTACCCGAAGCTCTTTGGGCTTATCGGACAGCTTACAAGACTCCCATTGGAATGTCTCCCTACCAGCTGGTCTACGGGAAGACATGTCACTTGCCTGTTGAGCTAGAGTTCAAAGCTCACTGGGCAATCAAGAGGTGGAACATGGACCTTGACGCAGCCGGAACAAAACGAAGAATGCAACTATCTGAGCTGGAAGAATGGAGAGAGAAGGCGCCCACGTGCCAAGATCTACAAAGAAAGAACCAAAAGATGGCACGACAAAAGAATCAAGAAGAAGGAATTCCACCCAGCGTCGGGTATTACTTTTTAATTCTAGGGTACGACTTTTTCTGACATGGAAAACTACGAAGCAAGTGGGAAGGACCATACAAGGTGGTGAGTTCATCATCACACGGAGCTGTCACTCTTCAAGACAACGAAGGTACGCTATTCAAGGTAAATGGTCATCGCCTCAAAATATTTTTAGAGCCCAATAAAGATTTAGAAGAATTAGATGTTATCGAATTCTTCGAATTACCCAAAAATATTAATTTTCACGAATAATGGGCCGACACCAGGTTTTTCGGGATAATAATAGAGTTAGAGCACCCCACGACGAGCGCTGTCCGCGAGGCGACACGTGGCCAGACCGACGGGCCCAAATAACAGCCGATCGGCCCACGGTCCCCCTCTCACGTCCCGTTTTGTCCCACACGGTCTCTTGCACGTTTAGTTACGGAAAAAAATCACTTTCTAGATTTGTTTTAGTACCGTAAACCCAATCTCGTCCCCCTAAAAATCCCGACCCCTATATATAATCAAGGATAGACCCTCCTCTTTTCTCATCTAATCTCCAAATTAGCGACCATGGTGAAAAGCGCCTTTGTCCCCTTCAATGAGAAAGCCAAGCAAGTTGTTCCTTCCATCAAGCAACCCAAGCCGCTCGCCGTCATACCACCCGATCATACTCCAATTCCTTTCGTTCCACCTCATCGCCCTCGCACACCGCCGCCACCTCAAGGACGCAAGCAAGTCATGTATGCTCACCCGTATGATGATCGTCGCCGCTACCTTGAAGAAGCCGATCCATGTTCCTAGCTACATGAAGGTTGAAGAACCGAAGAAGGGCGGCGTCTCACACGAAGTTCGCATGGACGCCAACGGCAACACGAGGGAGCACAAGTACACTACAGCACCTCCACGCTGCACTACCATTAATGGAATCCGCGCTAAGGAGTCACGGATCAAGAGGATTCCTGTTATCGAGGCCGGCCAACGTATGCCACAAAAGAAAAAAGACTAGAAAGACCGTGGCCGACCTCGCTCTAGATGTAGCAGCCCTTGCGAGAAACATGCAAGGAGATTCACCGCGTCAATAGCACCCTCACTAGTTCTGTCCTCCGTCTCTTAGAGAATGAAGGAAAGAAGAAGCGTAAAAATCGGGAAGAGGATGCTAGTCGCAATTCAAAGAAGGGCAAGGGCCCTATGTAAGCACCACAATTAGAGAGCACATAAGTCTTAGCGTTTGAGTCTTAAAGATTAGTTAAATTAAAGTCATTTAGTTTGGTTTTAGATAATATTAGTTTGCTTTAAATTTTAGGAAGTTCGAATTATATAATAAAGTGCTCTCTCTTTTATCAATAAAATAATCCACAAGTTGAGTCAAATATTTCTTCTATATTTTTCTCGATATGTGTTGGTATTTCTAACGTCACTAACTAGTAATGGCGTTTAGAAAGAATATCGAGATGTTGCTTCAGATAAAACTAAAAGAAATAATTCATTGCGATTCATAGCATATCCGAAAAGGTTGTCATCCCTATAGTTAAACTACTAATATGCAAGGAATAAAATATTTCGTACTATGCCTTAATAACTTCTTAATAAGTAAATAAACAATTATAATCTGGTATCCGCAGCGCACGATATGAATATACCATTGTAGCATTTTAACCGGAGTAAGAACCAGGTGTTGAATTTATATTCTACCACGGGGAAAGAAGTCTTCTATCGTGAATTAACTATACATAGGTGCTAAACATCTTAATCATCTCTCGTGTGCAAAGCTTAAGTGTTAAACTTATCAATTAATTAAACAAGGATCAAAGTTCACAATAAAGATAATGATAAAGTTCTTGATAAATAGATTCAACCAAAGTCATATCTAAGTGGGCGAAAAATAGAAAGTGTCAAACAAAGGACTATAGCAATTCATAGGCTAGCTAGCATTAGAAACTCCAATATGTAACTCTAAACTATAAGTTAGGATCTACTCAATTAGTGCAATACATCTAACAATCATTGAAGAAAGACTAATTAAATCCTTACATGAGGACGTAATCCGTGAAGACTAAGGCGAAACTTAGAACAACCCGAATAATATCATCCGCTAGGCCTACATACGGGGATGGATTGCAAAAGGACTCAATGGTGCTTTGTCACCACCACGATCTACCACACGACCCGGCACATAGGGTGCAAACGCGAGTAAATAAGATCTAATCACCACGATTACATCATCTCTACCACTCACCCATGATATCAATAGATGAGCGCTATACGAATCCATGTATGAACATAACAAGAATTCAACTATGCTAAACGTGTAATCAAAGTAAATACTAGAACAAATAATCTCGAATATAAACATGATCAAGATATTCATATTAAGCATGTGTCCGGAACTTGAAGACTACTTACAATGAAGAACTTACAAGAACGAGGCCTGATCTTGAGCCGGCCTCCGACGATCCGGGCGGATTTCTCCCTTCCTACTAGTTCTAGTCTTGATTGCTACTCTTCCTAAAGCGATGTTTCTACAGCGTGGGATATGACTTGGATCTTGAAGCGTTGTTGCTGAATTGAGAACTTGATGATCTGAAAAGGGGGTCTAGGGGTCTATATATATGGGTCTTCTTATGTCCCTTCGACCCCAAGGGCGATGTGGTACTAATCTTTGATTCATCTCGTGCTTCTACCGACGCCCTCGGATCAAACCGACGTTAAACAACCGGTTTTAGATTGCGTCTTAGAGGTGGTGGAGGAAGGTTCCGGAGACGGGGGCTTGCTTGGCGGCCAAGTAGGGCCGATCGGCCCCATTATTGGCCGATCGGCCCGGGGAGTCCCCCGGGTCCCGTTGCGCGTCGTGGCTTCGGAGTCTTCTAGATGATGTTTTCTTCGGTGTCAAGTTTGGTCCACGTCGGGATTAATCCGGAGCCTTCTAGAGTCTTTCTCGGAGTTGGATTGCGTTGCGTCGCGTAGTCGTATGGCTCGCGAACTCGCTATTTTTCTCGCTTTTAGTCCCCGCAATTCAAACATTACCAAAACTGATGGAAATATGTTAGTGACCCCTATTCTAGGTTGTTATTATTATTTATACCCCTTTCTCATGTTTAATTGATTAATAATTTTATATGATAACAAGTGTCAACAAACTCCCCAAGCTTACCCTTTGCTAGTCCCTAGCAAAGCTATATGCTATAGTAGGATCGGGAGTTGCTACTACGCTTTCATACCTCGAGAAATACTTGTGTTACTTTCGAAATAAATTCTCCTCTTAACCAGATTGCTCTCTCATACCTGTTTACCATGAGGCGTAGCCTTTTCACGAATCATAAGCAAGATAAAACAATCAAGTTAAGTACCATGTCTCAAGTTCTTTGATCAACTATCATCCTGGGGTTTTGTAGTATTTTTCAAAAGAAAACTTCGGAGATCCTATGTATGACCCTCTTAAGTGGATGGTGGTAATGGAGTTATACAAGTGGCGGAACATACATAGTGGGATGATAGTGGTGAAGTGGGTGAGGATGAAAGGTAGTAAATAGCCTTAGCCTTTTTCTAGTATTTTTCTTCTCAAGCATCTTAGACTATATCTCTCTTTCTAAAAATTGCTAGGACACGGGGCTGTCCATTCTTGGAGAGGTGGGCTTTGTCCCGGACTTGTGTCCATTTTTTTTCTCTCTCCTTAGAGATGTGGGCCCTACTCACCCTCGGACACGTGTCCATTATTCATCTCTAAATATATTTTTATTATTAGGGAGGTAGGCCCTTCTCGTCTAGTATGACTTTTGTCCGTTACTCTCCCTCTCTCGTCTCACTTTTCTCTAGATATATTTTTTTTTTTTTTTTTTTTTTTCGAATATAGCCCAGCCTTTATAAAAACATTGAGAGAGACATATCCAAAGATTGCAAGAGTTTATTTTTATAATTATATTTATGGCTAGCGGCTTGATGGAGTATGGGGAGGCGTACTTCTGAGTTAGAAGCAGCGTATTTAATGGAGTGGGATGATCTTGATGTGAATGATAAACTCTTAAGGGTCATAGCTAAGGAACTCATCATATAATTTTATAATTTTTAAAGATAAAAACCAGGAGTCAAGTATCTCTAAGATTATGATAAACAGCAGCTCAACTTTTCATGTACTTTTATCTTTTAATGCGAAGACTCAGATTAAGCATGTGCTTCCCACAGGTGTTTGGGTTTAGAGCAAATTAAGCATTTAAAGCTTTGGGAGAATCTAAGTCCAAAGTGTAAGTATTTTTAAGAGGAATTAGGGGCGGAGCAACTATTCATCATCTCCTTAGCATCATCAAGATCATAATTAAAAGAAAGTAATCTAGCAAGTTCCAAATTTATTTGACTCTTTAACACTAAGACTTTTAACTAAGACTCATTAACTAAGACTCATTAACTCTAAGCAAATATAACTAGCTAATAAATAAGACATAGGATAGTGATACTTATAGTGGTAAATGGGGTGCCCCCCAAGCTTGATCTTGAAGTAGTTCTTTGTTCATCCTTGGAGCTTGCTCCTCTCCTTTAATGTTCTCCCATTAATATTAGTTTTGCACATACCCGAAGGAACAAAATCTTAGGATGTTAATGTGAGCCTTCATGTGCTCAATGCTTTTTTTTTGGATTTTTATTATTAAAGGTGTGGACCTTCAGGTGCCCACATATTTTTTGAAATTTTTCTATGCAATAGGGATGCTAATGCAAAAAACATATGAGTGCAAAAATTTTGTATTTTTATATTTATGCCACCACGGCAAGGGAGTGCTTGCATGGGGCTTAGGAGACTGATGCAACAAACATATTTTTGAGATTTTCTAAGTGTAGGTTTAGAAAAAGTAGATATGCTAAAGGAAACATGCTAATTGAAATATGCTTTGCGAAAAATTAAATATCTTGAGATAAATACCGAGTTACCTCTCGGCGAGTTTAAAGCACTTACTCCCATGGCGTGGTGTCGTCTATGGGCCCTCGTATAAATGTTGTACACGGTAAGGTTCCTTCAATGATCTCAAAGGGTGGCGTAGAGACGGTGGCCGAGGAAGTCGATTGTTCAGTTGTTGATGCCGGCGCTGGTTGGGTCTCAGAAGGTGTACTCGTTGCTCTTCTTAGCGGTAGCAGCTTTCTTTCTTTTCGAGATTGTTTCTTTGGTGGAGACCTCTCGTGTAGCCGGTCAAATAAGTTCAAGATGGGTAGGAGCTGAGTGTACTTTTCCTTGATGTCTTTTTCTATTCTCTCAATGTGCTCCATCTTGAGTCCATCTTTTGTTGTAGTCTCTGAGACGTTTTTGGCTCTTGGTCTTTCTTCTTGGTTTGTTCATAGTTAGTATAAGTATTGAAGAAACAACAGATCTTTTACCTTGAATCGAAGTGGATCTCGCCCGTCCCCGATGTAGATGATAGCTCTTGTAGTGTTTAGGAACGGTCTTCCAAGTACTATGGGAGGATCTTGTTCTTCTTAAGCCCATGTCCATGACTAAAAAGTCGGTGAGGACGTAGCGGTCCCCTGATTTTGTCGGGGGCGTTTAGGTGCAATACCTTCCGGGACTCGGTATGATTGGTCCGCCATCTCGTAGCATTACATAGGTGGAACACAAAGGCGATTACCATATATTAATTGATACGTTACCTTTGACATTAAGTTGATGCTCGATCCCGTGTCGCATAACTTGCTTTGGAAGTTCCATTGATTGATGGAGCAATGGATTGACGGAACTCGAGGTCGCCTAGCTTCTCTAATGGTGGTGGAATGCGCCGAGTCTTGCGTTCGCTGGGACTTGATTGATCATCAAGACTCGTTCCACATGTGGTCGAGGTTGACGGTTCTTCTTGTTCTTGCTTCTTCTTTTTGTCCTCTTCTCGACAAATTGGTGCGTGTACTTGAGGTGCGGTAGTGGTACGGTTGGGCGGGGGAGCTAGGGTCTTGTGTTTGCGGTTGAATCTCTCCCTCTGTCCGTTGGCGATGAAGACGACCTTTGCGGTGTCGGCGTAGATGATGGCCTTGGTGGTGGCAAGGAAGGGGCGGCCTGAATAATCGGGGCGTTCTTACCTTTGCCCGTATCGAGACCCACGAAGTCGGTGGCCACATAGAGCTTACCGATGTAAAGACAAACGCCTTTCCGGATGCCTTCGATAGCATAGCGGCTGATCTCGCAAGTTGTAGGCACATGGTTGTGTATAGTAAATCGCATCTCGCTCAAGGTTTACCTTAGGCATGATGTTGACACTTGAGCCAAAATCGACGAAAGCACGTCGTGGGTGCGGGCGCCGATTTCAATGGTGACGACCGGTCTCCCCGGATCTCCTTTCTTGGTGGGCATACCCCGTCAAGCTGGTCAGTCCTCCTCGTGCATCCTTGGTCTGAATACCTGCATAGTAAATATCGACAAGGTTTGCAGATTCTAATTCTTCCTACGGCCCGAATCTTACCCTGGTTAGGCATAGGGGCGTATAAAGCCACCGAGACAATTGAGATTCTATCATTTTATTAAAGCTATGTTGGTTCTTTATTGCGAAGAAAAGCTTTCCATTTTAGTACTAATAGTTTCTAGCATTTTATCATTGGAAGCTAACTTCTTAGACAGATTATCCATGAGTCTACCTTGGTTTTGTACTAACTCTCTTAAAGGTGGGAAATTATTGAAAGAGTTATTACCTTGATAGTTACCGAGTAGTTACCTTGGTAGTTGGGTCTCTGTTGATTCCATCCTTGATTCGAGGACGATACCGGTTGTTGTTGTTGTTGATGTAATTCACGTCCTCTTCTAGCTCGGGACATTGGTACCCCGAGTGTCCATGTTGCCACATTCTTCACATGTCATGCGGGGTCGAAGAGTTGCATGACTTCCTTTTCTGGGGGCTTTGTCTTCAAGCTTCTTCATAATTAAATCCATTTTTGGCGACGGCATGTCTACCTCTTTCACCTGGTGCATTCCTCTTTCTTTCTTGCGGGGGTTGACGGTCCTCATTCCAAGCTTGGTTTGATGCCATCTTCTCCACAAGGTCGGTAGCTTGATTTAGTGTAAGGGGCGGGAAAGCACCTCCAGCAGCGTCCATGGTCTCCACGGGGTGTTGTTGTTGAGCCCGTGGTAGAAGGTCCGCATGAGTAGCCGCCTCCATTCCATGGTGTGGGCATTGATGATGTAGTCTTGGAAGCGTTCCCACGCCTGCGAACGGATTCATCGTTTCTTCTTTGAAACTTGAGATTTTCCCCGTAAAGGCGTTGGTTTTGCCTATAGGGAAGAATTTTGCCAGGAAGGCGCGTAGAGAGCAAAGTGCCCAAGTAGTGAGTTTGTCTTTGTTGGCGTAGAACCACTGCTTCACTTTCGTCCCAAGAGTGAGAATGGGAACAAACGAAGTAGGATTGCATCACTTGAGACATCTTTGATGGTGAAGGTGCCACGCATCTCTAGGAAGTGTTGTAGGTGAGCATTGGCATCTTCATGGGCTTTTCCACGTAATTGGCTAGCTTGTACCATGTTGATGAGTGCAGGCTTGAGCTCAAAAGCTTTGTCTCCCACATCGACCGTCGGCCCAAAGGCGGATGTTGGCCGTAGTCGGTCTGTGAGTACTCATGAGGGTCTTGTTTGCCATGACTTCGAACACGGGGTGCTAAGCTTCGCCTTGATGGAGGAGTCTTCAAGGTAGTGATCTTAGGTTGAGACTTCAACTTGGATCTTGCCTCCTTCAAGAGTTTTTACGGATCGGATTTGGAAGTTTTTCGGGAAGATTCCTTTTCATACATTACCACTGAAATAGATAGAAAGAATAATAACGAGGGTAAACTTGTTTAAGCAATTGATAAATTTAATACTTTACAATGCGTGAGAGAGATGTATGCAAGTTAATCCTATTTTTTTTATTTTATTGGGCTATAGACTTTCTTTCCCAAGAACGGCGCCAAAAATGTTTGTTGTTATTTCTAACGTCACTAACTAGTAATGGCGTTTAGAAAGAATATCGATGTTGCTTGAGATAAAACTAAAAGAAATAATTCATTGCGATTCATAGCATATCCGAAAAGGTTGTCATCCCTATAGTTAAACTACTAATATGCAAGGAATAAAATATTAGTACTATGCCTTAATAACTTCTTAATAAGTAAATAAACAATTATAACTGGGTATCCGCAAGCGCACGATATGAATATACCATTGTAGCATTTTAACCGAGTAAGAACCGGTGTTGAATTTATATTCTACCACAGGGGAAAGAAGTCTTCTATCGTGAATTAACTATACATAGGTGCTAAACATCTTAATCATCTCTCGTGCAAAGCTTAAGTGTTAAACTTATCAATTAATTAAACAAGGATCAAAGTTCACAATAAAGATAATGATAAAGTTCTTGATAAATAGATTCAACCAAAGTCATATCTAAGTGGGCGAAAATAGAAAGTGTCAAACAGTGGGCGATAGCAATTCATAGGCTAGCTAGCATTAGAAACTCCAATATGTAACTCTAAACTATAAGTTAGGATCTACTCAATTAGTGCAATACATCTAACAATCATTGAAGAAAGACTAATTAAATCCTTACATGAGGACGAGAATCCGTGAAGACTAAGGCGAAACTTAGAACAACCCGAATAATATCATCCGCTAGGCCTACATACGGGGGATGGATTGCAAAGGACTCAATGGTGCTTTGTCACCACCACGATCTACCACACGACCCGGCACATAGGGTGCAAACGCGAGTAAATAAGATCTAATCACCACGATTACATCATCTCTACCACTCACCCATGATATCAATAGATGAGCGCTATACGAATCCATGTATGAACATAACAATAATTCAACTATGCTAAACGTGTAATCAAAGTAAATACTAGAACAAATAATCTCGAATATAAACATGATCAAGATATTCATATTAAGCATGTGTGCGGAACTTGAAGACTACTTACAATGAAGAACTTACAAGAACGAGGCCTGATCTTGAGCCGGCCTCCGACGATCGGAGCGGATTTCTCCCTTCCTACTAGTTCTAGTCTTGATTGCTACTCTTCCTAAAGCGATGTTTCTACAGCGTGGGATATGACTTGGATCTTGAAGCGTTGTTGCTGAATTGAGAACTTGATGATCCGAAAAGGGGGGTCTAGGGGTCTATATATATGGGTCTTCTTATGTCCCTTCAAACCCCAGCGGGCGTGTGGTACTAATCTTTGATTCATCTCGTGCTTCTACCGACGCCCTCGGATCAAACCGACGTTAAACAACCGGTTTTAGATTGCGTCTTAGAGGCGGTGGAGGAAGGTTCCTATTGCGGGGCTTGCTTGGCGGCCAAGTAGGGCCGATCGGCCCCATTATTGGGCCGATCGGCCCGGGGGGTCCCCCAGGTCCGTCGTCGCGTCGTGGCTTCCGGAGTCTTCTAGATGATGTTTTCTTGATTGTCAAGTTTGGTCCACGTCGGGATTAATCCGGAGCCTTCTAGAGTCTTTCTCGGAGTTGGATTGCGTTGCGTCGCGTAGTCGTATGGCTCGCGAACTCTGCTGTTTTTCTGTTTAGTCCCTGCAATTCAAACATTACCAAAACTGATGGAAATATGTTAGTGACCCCCTATTCTAGGTTGTTATTATTATTTATACCCCTTTCTCATGTTTAATTGATTAATAATTTTATATGATAACAAGTGTCAACAATATGTTTTTTGTCTCCACCTTGCTTTGTATGCAAGATAACAGGAATTAAGTGTGGGGAGAGACATGCCGACCAAACAGAAATTTTTACGCGACAAAAATCAAGAAATTCGAATAAAAACGGAACCATCGACTCACACGACGGACACGGCCCGACACGAACGAACAGGCGGACCGATCGGCCCAAATAATAGGCCGATCGCCCCCTGGCCCGCCCCACTAAGGCCCAGCTTCGTCCCACCGCTCGGTTAAACTTCCTAAAACTTTTTAAATTTTCGCAATTTATTTTCCGTTCGAATTAAATAAGCCTTCTCTGTTATGGTATGTTTACCTATATGAAAAATATGTCTTGAACAAAGTTTTGCATGATTAAATTCCTACATATATCTGTCACTTATTGGGATGCTTTAATTGCTTAAAACATGAGAAAGAATAAAGTTAGAATAAGATCTTCTTTCTTTTATCTTGTCTTTGGAGAGTTATTTCAAAATATTAAAGTCATTAGTTATGCTTCTCCTTTGTGATCAATGATACATCCTAATAGAGCCGTAGCAATCATTAAAGATATATCTAATTAATTGTTGCTTTCTTGTGTTGAGCTTTGTCAAAACCACGACCCATGTTGAAATTTGTCGAAAGTCTACGATCAAGATCACATACACTTTGCTTTCACTAAAGTATCTATGCTCTAAAAAGTGTTAATCTCTATCTCCCATAATTTTAATTGTTGTAAAAAGGTACAGCTACGAAAAAGCCAAATGTTAAAAATTCTAAAAGTGAGAGAGAAGAGAAAATGAGCAAGTGCTCTACGGGTCAAAAGAACCCCCTCTCTAAAAAAAAAAAAATAATAATAAAGAGAAGAATAATGGACAAGTGTCCGAGGGTGAATAGGGCCCACTTCTCTAATAAAGAGAGTAAAATGGACATGTGTCCGGGGTGAGTAGAACCCACCTCTCTAATAATTAGCTGGTTACCTCTCGAAAAAAAAAAGGGAAAGGGAGAGAAATATAAATAGGGGAGATAGAAGATTTTCATCTAGAGAGAGCCATGGTGATAATCTTGATTCACATGCACATCTTGATCTGTGACTTATGACATCTATCTCCATGGATCCACAATTGACTCGGCAATAAATACAAGGTAAGTGTGCTACATGTTCTTGAGCTTCACATATGATATATAATAAAAGAACTATGAGGATATAATATACTTTGAGAGACTTGAGAGTGTCACAAAGGAGTAAGTACAGCTATGTTTTCTTTTCAAAACTTATGTAAAATCTCTCCAAGTGACTTGGTTTAAGAATTTAAGGTGATCTGTTTCTAACCAATTCATGCTCAAAGATCCCAAAGTGCAGGTATGACCATGGAAATATAATCATGATCCATGCTTAGACCATCCTTTTATCGAGGACGAGTAAAAGCCTGAGTGTGGGGGAGTTTGTTGACACTTGTTAATGCATGCTTTTAATTGTCAATTAAACATGGAAAAGGACTAAAATATAATTAAACAACCTTATTAGGGGTTTATACTAATGATTTCCATGAGTTTTGGTAAAGTTGTGATTTGCGGGGACTTAACGAAAAAACGGTAGAAATCGTAGCGCAATCCAACTCCGGCAAGACTAGAAGGCTCGAATACACCCGACGTGAAACGAAACTTGGCAATCGAAGAAAACATCATCTAGAAGACTCCGGAAGCCACGACGCATCGCGGGGCCCGAGTGGAACCCACCACCGGGCCGATCGGTAATAATCGGGCCGATCGGCCTGGTTTGGCCCCCAAGTCGTCCCCTTTCGTTTCCGAACGTTCCTCCACCGCCTCTAAGACGCAATCTAATCCGGTCGTTTGATGTCGGTTTGATCCGAGGGCGTCGGTTAAGCCGCGAGATGCATGAAGATTAGTACCACATTGCTGCTTTGGCTGAAGAGACATAAGAAGACCCATATATATAGACCCCTAGGCCTCCCTGATTCATCAATCTCAGTTCAATCTTCAATTCAATCAGATCATCAACTACGACAAGAGATAGAAGCTCTAGATTAGAATTAGATTGAGAGTTAGTTTTGCAAGTTGAGAGAATTAGAGTGCGGTTGAGGCGGAGTAGAAGGAAGGCCCGGAGCTGTCGGCGCCTCCATCTTCTTCCTCCTCTGGAGTTGGCGTCTCCATCATCGTCTCCCCTGGAGCTGATGCCATTGGAGCACGACTCTGAGATCTTGTGGATTGTTCGAATTCCATTCGAGTAAGTGATATTGTCTCTATTGTTCTTAAGGTTCGTATTTCTTTGATAAGATTACTTTGATTCCTGTCGCTCTTGAATTAAAGTTGTTAGATTAATGTAAGCGTGGTGCTTAGGTTGACTAGCTTATTACGAATACCTTCTATAGGCCGGGGTGAAGACACTTGTTAAGGCTGATCGTAGTGGTGACAGCACTATTGAGTCCTTTGTTACGCCTGCCCCCGTTTATAGAAATCGTAGGAGACCCTGCGTTGTTAGCGTAGAACCCCTTTATTAAGAGTTTCTTCATGACAACCCCTCTTAAGAACAATGTGCAAATGATTTATTTGAAGTGAGAACAAGACCTTCCTACTAGAACTCCTTATCTTTATTATCTATCTAGTTTTATTAAACCACTCAGGGATCAGTAGTAAATCTCAAGAACCCCTTCTCTACGTTCTCCCTGTGGATTCGATATTTAAAACCCATCACCCCGGGTGAAGTGCTCACCGGTATCCGTGCGCTTGCGGATTATCCATCATAATATTCCTGTAGGCTTAGCAAATACCAACAACATCATAGATGAACCATTCTTGGTTGATGTTGAAGAACCATCTATTCCTTCCACATCCACATCAACCCACTCAAACTCTACTAGTAGTGATGGAGTAATTTTAGATTCATCACTAAAAGTTGAGAATGAGACTCTCAAAAGAGAGGTGGATGAGCTCACCCACTCCTTGAGGAAGGCATATGGTGGGGATGCCCGCTTGCTAAAGTGCTTGGGTAGCCAAAGGTTTTTCCTTAACAAGGAAGGCTTAGGCTATGTCTCCAAGAAAGGCAAGAAGGCCTTTGCTACTCCAAAGCCTAGCTTTGTGAAGAGCAATGAGTCCTATTACAATAGATGCAAGCAAGTGGGGCATCAAGAGCAAAAATGTGCTAAAATCAACATGAATAAGAAATCAAGCAAAGTGCGTTCCATATATTTTGATTCTTGTTATTTGCTTACCAAGGGTGAGAAGGGTGTCAAGGCAAATTTTGTTGGTACACCCATTGTTGGCCCAAAGAAGAAGGCAATTTGGGTACCAAAGGCTTTGGTTGCTAACCTCCAAGGACCTAAAGGTAAATGGGTACCTAAATCCTATTGATTTCCTTGTAGGTGAATTACAAGATTGGGGGCAACCATTGGATTCTTGATAGTGGGTGCACTCAACATATGACCGGTGATGTAAGGAAGTTCAACATCATTGATTCAACTCAAGAGAATGGCAAGCCTATTACATTTGTTGATAGCAAAAGTGGCAAGATACAAGGCATAGGCAAGGTTGCAATAACCAATGACTTGACATTATCAAATGTGGCACTAGTGGACATATTGAAGTACAATTTGCTTTCGGTGGCACAAATTTGTGATCTTGGTTACAAGTGCATCTTTGGTGAAGATAGTGTTGAGATAGTGAATACAAAAGATTCAAGCTTGATCTTCAAGGGAATAAGATTTGACAATCTCTACCTTGTGGATTTTGGTGCTAGTGAGACTCAAATTAGTACATGCTTGATATCTCAATCTAGCATGAGTTGGTTATGGCATAGAAGGCTTGGTCATGTGGGCATGAAGCAACTCAACAAGTTAGTGACACATGATCTAGTGAGAGGCTTGAAGGATGTTCACTTTGACAAGGACAAGCTATGTAGTGCATGTCAAGCCGGCAAGCAAGTTGCCAATACTCGTCCAAAGAAGAGCTTCATGAGTACTTGCAAGGCATTTGACTTGATTCATATTGACTTGTTTGGCCCAACCGCATATACAAGCATTGGTGGCAATAAGTATGGATTTGTGATTGTGGATGACTATACAAGATTCACTTGGGTGTTCTTTCTCAATGATAAGAGTGATGTGTATTCATTATTCAAGACATTTCTCAAGAGGGTGCACAATGAGTTTGATATCATAATCAAGAAAGTGAGAAGTGACATTGGTAGTGAGTTTAAGAACACAAGAGTTGATGAGCTATGTGATGATTATGGAATCATGCATCAACTTTCGGCCAAGTACACACCACAATCAAATGGCCTAGTTGAGAGAAAGAATAGGACTCTCATTGAGATGGCAAGATCAATGCTTAGTGAATACAATGTGAGTCAATCATTTTGGGCGAAGCAATCAACACCGCATGCCACTACATCAATAGATTGTATTGCCATCCCATGATGAACAAGACACCTTATGAGCTATTGAATGGAAGAAAGCCAACCATTGCATACTTTAGAGTATTTGGATGCAAATGCTACATATTAAAGAAGGGTGCAAGACTTGGCAAGTTTGACAAGAGGTGTGATGAAGGATTTCTACTTGGTTATTCCACCACAAGCAAAGCATATAGAGTGTGGAACAACTCAAGTGGAGTGCTAGAAGAAGTCTATGATGTTGAATTTGATGAAACTAATGGGTCCCAACATGAAGATGAGAACCTCAATGATGTTAGTGGAACTCAATTGGTAAATGCCATGAGAGGCATGGACATTGGTGATATTAGGCCAACTCAAGTTGATGATGACAAAGATGAAGTGCAAATCACTCAAGCTAGTGGTGCTCAAGTTCAAGATCAACAACAAGCTAGTACATCATCTCAAGCAACAACAAGTGATCAACCAAGCTCAAGCAATCAAGTACCAATACTCCAAAGCTCAAGTGTTGCTAGAGATCACCCAATTGATCAAATTGTTGGTGATATTGCAAGTGGAGTGCAAACAAGAGGAAGGCTAGCGGCATTTTGTGAACATTTTGCATTTGTGTCACAAGAAGGGTGCAAGACTTGGCAAGTTTGACTAGAGGTGTGATGAAGGATTTCTACTTGGTTATTCCACCACAAGCAAAGCATATAGAGTGTGGAACAACTCAAGTGGAGTGCTAGAAGAAGTCCATGATGTTGAATTTGATGAAACAAATGGGTCTCAAGATGAAGATGAGAACCTCAATGATGTTAGTGGAACTCAATTGGTAAATGCCATGAGGGGTATGGACATTGGTGATATTAGGCCAACTCAAGTTGATGATGACAACAAAGATGAGACGCAATCAACTCAAGCTAGTGATGCTCAAGTTCAAGATCAACAACAAGCCAGTACATCATCTCAAGCAACTTCTAGTGATCAACCAAGCTCAAGCAATCAAGTTCCAATACTCCAAAGCTCAAGCATAGCTAGAGATCACCCAATTGATCAAATTGTTGGTGACATTACAAGTGGAGTGTAAACTAGAGGAAGACTTGCGGCTTTTTATGAACACTTTGCTTTTTATGTCACAAGAAGAGCCCGAGAAGGTTGATGATGCCTTGAAGGATGAAGAATGGGTCATTGCAATGCAAGAGTAGCTCAATAACTTTGATAGAAATAAGGTTTGGGAATTGGTAGAGAGACCAAAAGACTACAATGTCATTGGAATCAAATGGGTGTTCAAAAACAAGCAAGATGAAGATGGCATTGTTGTGAGAAACAAAGCAAGACTAGTTGCACAAGGTTACACTCAAGTTGAGGGTCTTGACTTTGGTGAAACATATGCTCCGGTTGCAAGATTAGAGACAATTAGAATTCTATTGGCCTATGCATGTGCACACAACATCAAACTCTATCAAATGGATGTCAAGAGTGCTTTTCTCAATGGATTCATCAATGAGCTAGTGTATGTTGAGCAACCACCCGGTTTTAAAGATTACCATCATCCCAACCATGTGTACAAGTTGAACAAGGCATTGTATGGGTTGAAGCAAGCACCTAGAGCATGATATGAGAGGTTGAGAGACTTCCTACTCAAGAAAAGCTTCAAGATGGGCAAAGTTGACACCACTCTATTCACCAAGAAGATTGGAAAGGATTTGTTTGTCATGCAAATATATGTTGATGATATCATCTTTGGATCAACAAATTAAGAGTATTGTGAAGAGTTTGCCAAGATGATGGTAAAAGAGTTTGAAATGTCTATGCTTGAAGAGCTCACATATTTTCCTTGGTCTTCAAATCAAGCAAATGAAGAATGTCACCTTCATTAGTCAAGGGAAATACATTAGAGACATGGTCAAGAGGTTTGGATTGCAAGATGCTAAGGGCATCAATACACCAATGGGTACCAATGGATCATTGGACAATGATGAAAGTGGCAATATGGTTGATCAAAGGTACTATAGGTCATTGATTGGAAGCTTACTCTATGTGACCGCTTCTAGGCCCGATGTGATGTTTAGTGTTGGCAAGTGTGCAAGATTTCAATCCTCACCTAGAGAGAGTCATCTCACCGCATCAAAAAGGATATTGAGGTACTTGAAGCACACACAAAATGTTGGGCTATGGTATCCCAAGGGGTCAAACTTTGAGCTTATTGGATATTCGGACTCCGACTATGGGGGATGCAAGGTTGATAGAAGAAGCACAAGTGGCACTTGTCAATTCCTTGGAAGATCTCTAGTATCTTGGTCCTCAAAGAAGCAAACCGGTGTGACACTTTCAACCGCCGAGGCCGAATACATTAGTGCCGGTAGTTGTTGTGCACAATTGCTATGGATGAGATCAACATTGAAGGATTATGGGTTTGATTTCCATCATGTGCCTTTGTATTGTGACAATGAAAGTGCTTGCAAGATGACTCAAAACCCGGTTCAACATACAAGAACCAAGCACATTGACATAAGGCACCACTTTATTAGAGATCATCAACAAAAGGGTGACATTGCTATCCAACCTATTGGCACCGAAGATCAACTAGCCGACATCTTTACAAAGCCACTAGATGAGAAGAGGTTTTGCAAGCTAAGAAATGAGTTGAATATCCTTGACTTCTCCAACATGAGTTGAATGCACCCCACTATCATGACATGCCCCTACATCAAGCAAAGCAAAGGTATCATTGTTTGACATGGCATTCATGATAACTAAGGACTTGTTAGAACATATAGACATATAACTTGTACCTTAGGAAGCATTCATGGAAAATCAAAGGATTTCAATGTATGTATGCCATCACTATTGCTATTTATGCTTGTTTGATCTAGTGATGACATATGACATGTTTATGGGCTTGCAATCTCAAGTGTTGAATTTGGCTATCTTTTCACACATATGCTTCAACATAGGCAAGATAACCCTTGTCATGAGGTGTGAAGAAGCTTGTCTTTGGTTCAAACCGAAATATATGTTTGACAAGTAATCCAAATTTGACCAAATTTGAGCACTATTCTCTCTTCCATAACACAACATGGTCATACCTTTTGTGGAAATTGTCGACAAAGGGGGAGAGATTAGTGCATGAAAGGTTTTTGGAAAATTAAAAATTTCACATGTTTTTGAAAACCTCTCATGTGGTTCATGAGTTTACAAGTGGTTCACACAAGTAGGGGGAGCAAGCTCATAGATAATTTGTTGCATTTGATTGTGCACTAACATATGACTTGCTCATTGCACATGTATTTAAATTCTATATATACATGCTTGTGTGGTGTATGCTAGTTTTTAAAGTGGTTTTACAATTGATTGATAACTAGCATGCATAGGAGCTAGCTAGATTTTCTAAATTCCGCTCTTAATTCAAGTACCTTGCTTATAATGTGATCTCACGTGGGACTTTGAGTTTTGATGAAAATCTAGTTACCTTGATGCTTGTATGGTAAAAATGGCGCAACTCCGATTGGTATCACGCTTCAAAGGTCCATTTCTTTCACCCTAAGCATCATTTTGGTAACATAGCTCACCCTAAATTTCAATATTCATACATGTATGCAATGCTTCGTTCCAAACTCATGGCATACATGTAGGGAGAGCTCATGCTACCAAAACCGAACTATGATGATTGTCCAATCCTATGATTGTAAGTAAAATGCTTGGACAATCGTTGTATGTTCAAAAACATTAATCATAAAACCTTTATGCGGGTTGTCACCAATTACCAAAAAGGGAGAGATTGAAGATCTCTAGTTTGGTTTTGGCTAATTAGTGACACCTAAGGACTAATCTCTCGATGCTAAGTGTTTGATTAGATTGGAGATTGGTCGTGCCGGAGTTGGTGCATTGTGATCATGGAGGATGGATCGAGGTGATCCAAAAGTTGATCAAGTATGCAACTCGGTGAAGTTTCGGAGATCAATTGTTCCCAAGGCAAAGGTATAACCATAGGGCTTTTGATTTCACACCCAAGACACCATAGAGGGTGTGGGTGGTTATAGGATCGATAAGCCGTACTATAAAGAGGGGAAAACTTTCGTACATATCGATCCTCACGTGCCTTTAGGTTCAAGATTCATATGCATGCATTCTAACCTAAAGAGCTAACTCCGTCCTTGTCGAAAATGTTTTCGAAAATGCTAACACATGGTGTCGAGGTGTTCTTCGACGTGTCGGCAACAAGAAACAAGTGACGGAAGTCGGTTTGGAGCAAAGGCGAAGAAACGACGACGAAACGACGAAGAAATCGCAGCTCAGGGTGACCGGACGCACCTGACCGGAAGCACGAGGCTTCTGACCGGACGCACCGGTGTGCGGGTCCGGTCAGAATAACAGAAAGGGTGTAAACCGGGTTTCGGCCGAGGGCCGACCGGACGCACCGACCGGATGCTTCCGGTGCTGACCGGAAGCACCGACGGACGCCAGCGACCGGACCGGTCGGGCCGGGGTCCAACCCTTTTTTGGGCGTTGTCGGTTGTGGCCGGGACCCACCGACCGGACTCACCGGGTGAGTCCGGGCGGTCGTCCGGTCGGGGTCGCGTAAACCGTGGGTTTCCTCCCAACGGCCACATTTTCGTGGTGTGGGGGTATTTATACCCCCTTGGCTGCCTCTTGCTCTCTCTTGGTCATTTGAATCATCCCTAACATCTTTGAGCAAGCAAGCAAGCCTCCCTCCTCTCTCATTCTTGATTTGAGCTTCATTCTTTAGAGAAGAGTTGATCCTAGTGCATTGCATCGAGTTTTTGCATCTAGAGGCACTTGGGAATCGTTGTGAGACGGTGGATTTCTCGTTTCTCTTGGAGACACCGCTCCTAGCCGGCTTGGTGGATTGGTGGAGTTGTTGGCAAGAAGAGGTGATTGTTTCTTGGCCACCTCCGGTAGATTTGTGAGAGGATTACGCACTCCTCGTCGGGAAGACAAAGTGCAAGGAATACATTGCTCGTGCTTTGGGTACCACACTTGTTGAGTGGTGTGTTGAGGCTAGCAAGGGCACCGCCTAGCTCAAACACTATCCTTGTGTTGGTCGGCACAACCCGAGACTAGCTTGTCGGTGTACAAGTGAACTCCGGGTGAACAAATCGACTTGTTCATTGTCTCGGTGTTTGGATCATCACCTTCGAGTGATTGATTACTCTTTGTTCCCGGTGATTGGTTGACATCCTCTACACGTCGGTATATCTAGCTCACTCTCTTGCATTACTTTCCTAGTTTACTTTGAGTAGAGAGCTAGCACTTGCTTTGTGTAGTTGTTCTTGCTAGCATAAGGACCTTATTAGGATTGCTCATTAGCTAGAGTAGTGACATAGACCTTGAGTGGATTAGAGATCATAGAAATATTTAGTCTTGTTACTAGAAGGCTTGCAAGACCACTAGAGCTAGTGCAAACCGCTTTACGCCGTGTTTTATACTAATCGGTTTGTTTAGTTGAGTTTGTAGAAAAATTTTATAGGCTATTCACCCCCCCTCCCTCTAGCCATCTAGGACCTTACACCGATTACGTCATCGACCTCATCGTCGACACCTTCACCAGATTCGTCATGGGAGAACACAAGTCCAACCGACATCCAAATAGATATCATTGAAAAACTAAGTCTCACTAGCCCCCCCACCATGGCTGCATAAAACCACAGCGAGACAAAGGAAGGGCTGGAGTACCATATTCTTCGTCTTGCCATCACTGTTGAGGAACGACATGCTCATCGCTCAATCGATGATCTTGACAATGCCTTACGCCGTGGCCAATCTCTTCGATTGGATATCCTTAGAAACCTTGAACCTTAAGGCTCAATTTACTTGGGAAAAACTTGTTAAAAAAGGTGAATCCTCACTCCCTTCAACCCCGGCGTGATGCCAGAGGAGAAGGGAGGGGGACCAGCGGTGGTGGAAGGTGAGAGCCGGCGGCGGCGTCCTTCTAGGGTTTAGCGACGACGTAAGAGCGTAGCGGTCGTTACTCGTAATAGGGACATTGGATCCTTTGTCTATCTAAGATAAAGCTTTAGGTTGCCCGGTAACTCCTGTGAGTGGCCCATGATTTGCTCAAAGCTAAGTGTTCCATTCTTGTAATTGCTTTCGCATTCCGTTGTTCTAATGCATGGTATTGATGACCCCATCCTTGATAGCAAAATGAGTGGCATCATCCAATGCCATTGCTACCGCTTTGTGGATTTTGCTCAGGCATAATCTTCTTTGTTAGACCCATAAAGACAATCATTTACAACCATAGAAACAACAAATTTGGCACCTGAGAACTTACACAATAACTCATCTCTCATCCCTAGCCAGATGAAAGTATTTTAAAAATCATGCTAGCCATCCGGATTTGAGGTGATCGACAATCTCTACTCCTGAGATCGTACACGAGGAATCACCTTCCAACCATCATACCACTGATTTAAAGGAAAATGATGGTAAAAACCCTAAACCTAGGGTTTTGTTTGGATACACGCGTGTCGAGGTAAATTAAATTGAGTTTCACACCTAAGTCCTAATCCACTCCAATATGCTTGGATTGAGGTGAATATACGAGTTTAATTAAACAAGGCCATGAGTGAAATTCAAGGGATCACACTAAATCTAGTCATGGGATTTCACTAATCCATCTCCTATGCTCGACACCACGCCGTCTTCCAGCTCTCGCTTTTTGGTGGCTAGGGCCACCAAATGCACTACCGTCCTATAGCTTCATTGTGTGCTCATCATGCTTCGCCTTCTCCATCAACCATAAGATTTCCCCTTCCACTCCTTTACCAAATGAGCTTGTCCACGCCAACCACCTCTGTGAGCTACTGGTCATCTAAGGTTATACTTGGTAACTCATGAAAGGAAGGAAGAACAAGGCGAAGCGAGGATGCCCCCATGTTGTGGGTGACTTAATTGATGTTATGGGTCCATTTCATGGAAGAGTGTCATCCTCACTTTTTTAGCGGGATTTAGTCTCAAAATTGACCAAATGTATATCAAAACACTTTTAGGTGTAATAAATATCATTAGATTAATTATATAATATTTTTATAATTAATCTATTTTTTAGATGTAAATATAAATATTGATCAATGTAGTAGAATTTTAAAATTCGAAATAAATTAATTCAATTATAGACCTTTGAGGATTTTTTTGGGAGCAAAATAGAACTTCGAGGGATGGGGTTCGATTGAGGGCTGCAGACCCGCATGCCCATCAAAAAGGACGTTGGGTTCGTTGATACGCGGTTGGCCCACCAAATGCGTCGAGGCCGTTGATATGCGGTTGGCTGGGAATACACACTGGGTAGGCCGATGGCCCGTTGGTGGTTTGCCTTGTCGAGACTGCTCCGCGTGGTCAAATGCTTCCATCTCAGTGGCCCACCACTCCTTCCAGCGTGTCCGAGCTTCACAGGCTTTACAACTGAGGATGGGCCGTGCTTGCTTCCAAATTTGGAAAAAGTCCACATTACCTCCTCCAACTATCACACAAGTTCACTTTTCCTCCCTCAACTTCAAAATCGGACATATCACCTCCTCAACTTTTCAAACCATGATTTTACCTCCCTCGAAAGCGGTTTTAAAGGCGGTTTGCTACAGTAAACACGGGTTTGCTACAGTAAATTTCGGTTTGCTACAGTACCAGTGCCTTTATCTTTTTCTTTTTAAAAAAAAATATATGGTTGAATCTTTGAAAAATCATAAAATGAAAAATCTAGTTTTGTTGGACTCACATGAGTAGATCTACACAGTGAATATATAATATGGTATACTTTAGTTCAACAAAAATAATTATAGAAGTTGCAGTATGAATTATTTTAATTAATTATATATTCACTGTGTAGAACTTTGTACTAAAGCATATCATATTATATATTCACTGTGTAGATCTACTCATGTGGAGTCTAACAAAATTGGATTTTCTATTTTATGATTTTTTATGATTTACTATGATTTTTCAAAGATTCAGCCAAATAAATAAAAAATAAAAAGACAAAACCTTCGTAGCAAAAAAACTTTGTACTAAAAGCATATCATATTATATATTCAGTGTGTAGATCTACTCATGTGGAGTCCAACAAAACTAGATTTTTTATTTTATGATTTTTCTATGATTTACTATGATTTTTCAAAGATTCAACCTTTTAAAAAAAAAAAAGACAAAGGCACTTTAGAAGAAACCCGCGGTTACTTTGTAGAAGAAAACCGTCTTCAAACCGCGCCGAGGGAGGTAAAATGCATGGTTTGAAAAGTTGAGGAGGTGATTTGTCCGGTTTTGAAGCTGGCGGAGGAAAAGTGAACTTGTGATAGTTGGGGAGGGAACGTGGACTTTTTCCTCCAAATTTTAACAGCAGGCCCAGCTGTGTTAGCCAAGTGGGAGTGGATCCTTTACGTTGACCAGCAATGACCAAAGAACCTCGTCCTCGGCATTTATGCGACGTGCACGTGCCAACCAACCACTAACCCCCAAACATGACGTGTGGGATCCGCGTCAACAAACTTTTCTAGCCCACACTAGTGCGAGCCAACCCGAAACCAATACTACATCTAGATTCGTAGCTGACTAGTGGGCCTAAAGCCAGATGATCTGTCCGGGCCCGCTGACCAGTGACCTTGAGTACTACCTGGCGCTTACAACTGTACCCGGACTAATTTGCTTTCGTTTCGTACGCGCAACCAGAATTTCGGTGCGACAGCGCGCACCAAAACCGAGCAGCTCAACTGCCAACCAAATCGCATTACAGTCCACACTGCCACTGACGCTGGGCCCTACCTCTGCTTCGTCGTAACAAACCCAGCGACCAGCGGGGGGCGGCGGCGCCCGTGGCATCTCGTGCCCAGTCCACAGTGCGCCTCCGCCTCGTCGCCTCCGCTCCGCTGCCGAGCCGGCATGGCCGCCGCCGTGCTGTCCACCGTCCGGTGGTCCACCGCGTGCGCGGCGATGCTCAACGCCGCCGCCGCCTCCACGGGCGCCGCCGTCGCGGTTGTCGCGCTCGGCCGCTGCGACGGGGGCGCTATCGGCCCGGCCGCCGCCGCCTCTTCCGCGGCGCTGGCGGCTAGGCTCCTCGCTTCTGCGGTGGCGGGGTTCGCGCAGGGCGCCGCCGCCTCCGCTATCGCCGCCGGTGCTATTGGGGCCCACGTCGACAGCGAGCGCGACCTTCGCCAACTCTCCCGGGTGAGCTCCAAGCTCGAGAGCTTAATGCACTCCAGTGTTCTATTTAATCCGCCTTTTTTAATCTGAAGAAAATTTAACCCGCCTTAAATTGCATGTTAATACTGATCCCTAAAATGCGAAGTACGTAATTAATTGTTCAAAAATAGCATGTAGAGTAGCAGCGGCATCGATGGCCGGATAGGACGCAAGTTTTCCTCGACCCTGCAAATTGGGTTTCCAGACCACACCTCGCAGGAATGTGGGATGTCAGAGGTGGGGATCGTGTGGTGCGCAAGATGGCAGCAGTGCCAGGGCTGTGTTCATACATTCCTTTTATGCAGCTTGCAACATTAGCATATTTGAATCTTTGGCATCGTTATCTCTATATCATAATTCATGGGAGATCATAATGATCATTAGTCATTAAATTACAATGTTTTTTTTCTCTCAACTGCTCCTTTTTTTCTCTTAAAAGTGAAGTGTTCTGAACTTGCTATAAGCCATGCTGTTGAGTTTTCCTTTTGGTAGTTTTATCTTCACCAGCATGGAGCAATTGCATTACTTTTGGTAGTTTTTTTCTTCACCTTATAGCATTTTAAATGTTTAATATAATGCATATCCATTATTGCAATAGTATCTGAAGCTTCATGTGAACAGCTACGATACAAGAGATGGCTTTGGTGGACAAGGTTTGGAATGATCATTACTGTGCTACAGTTTGTGTTGGCAATTTATTTGATGTGTATTGTCTTAAAGGATATCTTGGATGGAGGGTCTTCAAAACAGTGCTTTTCAGGTACATGCACAATGGCACAAACTATTTTTTGCTGGATTGGATTGGATAAGATGTTTGTTGAGACTTACACAGTGATATATCTTCTTTGGGATCCTGGAATTATTTTGGTGTATCTTTAGGATTATATGTGCCATCGTGCATTTCACTGCACTAGAATTTGTTATTAAGGAATTCACTTTTCTTTTACTCTTTCTTCTGTTTCTTATGCCCTTGTGCTTGATGTTTATTATTGTCAAAGAGTGAGTCTGATAAATATAAGGATGGGCATATTTTTAGTGCTGATGACCATTATCGGAATTTTATCAGGACAAAATCAAAAGAGGCGCATCTTGTTAATAGCTTTTCTTGTCAGTATGTGGGTGGCAACTATAGTTCAGTGTGCTACTGGTTCTGATGTACTAAGGTGGAGATCATTTTATGCATTCCATGATATTGCGTGGAGGGCTCACTACAGGGAGGTGTTTGATCATGGAATCCGTGAGGTCTTATGCTGCCTAGGGCGTGTTAAATATTCGTATGTTCTTGTATTCTCCACATTCTTATGTCATTGATATTGATACTTGAACAATCTAAATGGCTGTCTTAACTTCGCTAGGAGTGTGTTGGAAGATGATGATATATGTGTTGTGGCAAAGTTATTGGGTGATCTTATGGCTTATCGCGCATCTGGAACTGGTCATCTTGAACTCGTAGCAGGTTAGTTTTTCATTTACTTGCAATACAAAACCCACCTCTGTTCAGTCTTGTTGAATATATGTGATTATATTTCCCTAAAGGATAAAATCACAAGCATCATGATGAATTATGATTAAGATCACAGTTACATTAGATGGGTAGTCAGCTAAAATTATATAGAAGCTGCCGTTTGCTATATCATGAACATGCTAAATCATATTGGCATTTTAGAGAACCATAATGGAACTTAAATTATTTTTCCATGGTCAATAAAAAGAAAATGGAACTTATTTTAAGCCTGACAACGTGGTTTCATTATAGTTATCTGCATCCTAAATGATTTTCCTTCAGGACTATCACTACTGCAAAAATCTAAGTCATCCACAATTATTTCCAAAGAACTAGTGGAGGCTCCTCAAGATCTCATCCAAGAGGCTATTCTCTTTCATCCATTTGCTGAAGCTGCCTATACAGTTATTGCCTAAACCTTTGCTCTGTCTCATATCAGTTCTTTCCAGTTATATTGAACATATTATGCTTCCAGGGCCCACTGCTTGATTTTGGAAGGAATCCTTTTATGTTTCCTTGTGTGTGGCTCAATAGGCAAGGTGTTTTGACCCCATGGACTCGTGCTAGGTAAGTGCAGTCCTTAAAATATGCTGTTGCCACCAATTACTTTATATGATGTAGTCGGCAGAGATTGGAATGCTTCAGTGGTGCCTGATAATCTCTGCAAAAAAAAAAAAAAAAAAGGAAAACTCATGCTTTCTCAATTTGGTCGCCCTTTACTCTTGTTGTTTGTGAAAATTTCCATTATGTGATTGGTGAGGCATATGATTGCTCATAGGAGTTGTTTTCAACTTTCTCCTTTGCATTCTTAAAAAAAAACTGCATTTGCATAGAAGCCAATAATTTCCACACACACACATTTATACATAAAACCTTACTTCTGCAGAAGACCAGTTCTTGAAGGTGATAACTGGTGGAGAGGGCATGCAGCTGCTTTCCTAAAATATGCCAATGTAACCCCAGAAGTCCTCCGAAAGGGTCGTGTTAACCAGGTAATCATCACATCCCCTATACAATCTGTAGTTGCAGCTTTGTCATGATCAAGGTATCTTCTTTTCTATTTGCAGACAAAACGCGAGGTGGCCTATTTTGTTGTTGTCTTACATTATTTGAGTACAGTAGTCATTGCTATCCGTGGAACTGAGACACCAGAAGATGTCATAACCGATGGCTTGTGTAAGGAATGTTCTCTTAATATAGATGACCTGGATGGATTGATCAAGTAACTCACTATACTTTGCCTTATTTACTGTACTGAAACTTATTTAGAGTTTTTCGAGGGCTCAAAAACCTTTTTAGAGTTAATTGCAGATTTTTGCAAAAAGGTATACAAATGAACAAGTATATGACCTTCGTTTGTGATTCATGTTATCAGACAACCTCCTTTGCATTTATGTTCTAGAAACAAGTCTATTAGGCTGTAAACGAGTAGATGTTCTTCCTGACATACAGATTGCTGTATAGTCCACCAGTTAGGGCACATAATCAGGTTGTTACACCATTCAATGACCACAGGTAGGTGGTTCAAGATGTGCCAGTTAAAAATTTTTAGACCATATAATACCTACTTGGCTAAATGAATCTGAAAAAAAAACTCTAGGAAATTGATCAGAGTAACTGTGGTCTTCAGAACATCTTTGAACAAATCTGATGAGATGATTTGTTCTGTTGCAGTTCTGACCATCTGTCTCCCCTCAAGTTAAGAATGCTGTTCTCTCATCTCCACACTATGGACATGCTGGAATTGTTGAATCAGCTCGAGAGCTGTATGCAGAACTTGAGGGGCATCCCATACATCAAGGTAAATAAGAAAAGCAATTTCATCGCGAACGCAAAAAAGGCAACTGCATCATTTTATCTTTTGTATGCAAAGCATGTAAAATTATCTATGTTTCCTTTTCTTTTTCTTTATCTGAATTTCGAAGTTCTATAGGCCAGAACCTAGTGCTGATTAACAACAAACAAGAATACCTCAATTGCTACATTAAATATTTCTTTTTAACTATGGTACAATTTTTTCCCTGTCACCTTATTCTTTAAAAAAATGCACTGGAGCACCATAACATTAACTGCTATCATGTAACTGCATGCAGATAAGTCAGATACAGCGAAATCTGGATTCTTATCTTCTCTTCTTGGGGATGGTTGTGAGTGCCATGGATACAATATTCAAATTGTTGGACATTCTTTAGGAGGTTCTGTAGCTGCACTTCTTGGTATTAAGGTAAGTTTATTTATTTTTTTCAATGTACAGCGAAATTATCTCAAGCCACCTGATGAGGTTTGTCATATTTAGTTATAAATAAAATAGAGTTTGTCCTTTTAGCTGTTTCACTTGAATATGGACACATGCCCATTGGGAATTGGGAATATGATTGTTGAGTTCACTTTGGGAATTTATGGCTACTGGGATGAGCCCACTGCTAAAGAATGTTTTAGGATTTACTTTCTTAGATGAGGTGATGGAATGCCGGGCAACTAGATGAGATAACCACCATCTAGTGGGGTCTTGTATGATTTCTTCTACTGAAATGCATATCATATGAAGGTCTTGTATGATTTCTTCTACTGAAATGCATATCATATGAAGGAAGATGAGCTCATTAGGTTATACAAAAAAGCCTTGCTTGCCAGAACAAAATAGCCCCTAATTTACAATGTTTAAGTAAAATATGCAAAATGCTCAGTGATTAAGCAGTAAATGAAGCATGGAATGCTGAAGGTGTTTCTGGAATGCATAGCTTGGTTCTTGTATTGTTTCCTGAAATATATTTTTCATCTAAATGACCCATTTCTGTATCATAAAAACACAGCTATACGGGCTTTTCCCAAAATTACATGTGTATGCGTATGGAGCCGCACCTTGTGTGGATTATGCGGCAGCAGATGCCTGCTCAGGATTTGTTACCAGGTGAAATTCAAAACATTTTACAGTGGCATTTACTGTGTAGTAATTTATTTGTCAATGTTAACAGCAACATGAGGTTTCTGATAAAATGTCCATTACTTACAGTATAGTCCATAATGATGAATTTTCGGCACGATTATCCATGAATTCAGTAATTAGATTGCGTAGCTCAGCTGTGACAGCTCTTTCAAAGGGTACTTCCCCCAATTCTGCTAAAGTTGGTAAACTAGTTGGTGGAATCATGAGTGCCAGAACAGACGATAAAAATGCACTATATCATTGTGCTTCTGCTGGGGCTCTGCAGACGGTTAGTGAGTCTGAGCTAAGTAATGATCAAACGCATGGAAGGAATCCAATGCATACAATTAGAGGAGGTTTATTTCTCTTTGGCCAAGCAATATCTTGCTTGATAAATACTCCAAAACATCGAGTTAGCTCCACAGCAGCAATTAACTATGAGTTGGGCAGATCTAGAATGACTACTGTTAGTGATGGAAGGAAATCCATAGTTGCTTCCCGCGGTTTTATGGAATTTTCACACGGTGGAGAAGGTAATGCACACATAGACAGTCAGTTTCGAGAAGATGGCTTGTATGAATGTGGTGGAGCACCTCATTCAAATGATGGTCCTGGACTGATGTCTGCTTCTGATGATCACATCGTTACAATAAGCTCATCTGAAGGACAGTTACCAGAGGTTTATCTTCCTGGCCTTGTTGTTCATGTTGTTCCAGTAAAGAAAGATGCTTCTCCATTGCAGAAGACAATTGTAACACGTCAAAAGAACAAGAGTTACAAAGCGTTTATTGCTTGTCGAAAAAGATTTTATGGACCTTGTTGTGACACCTCGCATGTTCCTTGATCATCTCCCTTGGAGGTATGTTAAAAAGTCTACTCAAACGGAAGTTCTATATATTCAAGGTTCATATTTATGTGCTATTCCAATTGAAAAAAAAAAATTATGTACGAAATTCAGACCATTCTCGTTTAGTGGGATTGAAATTGCATCAGTTTCACTTAATTCTTCAATCAATCTAAACCAAGTGCAGCAGAGCTCCTGCCATTACATTCAAAAAGAAAATCTAAACCAAGTGCAAGCATGCTGCAAGTCGATGGAGTAGCACATCAGCAACAACCTTGCATTAGGAAATGCAGCCTGGCAAGAACAAGTGTAGGACCTATTTAGCAAATGTCAATGGTGCATCCAGGAACAAATGTAGCACTTATTTAGCAAAAGGGCAATGGCGTATCCATGTATAATGTATTCTTGTTTGTGGAATTAGAAACTTCAAGACTGATTGGTTATGCATTTTTCTGAACTCTGAACTTACAGAAATTGACCTATGATTTGTAGGTGCCCCACTATGCCATGCAAAAGGTCATAGAAACACGGAAACGGGATCTGCTCACCAGTGATCAGACCACTGCAAGAGAAGTTGTATAAGTCTATTGGTTCCTGTCTTCTTTGTTGTACATACTACATACGTTAGGAAATTAGGATCCCTTATGGAGTTATGGGCAATACAGGCTGTTGTTTACATATAACATTATTGTCTGTATAAGTTGAGCTTTAGGAGAGTTTAGGCCGGCCGAAACAGGGCATCTGCCCATTCTGATGAGGAATACCTGAATCTCAGCATTGTTGTACGCAGCCTTTGACATAGGCTGGCTCTCTGTGATCAACCGAGCTGCCATTGTTGTTTATGGAACCAGTGTGGTAGATTACAGAGCCTATGGCAATCTAAGTTTTGCTCCAAGCAGTGTTGTAAGTTTGTACGTTTGCACAGCCACGCATGTAGCTGTGATCAAAAGTAAAATAAAATAGCAAGCATGAGCAGGTAGTCGGCATCTACGTACTGAATAAACTACCATGTGTTTGTTGTATGAAGTTTCCTTGACATTCTGCTGGTGCCCAGTCTGAAAGAAGTCCAGCATTCTTCTTCCAACGAAAGTCATGCTAGTAGTATGCATTTGAATTCATTAACGAGGAGCATTTTGTCTTGGTTGTCGAAGGTATGACTTGTGAAGCAGATACGTGAGACATGATTGAAGGTGAGTTTTACTCGCAAGTGCAAAAGATACTACGTGATCCAATCCAGTCAAAAAGGTAACTTGGAGATTACAACTTACAAGACTTTCTTTGTCATTGACTTGTCAGGATTCACTTTTTATTAAAAACATAATTTATTTTATATATACACGAAAAATATAGATAATAGAGATTTCCCGTTTGCAGAGATGGAGTGCTTGCATGAGTAAACTATACACGTCACGATACAAAAGGACCCGACCAGATGTCCGATCCTGAAGGTGACTCAAGCGAGCAAGTAAATAAGGTTGCGGTGACCCTTTTGGCGCTAGGGACCCTTTTTGGCGCTAGGGGCCCATTGATCCAATTCACCTCCCATTCCCATGCGGCTCGTCGTCATCTCCTTCCTGGCTTCCTATCCTAGGAAAAGGGGGCAAAATGATTCTGTGGATCCTGCAGAAAGGGGAGGCAGCTGTGGCGTCATCATAGTCAATCCCATTCCCATCCATCAATTGAAAGAAGATTGGATTGGGAAGAACCAATGCTGATGCAAAAGTGCAAGGATCGGAGGAATCCTACGTGATGACGCCAAGCAACTAGTAGTAAGTGACAGATGGATCATCGATGGTCGGTCCAGGCACGCAATGTAGTATACATGCAGTTCCGGTCCCAGGAAATTATATATAAGCAGTTCTCTGAACCCAACTTGCTGTTGCTTGCTGACATACTACATGATGCAGGGATTATTGCAGGGTGGAACCTGGAGCTGTTCTGACCTAATGAGTGATAAGCTATCGGAAAAATAAACAAAAGTCAGGCCCGTGGATAGATTCGATGCGATCGTTATCGTGTTCGAGTCAAGTTCATCGCTATCATTTGTATTGTTCCTATCCTAAAGTACGTACGTATTATTTTCTACGTTGTTTCAGACAGGAATTCTTTTTGGTTCAATATATACTCTCTACGTTCAGAAATGTTATGACTTCCAATACTTTATAATATGTCCACAAATATAAAGGCTTATATTTGACCGACTCCAAGAGACTTAAATTTCACTTTCTAAATAAATCTCTATTTAGAGAGCTATTCAACAAATATTCTGTCGTTGTATATCTCTCGTGTCTTCAACAGATCCTTTATTCTCTGTATTCTAGTAGATCATAAATTTCGAAAAAAAAATCATGAGACATTTACCATATATTATATTTATAGGAGTCATGTAGCCTCTCAAAAGTGTGGAGAGCGAGAAAGATAGGATGTGATTAGAGAGTCTATTGGTTTTTTTTTTTTTCTTTCTAAACTTTTGTGATAAAAAGTTGTGTGTCTTTTGGAGATGCTTTACTCGCTACGTCCAATCCTTTAATTGCACCAAGCTGATTAGGAGCTAGGCATCCTTTAATTGCACCAATTACAACTCAGATAAAAAAATTATAAATGAATCAGTATGGCATTCCCTACATGTCCTAGTTTATATACTTCATCCATCCATAATATTCATTACAAGAAATGTGGTCTTCCTCGATAATTTATTATACTTTATCCATCCATAATGTTCATTAAAAGAAATGCGGCCTTCCTTGATAAGTTTATACGAGTGGCAAATATATAGTATATAGTTTGGCCGGCTCGCACTTTTTGTAGCATATTTGCATCTTTCCCAACAGTTTTTAAAATCGCCAGCAATATGATTCGATGCAAACTGATTATATCCACATTTGAAATTATTAGTCCACGAATATAAGGACTTGTGAGTACAGATTATGTAAGTCCCTTTGATTGTATCAATCATCAGTAGCCGACCTCCCTTCATTTGTGCAATCACAAACTAAGTAAGCCGTGCTTTAATTACGCCAATCAGGAGCTTGCCATCCTACTCTTTAATTGCACCATTAGAGCAGCTCCAACAATTTGCCATTTGGGTTTGGCATTCCCATATTTTGCTAAAAAGTTCAAAATTGATCCTCCAATAGTTTGGCATTCATATTTGGCATTTCGGGAGAGTTGGCAAATCCAGCCTTCATCGCGCGCAAAAATGCGCTCTAACGTTTAGCATTTGCGGCGCAAAAATGCGCCAAGACTACGACTTTTGGCATTCATGTGTAAAAGGCATAAACATAATTTTGTTTTTCTCTCTAAGGGTTCCTGATGTAAGTTTTTAAGAGGTGGAAGGGCATAAACAAAATTTTGTTTCTCTCTCTCAGGATTCCTGATGTAAAAGTTAGCTCGAGTTTGACAGTGAATTATGTCAAACGTTATAGATGATTTTTTTTTTACTTGACATTTGAATTTAGGAGTTAGCAAAGAAGGACAATTGTCAAACCACAAATGGGGAACTGTTTGAGTTGCTCTTATATGTTGCTGGTGATGATGATCCTCTAATAATTTTAATATTTCAAATTATAAGACGTTTGACTTTTTGACTCAAAATTTAATCACTGCCTTATATTCAAAAAATTTGTGCAAACTTTAGTCAAATTTAAGTCATTTTTGAAAATTATTTATTAATAAAGTAAGTCACAACAAAAGATGTGATATTTTACGCAATTCTATGAATAAGACGAGCGGTTAAACTTAGGGTCAAAAAAATATCAAACGCCGTATAATTTTGAACGTATTTAGTAAGTGATATCCTGGTCTTTTTCTCTCTCTCTCTCTCTCTATCTCAGCTTGTTCTAAAACTATCAAATTAAGTATGGTTTTTATGATGAAAAAAACGAGGGAGTGTTATAAAACATAAACAAAAAGTGTAATAAGAGATCATCTAGGGACAGTAATGTTTATAGGACCTACTTACAATATATATAAGCTTTCGTTGTCAAAGTTTATATTTTTTTCTCGAGCGGTGTTGAGCCCGTCTTTCATTTCAATCGTTAAGAGGAAATTTTCAAACGTTACACAAACGATTAATGGTGGCAATCGGGGAACCATCGTCAAATGACCTCGCGAGCGAGCCTAAGCAATGCAAATTTTCAAAAGAAGATCCCTTGCAGCTCGGGACACCAATAAGTTTGGGAAGAATAATCTGTACTAATCCAATCCAGCTTTAATTGTTCCAAATCTGATCTGACGTATCCAAGTGAAACACACGCATGCATACCATTGCATGCATGGTGTGAACGCACGTATTGTTCGCAATTCGTGTCACACGTACAGCTCGATCGTGTGCTGCACCACACCACACCACACCAGCCGGCGGCGCCGGCTAGAAACCAGGGGCGGTCTCATTTAATTCTGCATCACCGGCCGGCCAGCAGGCGCCAAGAAGCTTCAGATCAGAGAGAGGGGTTAGCTCCGCGTATGGAACACCGCCAATGCATCCTTCCATGGCCTCAAGTCTCCATCGATTCCTGGAACTGGAAAGCACCACGGAGGCACGGCCCAGAGCCATCCTCGCTTGCATTGCCCATCTGAGAAAAACGTACGTCCAGAGCCCTCGGCCCGGCCGGCAGACGCAGACTTCCGACGTACGCCGGCCCTTTCCAATTTGTGTCGTCCGGCCGGTCCGGCGCGTCGGCGACGTAGTAGTACGTTCCACGCACGGAACGGAAGCTTTCCTTTCGTCGCGCGCGCGCCGCCACCGGCCGGCACTTTATTCCTTGATTGATTTCCCGAGGAAAGTAAGTAGATGCATGCAATTTCTGATGAGTTTTTCTTTCCTCTGCCTTTTTCCGGTAATGTGTTGTGTTTTCAGCGACCGGCCAGCCGGACCGTACCGGAGGAGCTAGAGGAAAGAAGCCCGGAACAAGCACCGCCACCCCCGCCCAGCTAATGTGCAGGTTTGACTACTCGATTGTTTGTTGCTTTTATTGGCCGTCGCTGATGGAGACGATGCAGTACGAACGTACGTGAGGATACGCAACACGGATGGATCTTGCTCGGCCAGCTAGAGCCGGGCGCGGTGCCGACGATGGCAATGCGAGCCCGTGGACGACTACTCGACCATGCACACTTACCGGCTACCAGCTGCCAACGAAGACTACTCACGAGTCACGACGACGTACGTACGTACGTACTCATCATACGTGGCAAGCTGGACGTACGTTGGTGCCAAGTGCCGAGTGCCGACTGCCCGACTAGCTAGTAGCTGTACTGCCGTACACGGGTAGGAGTTAGATGCATACGGTGGCCAGGTGTCAGAAGGTGCATGCGTTGCGTGCTGTGCATTGTGTGTGATCTGATGCCGGCCGGAAGGTTCCCCTGCCCCGCACACGCCACCTTGCACCGTGCAGCCGCGCCGCGCGAGGCAGCAAGAGAGGCGCATGAATGATGCGCATGCACGCCGCCGTCATCGTCGGGATACGCGCACACACGCATTGTCAATCGGGCCCCGCCGCAGGGTCGGTCTCCTCTGGATACTCATCAATACGTACGACTAGTGCAGTGCAGAACTGAGCTATGGACAACAACATGATTGATGGATTGATCGGATCCACAGCAATCATGCGGATGTGGCAAGATACTGTACCAGGCTATAATAGTGTTCATTCAGCCTCAGTCACCTCATGCATGGTGGCCTGGCCTCCAAAGTCTCCGGCCGGTCGATTCTTTCACCGCGCACATCCCGATGCGCGCGGCGCCGTGCATGTCCACGCATCATCATTCATGTACTACTACCCAATAATCCATCCACATGATGACGAGTTTAACTCTTTTTATTTATTTTTTGGAGCAACTGATGATGAGATCGAAGACGACTTGCCGGCTGCCGGCGGAAACGCACGCAGACACCCGGAGGAACCCAGCAGCGGGAAACAAGCGATCGCGTGGTCTCGCTGCTTTTGCGACCCACCCACACACACCCAACCAAAGAGGCCGTGCGGTCAAAGGGAGGCCTTCAATTCATCAATCCTCCGGCGGCGCTCGCTTGACACCAACAAACACCATCATTATTGACTAAATGCGTTCTTTCCGGTTTATCTGATTCTGATCGACCGATGATCTCCCGATGATAATGCAATGCAAGCAATTTTAAGCTAATGGTCGCCAGCTTCCTCTCGTAGCTCGCTGGCTTCTACTAGCTTGTTGGCACCTACTAGTATCTACTCACTGTCTCGCACTCTCTATATATCCATAAATAAATTAGTGTCGTCATTATCTAAAAAATAAATTAGTTTCATTAGATCACCATGGAATATATTTTTTATATTGCGCTTTATATAGTGTCATAAATACCGATTATATATTTATAAACTTAATTAAATTTTAAGATTTTTTAAACTTAAAAAAATTCTAAAAGTTGGTTAGTTTATTTAAACGTTGAAAAAGAGTAGACGACCATCTATTATATCTGTAAGTAACGTTTGTGTGGCGCAGGCACGTCCACCGGAAACCAACGGAATCGAAAGCTTGGACCACCTGCTAATTGATGATGACAAGCAAGCCCATAGTGTACTCCAGGAATAGGACATACTCCTACTACGTTACGTGTCAGCTGCCGGTGCGTCGTCGTTTCATCTCATCAGATCAGTAGACGCCTGCGCCGCTACGCGCAAAGCCTAGCTAGAAATCCAGGAAAAGGCTTTTCGATCATCATGAGCTGTGCCGGACGGAAGGCGACTGTTACGTGTACGGGACGACGACGTATACGTGCGTACCGTTGGTCGGTCCATCATCTTGCAAGGTCACGACCGGCATGGATCTTCATCTCGATCTCGCTGGACTTTACAGCTAGCTAGTATACTAGACAAGTGTATTAGTAGGGTAGGCTTACGTATGTACATTGTGTGTGCACACACATGGTACGTGGTACATCGTCGATCACGTAGTACTAGATCCACACATATAGGCCGGGCCGTCATTCGATCCATTCCACGCGTATGCACGCACGTAACGTAACTTTGAGTCGTCGTGCAGGCGCGTACGCCTTGCAAGTTTCCGGGAAGCGGCACGGCACGGGGACGACCGATGATATTGTGTATTGCGTGCATGCACCGGACTGCATTGCATTGCGCATGCGCGGCCGCCGTCCGGCACCAGCCGATCAGCCACTTGTGTGGTGGTGCCACGTACGTACAGACACGTTGACTCGCTGGCACCCGATTCGGCGGCCGGCATTGACTGGAAGGAACCTGGACTTTTCGACGAGGACACATCTGGTACGCCCGGGCCGGTCGCCGGCTGCGGTTAACTAGCTAGCTAGCCTTTCGATCGATAGCCTGCGACAGATCGAAGAGTGCGCACAATGTGGCCATTAATTTTGGTTTTACCACGGTTAACTAGCCGTGGTGTGGTGGAGCCCTGGAGGCCATGGAGAAATGAGAATGAGATGAATCGCGAACGCTGTGCATGCACGTACCCCCACGGTACATTGCACCAGGCCGGTCCGCCAACAGGGCTAGATAAAGTAAAAAAGGGCTGCGGTCCAAGCGCCACGGAAGAATCCGTCGTCACTGGAGACGACGACCGGACCACGATCGCTCTCGTCCGTCCGAGTCATCAGCGAGTCAGTCAGTGCCATGAACTTGATCCAAGAACCGTTCGTTCGTGAGTGCACGCGCGAGTGTGTGATGCGCTGCGCCAACCTCCCAAGATGGACGACGGACGACGACGACGACGACCTCTTTTTATTTTGGTTTTGGCAATCGGCAGGTACGGGGAGACCGGCCGAGAAAGTCCGGCGCTCGCGGGTGGCTCGCCTAAATAGCCGCTATAGACGATGTACGTGTGGAAAACGCACGTCGCCGTCGCCGGTGGATCGGACGCGATACGATCAATTCCTGTGGAGTGTTGATGGAGCAAGCGAGAGGTCGGATCTGCCCGGTCCCCGGACTCGGACCCGGACCGGCCGGCCATGCTTCGCTTTCAGTTGACGAGCGCGGATCGAGTTAAAGAGATGGGTGTAGTGTGTAGGTGTGGCTGGCCAGGAACGCGCCATGTCGACGGGGCCGGGGGCCGAGTACGTCCGCTTCAATTCCATCAATTCAATTCGCCGAGAAGTCAGCCATGTTTGTTCACTCTGTACACTATTAGTAGGAGTACGTCTGTTCTCACTCGCCAGTAAGTAACCCTCAGGTCCTTAACGGCTTGGCACTGTTGCTTATTGACCACGACGTCCTCTCTCTCGCCCGGCCCGGCCGTCGAGCGTCCACATTTATCGCTGTCTCATTAACTCCACGTCTCCACCCGGCCAGGCCCATCTCCACGTCAACCCACACGCATCCTATCCGTGAAAAGAATGTAGGAGTACCAGTTATATAAACCGTGTCAGTCAAACTAACTCAAATTTATAATAAATTATATTACCATTTATATCTCTGAATAAATTTATTGTGAAAACATATTTTATAACGAATCTTGTAGTGATAACATTTTTTTATACATTTTTAGTCAAAGTTGAAATCGTTTAGGTTTTTATAAAACGTGAGAATTGTAGTCTTTGTGCACGGAGTGTAATATATACACCAACTGTATTTACTGTTCTTTAACCTTGCCTTTGTTTTTTAATGTCGTTTTTTTTTTTCGAAAGCGTGCAACTTGCACGTGTTGCATTAAGGGAAAATAGAGTTTGGCATTACAGCCACTAGCTTGTTGGCGAGATACCGTCAAAAGTAGTGGCAACACACCGACACGAATCGCCGGCTTTAATGGCGCAGCTGTGCTGTACTAAAAGGATAACAATTGTGCGACTGGTGGTACCGTGATCGCTACCGGATGGTGTTCAGCAGCGGCCCGAGCACCTGGTACCCCGCTGCGCACCATTCCTCCGTGTGTTGTCGAATCCTTCCCGCCCGGGATCACCGGTGTGCGAGATGTTGTCGAATGTGCGCCGGTTCCATTCCTTCCACACCTCCCAAGTGACGAGCAAGACGAGTGTGTCGAACCCGGGGCAGAACGCGGCTGCGGCACACGCGCACGAGTCGGTCCCCGGGCTGCGGGCATAGGTCGTCGAGTCCCGCTAGACGATGCAGCCTGAACCACAGCTCCTCTCGGTCAGGCCCGGCCCTGGGGGTGCCCGTGACAAGCGCACAGGGCCCATGAGGCCAGGGGGCCCAACCTCAAATATGTGAGCAGGGCTGTACCCGTGTCCGTGTGAACAAAAGAAAAAAATCACCGATTGGAGCAGACAGATTCAGCCCAACAGAGTGTGAACAAAAGAAAAATTACCCATTCAGCTGCCTCCGCGTCCGTCATCCATGCGAGGACTCGACTCGACTCCGCCCCCTACGCCGTTTCCTTCCTGCACACGAGATTGGGTTGTTTTGAGGGCCCATTTCTTGAGCTTCCCAGCCCCCGCCTTTAATTTGACAGGCCGGCGTCACCCGTGACAACGCAGGAGGACAGGAGGTGGTCATAAGTCTCATCCTCTTGACAGCACAACACACAGTCTGCCGTAGCTTGTTGCCCATGCCGCCTCCTCCAATCCGCTGTCCAAAGCCTGCCATGGAGTGCGAGCCACAAGAAGAATTTCACCTTTGGCGGGGCCTTCGTCCTCCACAGCTCTTTGGCCCCCAACAGCTCGGAGGTGCCACCGAAGAAAGCACAGTAAGCCGATGAGCTGGAGTACTCACCGCTCGCCGTCCACTTCCACACGAACCGATCAGGTGTACCCGGCTGTATAGCTCGACGCCGAGAAGCTTGTTGGCAAGCTCCGCACACTCTAGGAGGATAGCCGCCGTGTTTGCGCCAATAATATCCCCCAACCACCTATCGCCTGCTAGGGCGTCCCGAACGCTACAGCCCCTCCTGCGACATCCCACCGCTCTGTAGAGGTTTGGCGCGGTGAGATAGATGGGACCATTAAGAAGCCAGGAGTCCGTCCAGAACCGTGTTGTCGCCCCGTCGCCGACGACCACAGAAACCGATGCCCTAAACATGGCGTCGCTGTTTCTGTCCGTCGGCCTTGGGGTGATCGCAAGGACCGAATCTGGACACGTGCGCGCTAGCCACTGCCATCGCAGTCGCAAGGCGTACCCAAGAACCCTAAGATTCTGAAGTCCTAGCCCCCCACAGATCCTAGGGGAGCAGACGATGGGTCAGGCGACGAAGCACTTGACGCCCACCACGGAGTCGGTGCCAGTCCAGATGAACGTGGGTCGTCTGCTGTCGATTTCCTCGTTCGCCCATAAAGAGAGTGCACAACAAATGGATCCGTGGACCGGGATAGCCTAGAGGGTAGACTGGGCGAGGGACACCCTTCCTGCCGAAGTGAGCAAACCGGCCGTCCAGGTTGACAGACGAGCAGCGACCGCGGCGACGATGGGTTGCTCATCAGCCCGGGTGAGACGGGTGAGAGAGAGGGGGGCGCCCAAGTACTTGTCCGGGAACACACCGAGGTTGCACGGGAAGACCGCGAGGCCCGCCGCGACCTGGTCCTCAGAGCATCGTATGGGCGTTAAGGACCACTTGTCGACGTTGGTAGAGAGGCCGGAAGCTCCTGCGAATGCGTTGAGGAGTCCACTGATGCAACGTAGGTCCATAGGTGAGGCGGTCAGGTTTTTAATGTCGTCAGCAATCACTGTTAACAATCACCTCAGTGCGTACGTTACAGTAAGTTCTAGTACGCACAGTACTAGCTTGTTGGTGAAAATATGCCTATGATGCCTATACATAACATTCAACGAGCTAATACGTAGTACCACGCACTAGTATTAGCAAGTTTCTTGCTAGAATGCGACTCTCCAGCTTTTGGTTTGCTTGCTGGTCTGGTAGAGGTTTAATTTTTTTTTTCGACAACACTGGTTTGGTAGAGTTAAGCGACCAGAGCAAGCAAGTGATCAAGGAATAATCCAGACTCCACAATAAGAAACTGTCCGGAGACGTACCTACAGAAGAGAAGACCGACTGGACAAGCAAGCGATCGAGCGAAGCCGCTTAGCAGCATCTCACAGTACAGTGAGAGCTTTGCTCAATAATACAAAAGGTGATGGTCCCGACTCCCATGGCGATACAGAAATGGTATCCTCCTAGACGGCTAGACCGAGCCCTACGTCGTCACTCCCATTGTAGTCACAGTCTAGTTTGTAGGCTGTAGCTGTATTGCCATGGCCCTTCATCTAGCTAGTTAATGTGCAACACTGCATCAAAACGTTCACTGTGGATTGTAGTACGCACCAGCACGTACAGATGGATGGAGAGTTGGAGGAAGACGTCAACGCCTTGATGACCGATGCATACAGCGCAACCGCAGCAAGGTCTGCGGCCGATCTCTCCGACCCCAGCCTGCGCTGGATTATTGGATGCAAGTCAACACGCGAGCTGCATGCCTGCCCCTGCGCTCTTTTTTATTCATTCAGCGTCACTATTGTTTTCAATGCTGTCCTGAAAATATATAAAAAGAGGACTTCTGTCGATATCTCTTTCTGAATTCGGGTTGTTCGGCTGATAGTTTTTACTGACCGATAGTTTTACTGCTGACAAACTGACTGATATTTTTCATTATATAAAAAATATACTATTACTACTTGCAGCACTGATAAGAACATAGCGCATAATTTAGGCTCAGGTTCTTTCGAGGATTTCAACCATCGATCACGTCATATTAGCAACTGTAGTAGTAGTAATCCGCATATTATTCTGAACGAATATCCATTCAATTGTTGGATCCATCCAGGCATATCACCCAGTTTTAATGGCCGAAAGCAGGCGACAACAGAAACGCTGCTGCTACTCTACTCGGCGACAGACGGGCCGTTGACCCTCGCTCGTCACACCCACCGGTGACGACGATCTATCCCATCGGTGGCGCTAAACGTCCTGAAAAGCTCAGCCCCGACACCCATAATGGTGCCCTTTGCTTGTCCACGTCGCCCCCAAAGTGCCTGCGCGGCCACGTCGCCCCGTGACGGTCTCGTCGTGGGCGGCGGGCGGCCTCGGTTCGGCCACGTCCCCGGGCGCCGACCTGCTTTCCAACCAGCAACCTTAATGGCCGATTGGTCAGCTTCAGATTATATTGGCCCTAAACTTTTCGCTATAAACACCCTGCGCCCTAGCTTCTAGGAGTGTTGATGTTCTAGTTGTACGTATGGGCCAATGTAATGCTGGTTTATCGATCGTACTACTACCTACCCTTCTTCATCAAGGTACTAGTACCAGGTAGTAATGTTTTAAAGGTGTCCATACCGCGCACAACAGTGATTGGTTTGTAGGAGTGTATATCTTTTTGGGATGATTAGTCCGAGCATAAGAATGTCATCTCTGAATAATTGATATTCGGCTGATGCCAACTGATTTTAGCTGTTTTAATAGCGTTCTGTGAGAGGGAATGAGCTGAAACCGAAACAAATCCGCTGAACAAGCTACAAATACCGTATAACTATTAATAAATCAAATACAAGTCACAAAAAACCATTAATAAATCAAATCTAGGTACAAGATGGTTATCAATATTTATTTATTTTTATATAAACCTGGACGTGTATACACCTGATGATTGAAAAATAGAGGGAACCCATTTGAGTCTGTAGCATCCATCCATCTGGGCTGCAGCCTGTTGGCCCATTTAACTGTCGCATTAGATTCAGTTCGTCAGTCGCAGTCTCGGAGGTGAAACGGACGCGCCGCCACGAGCTGCCAGCACCCGGCCGGTGGCTCTCCGCAGCTTCACTGCATCGCCGGCGGCCGCCGGGTCTCATCCCATTGAATTGAACCCCTGTTTCCAATAACCACGACGCAAGTAAGTTTTATTCACTGGATATGGGGAAATGGCGTCTTGAAATTTCTCCACGCCATCTTCTTCTTCTTCCTTGACCTTGATGATCCGGTGGTGTTCATCCGTGTGACTCTGGTCAGAGTTGAGCCCCTGCAATTCATCTCATCAACAATCACTTGCCAAACTCGATCTTTTTCTTGCCTTTTCAACGAACAACATCATCACAAGACAACGAGACAGAATCGAAATCCCAATAGATTACTCATCCAATCGCAATTATGCGACAAGAGGAGGCTCAGGCCTGTTGCCGCTGCCGGTGCCCCCACCAAGTTATTGACAAAAGAGCGCGGTCGTGGGCGTGGGTGTGGCCGCGGCAGCCTGCAGCACCTCTTCTCTCAACTCTCACCTTCCCCTGTACCAGTCCAGTGACACCGTGGACGGACGGATGGATACGGAGTGGAGGGATTGGGACATGTTTGCAAGTGAATTCCACCCACGCTCAGAGCTCTTTATAAACCCCCTACCCCTGCGCGCCAAGCTAGCTCCATGCAAGGAAACACTCTCATCCTTCCCCTCATCGCCGTCTATGGTCTTGGCGTTCCCACCGCCAACGACAGCAGCGCGCTAGCTCATGGCCTTGGCTGCCACCACAAAGGCAGCAGCGGCGATCCATCAGCAATGCGGGAGCGCCCCGCGCGCGCAGCGGCAGCGAGTCCGGTGCCGCGTGGCCGCCGCCGCAGGTGCAGGCAGCGTCGCCGCAGCGTGCGCGCGGCCGGTGGAGGCACAGCGGAGGAGCACGCCACTGTGCACGGGCACGGCGACCGTGGCGGGCATGTGGCGGCAGCTGCAGGGGTGCAACGACTGGCAAGGTCTGCTCTCCCCGCGGCGGTGCACCCGCTGCTGCAGGCCGAGGTGGCGCGCTACGGCGAGCTGGTACACGCGTGCTACAAGGCGTTCGACCTGGACCCCGCGTCGTGCCGGCACCTCAGCTGTAAGTACGGCCGCAAGCGGATGCTGGAGGAGGTGGGCATGGCCGGCGCCGGGTACGAGATCACGCGCTACATCTACGCGGCGGCCGACGTGACGGTGCCCACCATGGAGCCGTCCACCAGCGGCCGCGGCCGGTGGATCGGCTACGTGGCTGTGTCCACGGACGAGATGACCCGGCGGCTGGGCAGGCGCGACGTCCTCGTCTCGTTCCGCGGCACGGTGACGCCCGCCGAGTGGATGGCCAACCTCATGAGCTCGCTGGAGCCGGCGCGCCTGGACCCCTGCGACCCGCGCCCGGACGTCAAGGTCGAGTCGGGCTTCCTCAGCCTCTACACCTCCGTCGACAAGACGTGCCGCTTCGGCGGCGCGGGGAGCTGCCGGGAGCAGCTCCTCCGCGAGGTGTCGCGCCTCGTCGGCTCCTGCGCCAGGACCGCCCCGGCGAGGACGTCAGCGTCACCCTCGCCGGGCACAGCATGGGGAGCGCGCTGGCGCTGCTCTTCGCGTACGACCTCGTGGAGCTGGGCCTCAACCGCGGCGCGCCCGTCACCGTCTTCTCCTTCGGCGGGCCCAGGGTCGGGAACGCCGCCTTCAAGTCCCGGTGCGACGACCTGGGCGTCAAGGTGCTGCGCGTGGCCAACGTCCACGACCCCATCACCAAGCTCCCGGGCATCTTCCTCAACGAGGCCACGGCGGGGGTGAAGGCGCTCCGCCCGTGGCGCGCCGCCTGCTACACCCACGTCGGCGTGGAGCTGCCCCTGGATTTCTTCAGGATGGGTGACCTGGCCAGCGTCCACGACCTGGGCACGTACGTCGCATTGCTCAAGAGCAGCGGCAACAAACCGGCCGTGACAAGCAGGCGCGGCGACGGCGGCGGCGTGCTGGCCAAGGTGGCTGAGTTCGTGGGGCGGCAACGCGCGGGCGCCTTGCCGTGGCAGGACGCGGCCCTGCAGATGGGCGGCCTGGTGCAGACCCTGGGGCTCATCTGACACTACTCTGACCTCAGCAACCGGCGGCCGTGACGTGATTAACCGGCCACGGCCAGCAGTGGTCCTCGATCTTGGATAGCTTTTATTCTTTTGGATGGGTTGTTTTTTCGGCCGATTTCTTCTGTACAGATCGATTGATCCATCCATCGATTAACGTAGTACATATCTTATTGGTCCTTCGCATCGCAGGGGCGAGATCAAAAGGGAATTTATTTGGTTTTTGTTGGTACAGATACAGTGTACAGACAGTGAGTGATCATTCATGTAACGAAAGCAAAGCTTGCTCGAAACAGAGCAGACAAACACGCAACAGAAGCCATATCATCTGTTCAATTTACTTGAAAAACATACACACCTCTTCTCTGTTCTGCACTTCTGTTCCTCCTCGTTGGCCTCCAGATTTTGCTCGTCAAACGGGCATCCCTCCCCCCAACTATGTCGAATGGCTCAGACGTTGGATCTGAATCGGACGGCTGTCATCAGCTCAGCTGGACACTTGGCCGGTTAGTACTCTTCGTAGTACCCTCTCCGACCAAAAATAATAAACATACTAGTATTTAATAATCAGACAAAACAATCAACAACAATTATTAGTAGTTAAAAATATCTTGAGATACTAGTAGTTTTTAACAATTGACTATATATTCTAGGAAAAAAAATAATGGACACAATGAATTTCATATATTTTCTGATTAAATACGGTCATTTATTCCTAGACAAGGGAGTATCTTGCTCCTTGCTGGAGAGGGCGTTTTCGGTTGCGATGCTAAAACTAGGATGACGTGACATGTCGCAAGTGCGTCACCGTATATTTTGTTGCTGGGAACGTAGGACTTGGAGGAGGATTCGGCACGGCTCATGGAACTGTTGCTTCTTTACTGTTCTTTTTCTGGAAACGGGCACCTTGCCTACAATATTATATATAACAAATATTCCCATCTAAAACAAGTTTAAAAAGATCAGACAATGATGTTGCATGGCTAATAAGATACTGCATAGTATAGTTCTAACTCCGTTTCAATTTATAGTATGTCTCACTTTTTTTTTTTAACCTTAAGTTTAACTGCTTATCTTTTTATGCAAAATATCGCTCTTTTTTTGTTATGGTATGTTTTATTAGTAAGGTTTTATAAACATGACGTAAACTTGACTTTGTTTGCACAACATTTTTTAAGACAAGTGAGTAAACTTGAGGTCAAAATCAAACGAAATATAATTTAAAATGGAGGGGGTACGTGAATATAATGGGACTTGGAACCCTCGATCGGAGCTGACTTTCAGGGGCACGCAGACTGCAGCATGCTAAGCAGCAACGGGAACAATCAATAAAATTACAAATATATTCTACTTAATCTTGTGCAGTTGCTTGTTCAATTATCTTGTGTGACGAGAGAGATTCCTACCGATCCAATCCTGGAGTTCCCAGTTGCTTTCCACTAGGATTTGTTCGTCCTGCTCTTGCAACCTGCCTGCCCCGCCCTCCTTTTGGGTTTCTTTAGCCGTATTGGTTGAGAATAAATTCTTATGAAATACAGCTCATGCACCTGCGTGAGCAGGCCAATATCTCCCTGCTTATTTGGTCAATCGCTCCGTCCACCGACCACGCGGCCGCATTGCCGCTTGCTTTCCCATTTCGTATCTCCGTCCACTGTCATTACGCCTCAAAAATGGTCGGTAGCCCGAAGTTCGTCGAGAAAAGATAATGCAGCTCGTGGAACACCCTGTAAATAATATGCTTTTCAGTGAGCTAATCATATTCCCTCTCTCTATGTTATGAAATTGATCTAGTCCTTCGTCAAAATTAAATGCTGTCAAACTGCGTGTGTTTTTTTTTTCTTTTGAAACTGGACAAATTTGTTCAAAACTATTGTAGCGGTCTTATAAGAGGAATTTCATTATGGTCACGGATCGACATTCTTACGTTCGGGTGGGCCTAAAAGGCCCAAGTAGCCGCCTCCGCGATGGAGACCGACGGAGAGGAAGAAGACGTCCTCCTCTTCCCTACCCACTTCACCCTCTCCCGTCTTCCCACCTCCTCGACATCGAACTAGGCTCAGCCTGCCACCAGCCGACGGTTCGTCGCCGGCGAACAAGGGAAGACGGCGCCGCTGACGATGGTACCAAGAGGATTTCGCGTAGTCGGTCGCCGTCTCGCCGTCTATTTATACACGCAACGCAGCTAATAAGGCAAGTAATTGCCGCGTCAATCACAAAGATTAAGGCAATAGAGCACCGTTAGGGTTATTGTCATAATAAGAATAATTGCTTTTCTAATGGACCTTCCAAATAGGGGCAGGCGCAATTTTCTCCATGCATGCAAAAAGACCGTGCAATTTTCTCCATGCATGCAAAAATTTCGAGTAGCAAAAGGAAGCCGCGCACCCGAATTACGAGGGCGAAGAATGGCGGGACCATTCACGCCAAGTCTCTTTCCAGCGCATCTTACGCCCCGGCGATGAGGCGGCGCTCATGAGAATGTGTTTTTCCTTTTTCCTCTCATCAATTGCTTCAACAAGATGGGACCACTCTCCTATTTTGGTTGGTCTCACTCCCTAGTTGAGCAAAAAATGGGACTAAAACCCCCACCATGCCATGTTGGGCCTTTGGGATTTATATTTGGAAATATTTGGGCCAAAAGCCCAAATCTTCTAACACACCCAATATACTGGATATGCTTTTAGTTATGAGCTAATCATATTCCCTCTCTATGTTATGAAATTGATCAATAATCCTTAGTCAAAATTAAATGCCGTAAACTTGTGTTTTTCCTTTTTGGATTTGGAAAATTTGTTCGAAACTATTTTTTTCCACAACAGTTGCCCCGTTTCATTACTTGGCAGCAACGAAATTACACAAAATGTTCGACAGTGTAAAAGTGATAAAAAGCAGAAATAAAAGGCTACGCTCTGCTTGAAACCTGGGCACCAAGGGCTCAAGCTCTCAAGAACACCAAACACGCCACTACCCGTCCTGTCTAGACCTGACATGAGCCTAAACTAGTTAACAGAACGCCACCAGCGCATGTTAAGATATCCTTCCAAACAAGAAAACGACAGAAAGACAAAATGACAGTTCATGACACCCTTTTAAGAACCAAATCCCAATATTCTTCATCACTGTATTTGTATAACCCATTTTTTTTTAAAAAAAAGAAAACACGTCGATGGCCTAGCTCGATCCATACAAAACCTATCTGTTTCTAAATGAATTAAAGGTTTTGAAATTTTTCTTTTCTAAATTTTACAATACATTTATTTATTATATATATCTAAAGGTGCATAGCAAAAACTATGTATCTAAAAATCCCAAAATGACCTATAATTTGGATGTAAATGTGTTATAAAAAACCTTTCAATAAGAGGCTATAAACAAACATTGTGATAATAGTAGTAATATATATTGAACTTTTATTTTAATTGTAGAATATATACCATCTATGTTTCGTTTAAAAAATCTAAAAACATGGACACCTTGTTTTCATATGTGGCGCGAATGATAAAACCTACAAAAACACAAGAAAATATAAAAAGAGAAATGGACAGCCGCTTGGCTTGTAAAAATAATGGTAGGACTAATAGCACATGGACAATAAACACGTAGACTGAAATCCTGGTGTCTTGTTAATTTTTTATTTTTATTTTTAATCCTTCCACCTACTATCAAATGGTTTTTTACGTTTCTTTTACTTCCTCCGTTTTTTGAATAATTGATGGTATGACAGGTTTATATATTGCACTGTTTATATTAATTGTAGAATATATACATCTATGTTTCGTTTTTAAAATCTAATTGGGACACCTTGTTTTCATATGTGGCTCGATATAAGAAAAAAAAAACCCTACAAAAACACAAGACTGGAAAAAAAAAGATATAGTAATTATCAACGACAACGACTATGGTAGGACACTATCTTCAATCCAAGGAAGGTAATATGGTGGTCATGCTGAGGAATATAATTATAATTTAAATAAAAGCCCAGTAGGGGACCCCTCCTGTTTCATAGAAAAGAGATAATAATTATAATCAAATACATAGCAAAAAAACTTTAAATAAAAGATATCTAATTGTCTAATCTTATGTACCAGAAAGGCCAGCTCCCCACGCTATTTGTGTGGGCCAAACACGCTAATTCTTCTACATTCCAAAGGGTCCATGCTTCTCGCGGTGCAAACTTACCGCCGCCATGGTTCGAAGTGCGGCATCTGCGACACCTCACAGGAGTCTCCCCTGATGGATAGCATGATTTTTTTTTTTACATTTCACATTCCAGACGGTGAGGAAGGTGTTTGGTGTTTGCGGCGCTCTGATGACGTAGGTTCTACACCGCCACTTCTGGTGGTTCTGACCTCATGTTGGACCTAGGTCAAAAGCTGCCGGATAGAAGTCAATCAAAGTTTTTTTTTTTTTAATTATAATTTTGTTGATCAAACCCTATGATAGTTCGACATAGGACATTATGGGATGACGAAAATATTTGTAGTCGTACCGACAGTTGATAGCAGGTCCGGCATGGAGACGGAGATGGCATCCAAAACTGCACATCTTAGGCGGTCGTAAATCTGAAGTGGGAAGCAGATCGATGACGCGACCCCGGCGACAAACGGAAACCGGGTCTTTTTTTTTTTTGAAACCGGGCACTTTAGCCCGTCCTGCATTCTTCCCAGAAAAAAGGTTCGGAGTTTAAGTTTACATCGCCCTAACGACTATTGATCGTGGCGGGTCGCACGCGAACCGGCAACCTGGGGCGTACAAGGCCCTCCCGTGTGCATGGAGATACTTTTATCAAACCCTATGATAATTCGACACAGGACATTATGGGATGAAGAAAATATTGTAACTAGTAAGTTGATAGCAGAAGATGGCATGGAGGCGATGGCATCCAAAAGTGTAAACTGGGTCTCATTCAATGCTCGACCGGAAACCGGCATTCAATGCTCCCGTGGCATCCGTGTGCCGCTGCCATTGCCGGTGCCACGCCCCCGGCGCAGTTTGCTTGATCGAGCAGGACAAAAATCTTGCGATCCCAAATAGCTTAGCTCTGCAGGAAAAGCCTAAACAATGCCTGCAATCGTTCTGCTGCTGTTGCTGCTTTCAGTTTGTTCAGCAACTAGGGATTTTTTTTTAAGTACCTTGCCACCCTCAGCGCGCTCTCCGTATCTGTACTCGTATTATCCTTGTGTTGGCCAAGTCACATCACCATTGCAACTAGTTAAAATCTCGAAATAAAAAAAAAGAGGGTGGCTGAGATGTACTTGTAATTTGGAGCTGATGATATCATTCATCAGCAGGTTAGGTCCTAACCGATTCCCGATCCGTCGTAGCAAGAGGGGACAGTCTGGATACGCAATGGCGGAATGGGCCACTTCTGTCTTGCTATATGATGAAGGCCAACCCGCGATGCAATCTAGCCGTATATATAAAACTGAATTCTATGCAGTTGTAGTGTGTAGTATAGACCTTTGTTGTCCACTATGATTCCATTCCAAATGAAGCCATGGTCAATTCTTTTTTTTTTTTTTCCCTCGTGAACGCGGCGTACTTTGAGTATATATATTTTTCCTTCAAATACACAAAATGTTTGCACATCTTTTGTATTAAAATTGAGAAATAGTTAAGATTATAACGACACGTCACAAATGACACATTAGGAGATATTGTTATACAATCAGCTCTGTCTTCGCCTAGAAACGGTGGACGGATCGGCAGCAGAGCAGCTGCAACCCTTCGATCCGGTCGATTTCCGGCGATGATCCCCAGCCAAGCCTGCAGTGCGGCGCACATATGATTGGTCCCGTCGGCATCATAATCATCGGCCAATCAGTCCGTCCGTCGGTCCTTGTACTGGGTGGTCTACACATGGATCGGATTTGAAACGGACGGGCGCGTCACATCGATGCATATATTGCAGAGCGAATGGGGGTCACGGGGATCCTTTTCGGGCGCCCCTTTCACCCACCGGGACAGGACGCGACGGCAGGCCGCTCTCGGCGATCTGGGTGGCCAAAAGCAGGCCAAATCGGCCTGCGACTGCGTGCGTTGCAGCGAAGCGTACTCCGGCAGCACCGTCGAGTCGACGGACAGTACATCAACTGCTGCCTCTCGCTCTCAGCCGATCGACGACCACGACGTATATATCGCTTCCGTCTCTTTCGGCTCGTGCGTCGCCGTTGCATTGGTGGCCAATGTGCCTGGCCTGCTCTGCTCTCCAATTACAGCGAAGACAGAGCGAGATGGAGACAGGGATCCCCGCCGTAACGCCGTTGCTTTCGTCGTCCCGCCGTCTCGGTTCAGAATCGTCCATGGAAAGGAGCGACGTCGATGGATAGGTTCACAATGCGCGCAATGGTAGCCAAACCATGCGATTCAGCTGTGCTTGGTAACCAGTAGCCACACAATGCCGCGAGCACCGAGCAGGAGCACGAGTAGCGCGTGCTTGGGCACCTCCAGAGATCACAGCTTGCGTACGTTACGTAACTTACGTTGTCATTTGGATCGATCGATGTGAAACAGTGAAAAAACAGGGTGAAACCGTACGTGGAACCCCTATGCAATGTCGACACGCGCGATGGTCTATGGAGAACGAAGGCGGAATCCAGCGATCGCGCGGCGGCGGGTGTCGCGCAGCCCGGCCGCCGCCGACGTCCGCCGACGGCGACCGCAACTACTGTGTGCAAGAGAAGTAGCTAGCGGCAAGCAATCTTCAATTCGCGTGAGGCCAGGAATGAACGCGCGGGGGTAACAATCACGAATTCATTCATGATTCATGATCATCGCGTCCGTCCACACAAAAAGCAACGACGACGCAACGCATGCAAATCTTCCGACGTACGGATCGACCAGAGAGGACAAAATCCATGCATGGCTCGCCCACGGAGCCCACGGACGGACGGGGAGGAACACACGTATCAGCCGAATCTTCGTCTTGACTTGCTACTGCTAACAAGGGCTACACAGCTGAACGTACGTTCAATGTCAAGGGCTCAAGGCGATAGCTAGCTAGCGATGTGCACGCTACGCGTCGTAATTGTATCGAGTCTTTACTTGGCTGGATCCATCAGTATCGCTGCTATGACAACAACAACGAATTAAACCGGCCAGGAGACGCAGGCCACCTACATCTGCATCAGACGCCGACATTTGCATTGCGCCTCTTTCCGCTACATATAAACACTCGTATCAATGAAATACCTGCACTCACATACACACGATCCTGTAAACAAACATACATGTACGTATATACATACTCCCTCCGGGTTGGTATTAGAAGTCGTTTTTGAATAAGGTTTGGGTCAAACATCGGGAATATAAATCATCAATAACTTTTAGGTCGTTGAGTTTGTAAATATAAAAATTATATGAGTAGATTTTGTCTTAAAAAATACCTTGATAAAAGTATACATATATCACATCTCCATAAATATTTTTATAATAATAAGAGGTCAAAGTTGTGTTTTGGTGACCGTGTCGCTGTCCTAAACGACTTTTAATACTATCCCGGAGGGAGTATACTATATCTATGAGCACCGATAAAGAACTAATACTAACATTACAAAAAAATGATTTTGCTAGACGGCGGTCAAACATCGATGGAGACAGGCACATCTAGAGACTGTGCCTCCGTATAAATGGTTTGGGGGACTCTAGGAAAATGGCCCTCTCTCGGAAAACCATTTACAGAGACATGCATCCTAAGATGACTGTCTTTGAAACCGTAACTCGATTTTAAGAGGTAGACGAGACAGATGGCCACCTCCTAGCTATAAATAGCTGCAACCAAAATAAGTCACAGCCTTTTCATATCGACTTGGATGAAGACAATTTTTATATCAAAATTGTCCTTTAATGCGATCTACAATTTTGTAGTTCAAAAGTTTTTTACTTGAAATTGTGTAGGGCCCAAAATATTGTTGTAAGTTCAAAGATTTTAAAATTTGAAATTTAAATTAATAAAAAATTGAATTCTAAATGACCTCAAATGTTCACATAATTAATACCAAAGTTCTATAGTGGCCGAGCTAAGCTTCATGTTTGCTATTGATAAGTCTTTTTATTGAAGCTGAGCAGACAAGTTGTGGGTTCAGCTCCTTAGAGTTGCAATTTATTTAGTTTGGGGGTTTTCTAGAGATTATTAAATCTTTAAATAAAATTCAGGAAAATACGAGCACACATATCAAGTTAAGAACTTGAACCTGGTGCGCAAAGTTGCAACATAAGAGACCAACCCGCTTAGATATGCAGATTCGCAAAAAAAATTGTCGAACTGAGTTAGGTAGAAGTATAACTAGATTTCTAAGGTGAGGTAAGACCCCCTTTCTCACAAACTAGATCTTATACATCATTGGTTCATAGACTATGGTAAGATTCTATTAGACTCATCATGATATGGTGTTTTAAACACCTAATTTTGGGCAGTTGTGGCAAAAGTTTATGGCAAATGGTTGCACCTTTAAGCCGAGAAAAAAAAAAAAGACATTAGAGCTTATTTGAATGCTCATGTATCCGACAGAATCTATATATGTTGGGATGGATTGGTGTGGAATTTAGTTTAAATTCCACATAAACCCACTTCAAACACACCTGGATTGAGATAGATACATGTGCATCCTAACAAGAACCCTTATGGCTGCTAAGTGCGAACATAATTAAATGATTAAATATCTTTCTCAATGTAGGTTGTTTAGAACAATGACATTGTTTAAAATCTTGCACTTTACTTACATTATTTGTGAAAACTATATTAATGTAAATAATGTTGTATTATAAAAAACATGATGAATCTATAGATATCAAAAAATTATTGTCTACATAAGTTTTCGTAAAGTGAGTTAAAATTTAATTAACAAGTTTGACCAACAAATAAAATCCAAAAACAACATTAATATGGAAAGCGGATGAAGTATACTGGCCAGCCAACGAGGATCCAATGCGTACATACATGAATTGTGTATTGTTCCATGATACTGTATGTCGGCTGCTGATAAAATATACATGAAAGTTTGTTTCCCATGATTTCAAGCTTGCGGTGTCCAATCGAATAATAAGGATATGCCGCTACACCTTGCAGGCTTGCCCACATAGTGTACATCACCAGTATGGTTTGGAGTCCTTTTCGCTCCACTTTTCGGGAGCAAATGAAGCTCACATCACCAACCAACCCCAATCAAACCTCAGAAAAGCAAGCTAAGGTAGATTTAGAGGCCACGTACCTACGTAAGACGATGGTGGCAGCATCATATCATGCTAGATCCGCAATCATTTCATCGTTATGGAGGATGTGCATAGAGGTGCTATGGTATGTGTGGCCTTTGTTCATGCATGTAGGAAGCCTAGCAGCAAGGAAAAGGAGGGGTCTTGGGCTCTCAGCTAACTCTATTGACGTAGGAAGAAGCCATCTCCATCGTCTAATTCAATTGGAGCCGTTTCATATTTATGTTAGTTGACATTATAACTTTTGGAGACAATTAATAATGACATGATGCATTGAGAGTAGACACACACAAGCACTCCACTCTCGCTATGTGTAGAATAGTTTTTTTTTTTTAAAATAAAAACTAGAATAGGCTTGAGTGACTTGGTGAAATTAGCTCCATGAATATAACTAGTTTTAGTTGGTTCTTCATTTTTATTCGGTCAGTTTCAAATTATAAGATGTTTTGGCTCTTTTAGACGTTTTGCTTTAACATTTAGACATAGTATATGTAATTGCATATCAAAAAATTATGTATCTAGTCAGCGACGGAGACAGCACCCGGCCTAGTCGGGCTCTAGCCCCCATACATGCCGGTAATTAAGGTTAATTACTATATCAAAAACAAAAAATCACCATTGAATCTTCCTACAAATTAACGTCTCTCCATTGTTTCAGCCCCTCTAAAAGTATTTCAGGCTTCGTCACTGTATCTAGTAAAGCCAAAACATTGTATAATTTTGAAAGGAGGGAGTTGATTTCTATTTTGGTAATATAATGGTAAATGCTAATAAAATAATATCTATCAATAAAGATGTTGTTTAAGTGATTTTTTTTTTTTTTTTGAAATCATCGATTCATTAATCAGATAGAACCGTTACAGTCGAACTACAGGCAAGGCTGCAGGGGGTGCCACACCTTCATGCTCCAGGTTTTCGAGTTTTCCTATAAAAAAAATTAAGCCGTAATTTTTTGTTGCCTATAATTTAGAGCCTCCTTAGCGCAGAGATGAGCAGCAATATTCACCAATCTTGGAGTATGAACAACTCTGAACAAGGTAAAAGCCGAGGCTGACTCCATGACGTCATCCAAGATTGCGGCGATTTCTTTCTTTTTCTGCCCTCTATTCATCCAAAGCGATACTAGCTCTAGGGGAGTCGGTCTCCGCGACGATGTGCTCTATAAATCCAGCTCGGACTAGACTAACACCATCATCCCGGAGTGTCTCAGCCTCGATCCGGAGCTGCTCCTAAACTACCATCGGAGTCACGCATCCGCTCCCCGCTCCCCGATGGGCCCCATATTCCATCAAAAATAGTACACAATAACTGTCGAAATTATCTATTGTACAGGAAAGCCCCATCAATGTCAAACATCAAAACTTGTACAAAAATAATTGTTGAAATTATCTAATTTGGAAATATTGAAGATATATGGTAGATTTGTACTATAAAATTTTGAAAAAAATCTCATAAATACGCATGATTGAATGAATATTTCTACTTCCTCCATTCCAAATTATAAATTGTTCTAGTTTTTGTAGATATATATTCTCTATGTCTCTGAATAATAGATTTCTAGCAAGTTTAGAACAAATTAGTATGACAAAAAAAGAACATAGTACCCTTTATTAATTAAAGAGTTGCATGTTCTGCCTCATAGAGTTGGATTTATTCATAGACAAATTCTTATTCAATAGATAAATTTTTAGCCAAGTGATCTATTTATTTAGGGGATGAAGTATTTTTTTTTTTTTTTTGTGAGTAGATATTAGTGGGCAACTGTCTCATATGACTAGATAACTAGACAAGCATCGAAAACTGCCGAGTCAAATAGGATAATTCACTTATATTTCCATTGGAGGGAACTATAGTCAATTGTGGTCACTGGACGCCGGCGAAGGGACGTCATACTCGTGCGCCAGCTCGTACCAGCGCTGCACTTGTGCTTGTGCTTGCGCATGTGTGCTATATATAAGGCCGCTATGCGTGCTCGGCCTACCGGTCCTGTGCCAATCTCACTGTGCGTGGCGAGCAAATGGCTTCCTCTGCCATGATCCAGCCGCGCTGCACCCTGCACCACGTCAGGAGCCCCAGGCGCCCGGAACCGTCCCGCGCAAGCTTCGCGGCTGCCGCCACAGTCAACGAGGCCGCTGTAACATCATCGTCGTCAATCTCCGCAAGGGCGGGGGCCGGGCCGCGGGCGAGCGCGCCGGTCGCCTCGGCAGCGAGGAGGACGAGCACGCCGAGGAGTCGGACGGCATCTGTCGCAAACATGTGGAGGCAGGTCCAGGGGTCCCACGACTGGGACGGCCTGCTCCAGCCGCTGCACCCCGTGGTGCGCGACGAGGTGGCGCGCTACGGCGAGCTCGTCGGCGCCTGTTACAAGGTGCTGGACGCGGACCCGTCGTCGCCGCGGTACATGTGCTGCAACCACGCCAAGGAGCGCGTGCTCGAGGAGGCCGGCGTGGTCAGGGCAGGGTACGAGGTGACGCGCTACATCTACGCAACGCCGGACGTGGCCGGTGGTCCGTCCACTAGCGGCCGTGGCCGCGCCAGCTGGAGTCGGGTACGTCGCCGTGTCCACCGACGAGATGACCCGGCGGCTCGGCAGGCGCGACGTGCTCGTCTCGCTGCGCGGAACGGTGACGCAGGCAGAGTGGGCGGCCAACCTCATGAGCGCGCTCGAGCCGGCGCGCCTCGACGCGCGCCCCGACGTCAAGGTCGAGGCTGGCTTCCTCAACCTCTACACCTCCTCTCCCGCCGGCGGCAGCGGCAGCGGCAGCATGGGGAGCTGCCGGGACCAGCTCCTCCGCGAGGTGTCCCGCGTCGTCAAGTCTTTCTCCGCGGACAGGCCTCGCGAGGACATGAGCGTCACCCTGGCCGGGCACAGCATGGGGAGCGCCTTGGCGATGCTGCTCGGCTACGACCTCTCCCAGCTCGGCCTCAACCGCGACGCGTCAGGGCGCCGCGTCCCGGTCACCGTCTTCTCCTTCGGCGGGCCGAGAGTGGGGAACGTGGCCTTCAAGGACCGCTGCGACGAGCTCGGCGTGAAGGTGCTGCGCGTCGCGAACGTCCGTGACCCGGTGACCATGCTCCCGGGCGCCCTCTTCAACGAAGGCACGAGAGGGTTCCTCGCCTCCTTGGCCGCCGGTGACCGCTACACGCACGTCGGCGTGGAGCTCGCCCTTGACTTCCTCAGCCTCCGCGACCTGGGGAGCGTTCACGACCTCGGCGCGTACGTGTCGTCGATCAAGGCCGAAGCCGGTGGCAAGGTGTCCAAGTCCGACAATGCGGTGGCGGACAGGAGAGGCGCCACCGTTCTCGCGAAGGCGATGGAGTTCGTCGGGAGCCAGCGCGCTGCCGCGTTCGCATGGCCAGAGGCCGCCCTGGGCATTGGCGACGTGGTGCAGTCTCTCGGCTTGATCTGACAGCTAGGACAGAGATTCTTGTTTTACTGGCAACTAATTCTTTAAGCCTCTTCTCAGTTGTTTTTGGAGGCCTGATAATCAGTTAGTCAGGGTCACATCACAACCCTTTTTGCCTTTTGTCAAGGCTTGTAGTATTAGGCTGTTTTTTACCGACAGATTGGAAGAATTCATAGGCAGTGGCTCCAATTCACTTCTTGTTCATATAATGCTTGGCGCAAGTGGGTACGGTGTTTTTTTTTCAGACACGTACTGTAAGAGGGGATCTAGTTTTAGATTGATAGACATTAAAGTGTCTGTGTTCTTTAAAACTTTTCTTTGGGCTGTCTACCCTGCTGCAGAGGCCGGGATGTGTTCCAGATGACTGTACCTTCTCGATGAATTGCCTTTAATTTTAACACAAGATTCTTATAGAAGCACATTTCGACAATATGGTTGACATATTTTACATTTTATGACCTGTTTAGTTCCATTTGAAAAGCAAAATGCGGAATACAAAATATTTAGAAATTTGAAAACACAGAATGCCAAATATTCTAGGGTCTATTTAGTTCAATGCCAAGTATTTTGGCCAAACCAAAGATGGGTGGGTGAGGGCCATTTATTTTGCCTCTTTTTTGGCATCAAGGGTCCCAAATCCAAAATGCCAAAAGTCTAATTATTTGGTATAATTTCACCATGGTGTTTAGTTCCATTTTGCAAAATAATGACATAAAACACCAAAAATTTTGAGAAAATTGGAGAACTAAACAAGCGCTTAGTTGACAAATGACTCACAAAACATGTTACACTATTGCAAAAAACATTTTTTGAAATAGAGGTATATATTTGTGGGTAGGCGGCTCAATAAAAATCCACCTCTAAACTTATGTGATGTCCGGTCTCTATTAGAGGCACTTCAGTTTGTTAGTTACCTCCAGAAATGGAAGAAATGGATTTCTAGAGTGGCTGGAGTTCTAGCTTTCTCTAAAATTAGGTGGAGTAAATTCATAACTTTTGTTTTTCACTCAATTCGGATGAAGACAAGCTTTATATCAATACTTGCAGTACCAGGAGAGATCTAAAACTTTGTAGTCGATGACATCTGCATTTAAATTCGTTTAGTGCACGAAAAATACTTGCTGACACTTTAAGAATTTTTCTAGAGACAGTTCCTTAATTTTTCTCTATTTTTGTTTGAGCTTGAAAGCTCCCAAAATTTGTAAGCACCTCTCGTGCACCTGTTTGTTACTTTACCCTTTATTAATGAAAAAGATCAGGTTGGGGGTGGGGTTGGGGGGGTTTCCCCACTGATTCCTTCATATAAAAATCTGTTCAAAGTTTTAAGAGTTTGAAATTATTTTTAAAACATATTTTTACCTGCAATTAGTGCCTAAAAATTCAGTTTTAAGTTTTCTGATTTTTATTAAAAATATGTTTTATTTTTCAAAGTACTTCGGATGGATAAATGGTCCAAACCAAAGTTATGGTACTCGAAGAGATATGAAAAAAATTTGTATCTAACGATATTTTCATTTGAAATTATTATTTGGGGTCTAGAAATTCTGTTTTGAGATTGGTGATTTTGAAATTCATTTTTTCTTTCAAATGAGCCCGAACATAGAAATCACCTGAACTAAAAGTTTAGTATTCAGACAAATCTGTAACTTTGTGTCCAGTGTTTTATTTTAATTCATTTAACAATTATGCTTTTTACAATATTCACTACAGTAAATAAAAAGAATGTATGTGTATAAACTATTCAAACACAAAAACAACTGACCTTGAGGCGCCATGGTAAGGAAATAAATATGCGAGGCCAGAGGTTGCGAGTCTGATTTGTCAAGTTCCGATTTACGTCGGGCAAAAAGCGAGTGAAGGTTGTTGACTTTCGATTCACGTCAGGCAAGAAGCGAGTAAAGGTTGTTGATTTGAAACATGTATGGAGGACAGATAGAGCCTTTGCTCTTTGCCCTTTGATCTTTGATGCAGCTTATTTCTATTCTACTTTACTGGATAGGGCTTTTGTTCTTTCAATTTCTTCATTCCCCAATTTTAACTTAATTCTTCTTCTTTACTTGATATAATTCTCTGGTGTTTTTTTTGTTAAGTCTTCGGTGTTTTTATACGTCTAAACTGCATTCCTATACACGCGTTATGGTCAGGCGCATGAAAACGACGCGACTCAGCAGAGCAACCAACTCGTGATGACAGTCTTGTTATCTGGGATGATAGCATCACTCTAGCTAGGCTGGCAACTTTCGGCTAACTGCATCCAAAACACATAGCAATCGAGCACGGCTCCACACACGCAGGCTGCGTTTTCAGGTTCATTAGGCACCTCACCCATAGTTTCAGAGCTGAGTTAGGCCAGGGGGGAGCGTCTCCGGCCGGGTCGCTTTCGAACCTGCCATGGTTAGAGGAGAGGGAATTTCTGTGCTGAAACGTCTTTTCCGGTAATGCCCAAACCACGAGGATTTGCTCGAGCTGTACAGGAAAGGTGATGTCGTTTGAATGTTCGGGCTTCTTCCTGTAACAAATACCCAGTGTTTGGATGCTCGAGCTGTACAGAAAAGCCATGTCGTCGTACGTTTAAACCTTCGAGTTTCGTGTAACAAATTATATGTACAGCCGTGATCGACCTCGATCGACTAATTTTGAGCTAATTACTAGCCCTGGCAGCAGCACCGGCGTCGTCGTCCGCGCACTGAAAGGCTCCCAGCTCGGTTGCCCTGTTCGAACAGAACAGAAAGTGAAGTGAAACGAAGAGGACCGGCCCAGCAGCAGGAGTTGACGCGGGCCTAAGCCCAAATACTACTGAGGGCCTACAATTGAAAAAGGAAAGGGTCCAGTTCCCTTTGTTGGCTGCAACGTGGGCCTGGCACTCATGATCTGTACTAACGGGCCTAGCTTTGCATATGCGGTACTCTAGTAGCTTTCGGCTAACTGCAAAACGCATAGCGAGCGAGCACGTGTCCACACAGACTACGTTTTCATCATCATCGTCATCATGATAATGCGTGTACGTTCCTCTCCTCTTCTTGTTGTTCCAGATGTTATATGGTCGTTGCATTGCGTGCGTGTGCCCGGTCGTCGATCAGTCGCCGTCTCACTGTCGCTGGCGGCGTACGTCACGTCACAGATCGAAACGGATCCAGCGACTAATCATTCATCCGCTCAATGGCTCAAGGGCTTCCTGACCGGCCAGTTCGGTTGTCCTGAACAGCACGGACTGGAGAGGATCGGAAGCGGCCCGAGCGGAAACGGCAGCTCGCAACAGAATGCATACAGTCCTTTTTGAGGCCGGGCACCGTGGTCCATGCACTATTGCCATGGCGTCACAGCCACTGGTTAGTGAGAGTGCCTAACATGACAGGCCGGGCACCGTGGTCCATGCACTATTGCCATGGCGTCACAGCCACTGGTTAGTGAGAGTGCCTAACATGACACGAAGCGTCGCTTTCGCGAGACCGAATGCTAGCGTACTGTAACGCCCCGACCGGGATGGCCCGGGCCAAGATCTACTCTACACGCGTTAAATGGGCCACACCCGCTAATTAACTCTCTTACGGCTTTCTCGTCCCGCCGCCAAAAGGATCGATCCGGAAGTTAACGTTCCTCCTCGGCGAAGCTTTTAAGCTGGTCGAACTCAACTTCGTTTCACTGAGACCCTGCACCGAAGCTACAGTACCCAACCGCTACAGTACCCGCGAATTTGGCCTGGCCCATCTTGGCCCATGGGCTGGGGTCTCACACGTACGTCGCTGGTTAATGGCTAGTGTGGGTGGCTACTAGGCGGCGGGAAGGGTAACTGGGTAATTACAGGCTTGCCGGTGCACGTCGAGATCGATCGGCGGCTGAGTGAGATGGCGTGCGTGCTGGCCATTCTTCCAAGTTCCGACGCTGCGCCACCGCTTGCTTGTGTTGTTTTGCATCCCTGGTGGGCTCGTGGTCCATGCCTCTAAGCCTCTTGCTGCCTGTCCATGGGCCATGGGCCATATGGCGTCATGGCGATGTCGCCGCCACAAGCCAGGACGCGGGGCCAAGTCCAAATCCGACTGAGGGCCCAAAATTTCCCTTGGTTACCTATAGTTTTAGCGTGGGCCTGGCCTCCCACTGCCTCGCTCTCTCTCTCTCTGTGGACGCAGGGTCCGCACATGTTCTTCCCTGGTTGCCAAGGCCCAGCCCGGCCCGTTCGAGTACACATGGATCAAGGATCGAGGTCGACGCATTTTGCCTGCCTGCCCTACTGCTGCTGCACATGATCTCCTGCTCACACAGTCAAGACACAGCCAAGATTTCTGGGCTTCTTCTGGGTTGTGGAACTGGAAGGCAGGCCTAGAGTGTTGGGTTTCGTTGAATCAAAAGTATAGGAAAGGAGATCCATCCGATACTCCATCCAGGTCGGCACATTGCTAGTACTACTACTCCAGTATAGCCGAAGCTCAGCTGACTTTCTTTTTATTTGCTATATATATATACTCCACCACGTAAAGTGAGTAGTAAGAGTAATAATAAACAAAAGCTGAGACGACTTTTATTTCAAGATTCAACAGAAGGCAGCAAGGCAATCAATTGTCAACTCCCGGGAGCTGACCAGCACACTCTCCATATATACAAAACAAAACGAGCTCCAACCACACACCATTTGAGCTCGATCGCGCTAGTTGTTGACTTTCCCCGAGACACTTTAAAATTCTGTTGCTTTTTCCAACGGTGGTCGGTGGCCGGAGCGCTAGCCAGACGACGACTTTGAACAAAAGCAACGGGTACGGTCAAGCAACCTGTGAGTTCACAATTCTCGGGCTCGCGGCGCGCACCTTGAGTAACCTCGCTACTCCTATCCTATGTGCCGGCCGGTACGTGGGCTGGCTGCGCGCCACGATTGAGCTCTCCCAACTAGCAGCAGAGTACTTGGCGCCAGCCCGCCCGCCGGCATGCCACTTGCTCAAACTCGTGCGTGGCCCGTGAGCTGCCAGGTGCAATGCAGATGCTGAGATGCGCTGCCACTTGGGCACTTGGGTTGGGTCTTGGCTTTTATTCGGCCTCCGGAATCCGGATCGCTCGCTGGGTGACCGCGACGCCCGCGCCACATGCGCCCGCACGACCCTCCAGGCGGGGCATCGCGATCAAGGCCGTTCAATTATTTACCGTTTTTTTTTTGCGAGTACAATTCTTTACTGTTACGACCGTCTCAAGTTGCAAAACCGGAAGGCGGCAGCCGTGGTGCACAAAACTATGTATGAAGTACACGTTGGTTTCCCCTTGGCTTTACCTCATACCCTGGTTAGATAGCAACTAGTACTACCTGAGTTGTTGTTTGGTTTAACTATTTAGACCCTTAATCAATTTATATGGGTATTTGTAATCATAAATTTCATGTTTGGTTGTACCTATAGATTTGACACCTAATATATAATCTTAGAGTTACCACCGATCCCTGCACTTGGGTTGAGAGATGAACAGCAGCAAAAGTTACGATCTTTGTCCTCTTATCCATCTACAATAGAAGATTGACATTGGTTCTAAAAAATGTCTAGACCACACAAGATGAAACAATTTTGTTCAAGAAATAACACAAGATGAACCATGAATTGCAATATCTACCAACAAAAAATACAGGCAAGTTCTGCTCACTTTACTGGATGGTAAAACATTTTAACTAGGCGCCTGCTGCTTGTAAGCTGTGAAGTCACCACTTAATACTGAGCACTAGTCTTGTTGCTTGCCTGCATTTCATTTCAACGTAACTGTTGAATTTTGTTTCGTTATTTTGGTTTCTATTTTAGCTTTGGTTATTTAACAGCCCTACATAAGAGTGATGTTTATCCATTAACCATAGAAATCCTAACTAGTAATTCAGTTGTTACTTTCAACACATATCATTTGTTCAACCACTCTCTGTTTGGTTAACACTTCTTAGAATTTTATCTACTATCGGTACTTATTTTTTGCTACTCAGGAAAAAAAAAAAAAAAAGGAATGCGGATGTATGTCACACGATAGGGTTTCTTACCTTGGTTGCAGGGACGGGATGACCCGGAGTGGAGGCTTGTGTGCAGGCCGACACAAGAGCGAGGGATGGAGGACCGACAGGAGAGGGATGACCGTGCTGGAGGAGGTTCGGGCGGGGCGCCGGCGGGAGGGGGAGTCCGAGACGGCGGCGGCGAGGTAACCCGAGACGGCGGCGGCTTTAGGAGCTTTTTTGGCGGTGGCGGCCGGGAAGCCGAAGCCGGTGGGATGAGGATTTGAGAACCGTGGCGTCGGCCTTCTCTCGTCGTTGTGGCGACGGGGGTCCGCGGAGAAGGAGCGGAGGGATGCGGGTCGGCGTGGTCCGTTCTTTTCGTAGGAATACAATCGACCGCATCTAGACAGGATATTCCTTACGAGGTCGAACCCAACCCGTATTGTTTTTCATCCAAACACGGGTTCACCCATGTCCAACCCGCACCAACCCACACCAACCCCTCAATCCAAACACAGCCTTTGTGGCACACATGTTGGGAGAACGTATGGTCCTGAATCGAATATGCATGTCCACCGCGACTGTGACACCGTCCCTGAAGTCCAATTGTCCAGGTAGAAAATCGCAGTACCATGTGCACGCCAAATACAAGCACGTACGTACTCCTCCGTACCAAGTATAGTATTAGAAAGAGAAACTGCCGAAGATCCAGCGCGCTCCAGCCTATTCATAGTTGCCGAAATCTACGACCATACACGTAGACAAAATCTGTTGGCATCTGGGGCACCTTAAACTAAAGGCTGGTTGGCACGCCGCTCTGTTTGGCTCCCCGTGAAGGGCAGCCGCGCCGTCGTGCGAGCGTACTTTCCCCAACATGGGGAATCGGAACAACGGAATATGGATGGGGGCGGCAAATTGGCAAGCAAAGTGCCGTGCGCCCGTGTGCACGCCTGCACTGTGGTGCTTCGTGCGCGCGTGGCTGTCGCCGGCGGCTTGAAGACACGGGGGCACGGCACACAGTGACACTGGGAGAGAGAAAAACTGAGAAGAGGCACTTTCCATGCCGCCGTGAGCCAGCCCTCACTGCCGCATGGAAATCACAACACACACTTTTTATCCTTGGCTGATGATTTAAACGATGGAGGCGTGGCACTAGTAGAAAACGAAAAGCATATATTTTATCCTTTTTCACGATGATGATTTTTTGAAACGTATAAACGATGGAGACTTTTCTTATTCAAATTTTTTATGTAAATTATAAAACAAACAAAACGTCATTACAATATCTTTAGTGATGTAATAAGGCATAACAAAAGTGGTAATATTTATTAAAAAAAAGTTGAATAAGACGAGGGCCAAACACAGCTTTTATATGAAAGACCGCAAGATTGAGAACAGAGCGAATATAAAAAGGCATCTGAATATCTGATGGAAGGATGAGACATGAGCCGATAGGGACAGCGGCATCCGCAGTGCGCGCGGTTATCACCTAACCACCGCTAACCCTATCGCGACGCATGGATGATGGAGTATGCACAAAACCGGTGCTGCTAGTTATAACGGTTTTGGTTTCGGTCTCGCTCATGACCACCCTGAGACGTCTGAATATCTGAACCTGATGCCGCAGCAACCGAGCAGCGAGTCATGTGGGCCTTGACCCAGGCCCGGAAAGCCCAAACAGAGCGAGCGAGAGCCCAGTCGCGGGCCGGTCAGCGTCGCATGTCGGCTCGCACGCACGCACATGGCATGGCATGCCAGCCACACCTGCGGCTGACTTGGCGGCCCGGTCTCGGTCCATCTGTACCGCGCCCGCCACACAGCTTCCTCTCCCTCTCGTCCTTCCCCATATGGGCCCCACCCCCAACGCGGTGCATGAACCATCATCCCCATCTCCATGAGCATGATCCATCCCCTGGCCCGGAGGCCCCGTGCTCAAAAGCAGCAGCAGCCACCGCGCCCGCACCACCGCACATCCGCTTCCCTCGCACACACGCACCTCACCACTGTCCAGTCGACGCGACAGGTAGGCAGGCAGGCAGGCGCCCAGAAGAGAGCCGCCGGATTGATTGCCTTGCCGGTGACTGAGAGCAGAGCAGCAGCGGCGGCACTCCACCAGCGATCGCGCGCGCAGAGACAGCAACCACCAGTCAGCAGCCAGCAGCCATGAACCTGAACCGCCTGACGCCGCCGACGGCGCAGCACGGTCACGGGGCGATGATGCGTCCGCCGCCGTCGGGACATGGGGGCCCACCGCAGGGTCACGGGGGCTAGCGCGGTACGGCTCCGCGCCGGGCTCGCTCCTGGCCGCCATCGCCGAGTCCGTGATCCGCGGCGACCCCACGCCGCCGCCGCCGCCACCGCCCGTGAGCCGGTTCTACTCCGCCGAGTCGTCAGGGCTCACCTCCTGCGAGTCAAGCTGCCGCACCGACGGTGGCGGCAGCGGGCGGCCCCTCGAGCGCGCGTACGGCGGCTCCGGCGAGATCCGCGTGCCTCCTCCGCCGCCGCAGCATCCGCAGTCACATCAGCAGCAGCAGCAGCAGCAGCACCCGATGGCGGCGGCGGCTCCGGCGGCTTCCACGCTGTTCCGCCACAGCAGCTCCCCGCCGGGCTGCTGTCCCGCCTCATGGCCGACCCACACGGTACGTCTGCTCTCTCTGCCTCGCCGATTGTCCCCTTGCCTACTCCATCCCATCCAGCTTGTGCTTGCGGTAATTAGGAGGCACGATCATGTTGATTGTTGAATTTGAATCCAAGGTTATAGTAAATGAAGGTAACTGTAATTACTGCACTTTCAGCATCAGATAAGCTAGCCAGTGATCCGTACTGAGCGCGGTAAATCAACCAATGTTGGTCAAGTCTTTGGTCTCGCTGATTTGGCAGGCTGGCATGTGCACGGTGACCGTAGAATAATACTCCTGAGTCCTCTCCAGGCTCCAGCTCTGCTCTGATCGCCCAATTGCGTCGTCGTTGCTCCAACGATGGGTGATTAAACAAAGCAAGCTCGCCTCAATATTCTGTATCGCAAATCAGTTAGTCTTAATAGGGTAGTAACCATTGGAGACGCCCTCAGTATTGATCACCTCAACGTCGCATACCAACACTTACGTACCATTGACTGGTCACTGTGACGCGAGTCGATCACCGGGCGCACATGTGCACCGCAGGAGTATTCAAATGTTCTCGGCTTTAATTAATTAAATGTTAGCAGAGCTTTAATAATTAATTAACAATGGTGCCTTTGCCCTTTGGGCTTCGATCGGTGGTAGTGACAGTTGCAACGCACCTGCAGCAGCCGGATGCACTGAAACCGGCGAGGCCAATAGATCAGATCAGACCAGCAAGCGTAGGAGCCGCGGCGCTCTTTCGGATTTCGGAGAGGCGGCCTTTCCTATCCAGTTTCGTATAATATGCTGCCGACGTGTCCGTGACGTGACGCGACCGTTCCTGGCCGAATCCGAACGTAGCAGCGCCGAACCCGAACCTGGGCGCCGCTTGTCACCTGTCGCACCAACGACTTTTCCACTAGAGTACTCCACTCCTAGTCCTAGTGAATAAATAATGAAGAAATCGCGGATCTGAATTACAAATACGATCTTGACGTCTTGTTGGGTTTGAAAATTCAATTCTAGTAGCATTTTGCCAGCATGTAGTGTGCAACGCGTCAGCAGCAGCTTAGGGCGTCCACAATGATAATAACTAGTGCTTTTTGGGCGCGTAGAGGTGAGAGAGCAAAACAAAGACTATTTTATATTATTAGACCCACATGTTACTCTTACATGTTCTGGTCACGTGAAATAGTCTGCCTGTATGTAGCTAGTGACTACTATCTCTCCTACTTTTTGGTCTTGTCGCGTCACATCCTGCAGCCAAATAGCTAACCTTAGCGCGTAAACAGATCGATGGCAACAGCATACTTTTCGGGGAACATAACTTGTCAATGTCGCTGATGGCTGTGGGACAAAGTGGCTTCGCACTATGGAGCCGAAAGAATTGGAGAACAATTTTTTTTCTAGCAATGGTAATATGTTTTTGTTTCTTAAAATTATACTGTTGGAAAATAGCCTGAATAAATAAATACTATAACAAATGTAACAAGGAATGCCTTTTCAAACTCCACGGACGCCCACTCACATGTGGGCACGGGTCAGCTACACGTACCTGCATGACGTCTGAATAAGCTGCTTCCTTTCCTCATGATCATCACCGTTTCATTTCAGTTCTGATGAACACAACAGATGGTTGCGAGTTGCGACGACATGCACAAGCACAGCTGACGTGTCTTTCTTTCTGATGCAGGAATGGCCGCGACCGGAGGGATGGGGAGCTACTCGCAGGCGGCGGGCAGCGACGCCGCGATGGGCCACGGCCACAGGCAGCTCAGCTCGCAGTGGAGCTTCTCCAGGCAGGACCTGCCGCAGATCTCCGAGATGGGGATGATACCCGACATCGGGGAGAGCATCGTCACCGGCGGATGCAACAGTTCCAGTGACGGCGTCGGTGGCGCCGCGCAGGCACAGTCCTCCTCCTACCTCTCCAGGAACTTCTCCGTCAGCTCCTGGGACGACACCAACTCCATCATGTTCTCGTCCCCAGCAAGAAGCCCAAGGTGGACACTGGCGATGACATGGTCACCAGCTTCAACAACATCGACTCGCAGGTCAGCGCGCGCCCGCTCCTGCCTTGCCGCGCGCCCCGGCTGGCATCATCGATGGTGTGGTTCCGTGCTGATTGGGTATGCTATTTTGGCTTGCTATGTATTTTCAGTTCGGCTTGTCCAACTCGTCCTTGGACTTGGAGATGCCCGGCATGGACGACTACCTCCAGCTGCAGCAGGACTCCGTCGCCTGCAGAGTCCGTGCGAAGCGCGGCTGCGCAACTCACCCACGGAGCATTGCCGAGAGGGTTAGTTCACTTCCCAACTCATTTGCTAAAAAGCGCTAGTATCAAAGTATGCAACGGTGCCAGCTCTGATATTGGATGTCAAAACAGAAATCAATTTTGTTTTCCTTGTTGACGTTCAGGAAAGAAGAACGAGGATTAGCAAGAGGCTGAAGAAGCTGCAAGATCTCGTGCCCAACATGGACAAGGTAAATCAAGCTGGTTAATTGCAATAAGCCACGGCCATTATCATCCGTCGTGGCTTAATTTCCATTTCATCAGTATGTTTATTAGTGTTTCTCTTGAACATGCAGCAAACAAATACGTCGGACATGTTGGACCTTGCTGTAGATTACATCAAAGAGCTCAAGGACCAAGTTGAGGTATTGTTTTCAAACCAAATTAATATTTGTAACTTGAGTTTTAACTCGACATACCTACAAATAAAAATGTATCTCTTACTATGCTAAAATTGGATCCTTGCAGAAGCTAAAAACACGACCAAGCAAACTGTTGTTGCCTGAGCTGCTGATGCTGGAGAAGCAGAAGGACGGAGAAGGGTATTATTATGTCGTAACAATGTGATTGCCAAACCAGAATTGTTGCTTCAGAAGATCAGGCTGCAGAACTGCCTGATCGTGCGGCTTCCATGGACCATGACTCAGCTTCTCTTTCTTGGTTGTACCACGGATTAGTGACTTAGTGTCAACGGCTTGAAGACTAGAAGATGACAAGTAGGCTATCGTAAGTTAATTACTGTGACGTGTGTAAAAAGTCCTCCCTTTCAACGCAATCGGGATTGTTGCTGATAAAAAATATTGTAGGAATATCATGTGTGTTCATATTTCACCGAGGTAATTTTTGCAGGTTACTAGATTTTGACATGACCGTAACTCAGAACCAGTATAAATGAGCACTGAACATTCATGCCATCCTATACAAGTCCAAGAGAATTTTAATATGACAACATGAGCATTCAGCCTTTTTTATGCAGCCATCCTAGAGAACCTTTGTGTCAAATTGGACAAAAGAATATTCTGCTCGCCCCCATATGCCAACTCTCTAGAGCCATACTGTTGTGCAAAATGATTGGAGAAACTTTTACACGATCACTTGATGCTGGGCATGGTACCAGGCGGCTCAACTGATTTTCTGACACAGTATCGAGTTTTTTTTTTCATACATCAAACATTGAAGAACAGTAAAGGCCGGTACAGTCAAGCCAGGTATAATTTCGTATTTGCTCTATGGTTGTGTCGAGTTGGAGCAAAATAGCATCGTTAAATCTTGAGCTGCTCACAGTTATGTAGCTGTCCTATAGAAGAGGCTTAGGAAGTCCCCGGTTATCTACACACTTCGCCTGCAATTTTACAGGGGGGTTATTGGTTCCGAGATAAGTGGAATACTGATGGCAAAATAGTAATTTAGCAGTGCAAAGTCTGCTTATTGTCGGATTTTGTACAGTGCTGTACTTACAGTCTTGATTGTAGTGCGTCGTAGTGCCCATAACCATCGTAGAGAACGCGGACTGGATCATCCTTTCCATATTCCTGGCCATATTCTGCTATGATCCTAGGGCCATCAGAGCTGCTTGTGTACATGTAGACGGTGATGGGCATCCTGCAATGCGACATTTCTCAGTTGTCACTTACCATAATGAACAAAAAGGCTGCACTTAATTAGCACAGATAAGTTGGCCGCCAACCTGAGAACATGGGAACACATGAACAGCTCAGGTTCTCCTCCCCAAGCATGAGGCTTTCTCATCTGTCTCACATAACTCTCAAAGTTGCCTTCAAGGAACCTAATATTGAAAAAGAATTAATGTGACAGTCATATTTATATAATATTTGAAGCTAAAGCATATTCTTTTGACATAGAATTGTAAGGATGACACTACTTTGAGACTTTTATCAACAAAGGTGTAAAGTTGCTGTGTGAGAATAGTTTGTATGCAGAAACAGATGTCCACTACAGTAGTCTGTCCATTTTGAACCATATGATTTTCCTGTTTACTCCCAGTGGAGAAAAATTGTCCAGGGAAACTAATATATATATCACAAAAGTAATAATGGAAAGATGATGAAACCATTCAGTGTCTCCTCTTCTCTTGACAAACTCATCAGCTACCTGGAACAGACACAAGACACACAACAGCAGGTTAATAATAATAAAGATATGCATCGAACAAGGATGCACTTAGTAATCAGAACGAAGCCCAAATGATGGGCACTCACTTTGGCTCGAAGCTCGTCAGCCAGTTCCTTCTGGGCGCTGTCGCTTGGTGGATGCTTTCCTCTCCTCAAGCAAGCGCCATAAGCAACGGACCTGAACAGGCATCGACCGTCCCCTGTGATTCCTGTAATCAAACGTGAGGGCAGCGTCACGTCAGTGCAGTTCATAAGGTGTATGTTCTGTAAACCAGAAAGAACATCTTGCCCACGATTGAAACCTCCATGGGCGATTGCCCGCACATAAAGAAAACAAGTTGTATTACTTTAGACATAAGATTAGTAGCGTGGATTGTATTGTCAGGAGGAGATTATTTGTTTTCTCCATCCGGTTTCTAAATTTCCGATTTTATTAACACAAGAAGGACCCACTTCGATCGATCTCTGAAGATGCAGGTTCAGAACTGCTACCATAGTATACCGTTATAGACAGATAACAAGCAAAAGGATTGGTGGAAAAAGGGGAATATATGTAGAGATAGAAAAGGCATCTTTCTGCTACACCATTGGTAGCTTATCATTGTTATGATGTCTTTTGTATAATCAGCAATGATGCAGGCACTTTATTCCCGATGGCGTCCAAAACCAACGATCTCTGAACCATAAACAAGCCAGGAACAGCAGCAGCTACCAGAAGGAGCAAGGAATCATGTTCGATCATCACCGATCGCCACCAAAAAAAAAGAAATAAACAAAGCCTATTCTTAGCGCTCGAAAGAAACACGCATGCAGTTGCAGGCCGGGGGATGGATGATTGGCGTTTGGAACATACTGATGGAGCGCAGAGGACGGAGCTCCCGATCCGACATCCGCCGGGGCCGGGGCGGCGGTGGGTGTGTGGCGATCCTCTCCTCTCCTCCTGCCTGCCCCTGCCGGCTGCCGGTGCCGGGCACGGAAGGGTGGGAAGCAGGAGGACGCAGCGTGCGAGCACGGAAGGAGAGCTGCAAATGCAATGGGACAGACGCAATGGAATGTAAAACAAAGCGGGCAGCGAGGGGGACGTGAGGCTGGAATTGAATTGGATTCTCTCGAGGCCTCTTTTTTCCGCGGGGGCAGGGCCTCTTTTTGTGCTCGGCTCTTCCAAATTTTTTCTACCGCTCGCTTGGTTGAGTGGAGCCGTGGAGGCCTCGCCTTGCAATGCCTTCGGTCGATCGGAGCCGTTGCGGCTGCGTTGCCCTGCTTGATTTCCCGCCACAAATAATTCCTGACCGGCCCGTGCCTTTCAAATTAACCTCGTGGACTCGTGGTCGTGCGTGGACGGAGATTAAAGCAGCAGGAGAGCAGTTGATCGACTGAGCTACGCAAAATGCAAAGGCGAAGCGATGGATCCAACACCTTGGTGGTGAATGGTGATGATTGCAAGAACGGAACGAACGGGACCCCCGTCCGTCCGCCCAGCCTAGCCACCCTGTGATGTCGGGGCCGAGGCGTCAACGAGCGTCGAGCTTGGCGTCGATTCCTGTCGGCAGGATGTGCGGATGCCATTACTTCCCCTTTCATCTGCGACGAGGCGTCATTGTCCTTCTCCTGCCCTGATCGCTTCACTTGCTGACTTGCTGTCAATCTTACCCAACCCTACATTGTCGCCACACGCGGAGTACTCCCTCGGTCCCATGGAGTTTGTCGTTTTTTAACTTTTAAACTTCATGTTTAACCATCCGTCTTATTCAAAATATTTATGCAAATCATAAAATAAATTAATCAATATTTAAGTATCTTCATTGATAAAATAAGTCGTACTAAAATAAATTATATTTGTCGCAAAAATTTTAAATAAGACGAAGATCAAATAAGATGGCAAGACGGAATCCAGGGGTGACAAACTTCGAATGGGACGGAGGGAGCAGTGCGCTAGCCGGGCAGCTTTCTGGAGCATCACATGTCTTTCAGTGATCTCAGTCAGCCATGGGGCAAGCCTGTTCTCAGCTCTGGACCTCTGGTTAGGTTTTTGCGTCAGGTTCAGGGCCCCTGCTGCTTCAGGCTGCTTATAAAAGAGATGTGCGTCTACACCTCACAATGCAATGTACTAGTACAGCACAAAGAGAGTCATCATAAGGCTGGAGAAACAATCAGTTGCCTGTAAGCTGCAGGACGTGTTGGGTTTTCAGGGGGGGGACGCTCTGATCTGAAAAGGGAGTAGAGTATCGGAGACTGAAGAAGAAACAACTGTACACATCTCTTGACAAAGGTCAAACTGGAAAATGCCCTACATCGCCCCACCGAGGAGGGGGGGAAGAACATCAAGGTTTTTACTTGTTTACCCCAAACAGAACAATAGAAGAAAAAGACCAGGTGGAAAAACAAGGAAGAAGATGATGTACATACCCACTGATCAACTCAAAACACTACTCTACATGCATCCTAGCACTGGTACAGCGAGAAGCCCCTGTTCTTCCACAGCGAGCTCAGCGTCCTGCCCAGCTTCCTGGACTTGGACTTGCACAGCGGCTTTGATTCCCGGTGGCACACAATAGCGCCACCGCCACCGCCGCCTCCATTCCCGCCCTCGGCCAGCTGGCTCTGCAGCTGCTGCTGCTGCTGGGGCGGCGGCGGCGCATCCCGCTGCCTCTGCTCCCCTGAACAACTTCAGGAGCTTCTGGGCCTTCTCCCTGCCCCTCCCTGTCCCGGCCGCCGAGATGGAGACCAGGGATGGGACCACCCCTTCCTGGAGCACCGGCGCGATGCACTTGTCGTCGGCGCTGCACATCACCAGGAGGCACGACACCGCCTGCTCCTGCTCTGTCGGCTCGCCTGTGTCCAGCAGCGTCGCCAGCGTGCTGACCAAACCGGGGGTGGACATGATCTCCTTCCTGCCAGCTTGGGTGGCTGCGAGGCTGATGAGCACCGCGAGAGCCTTCTCTGTCCAACCAAGCCCCTCTGACTCTGGAGAGTCTGAGTCTGTGACGAGGCAGTGGAGAGCATCCACAATGCCAGCGGTTAGAAGCGCCGGGACGCTGGCCTGATGGTTCGAGAGGTTGTACAGCGTATACAAGGCGTCATGCTTGCAGGAGCTGCTTTTCATGTCGCTGGCATCTTGGCTATACAGACGGTCGACTAGGAATGGCACGGCCTGGCTCGAACCGATGACGGCCTTTGCATCAGGAAGGCAGGAAAGGTTAAGGTAGAGTGCTGTGGCAGGACCAGATAGGCGTGGATTTGATATCATCTGCTCAAGTAGATCGGCGACTCCAGCAGATAACAGGAGTCCCTTGTTTCTGAAATAAGAAAAGGTTTTAATAAGCAAAAATACTTCACTAAGTTTTAGTAATAATAAGTATTTTCATCTAGCAAGAATCAGCGAGCACCACACCAATAGGAAATAATACCTGTTATTGTTGACAGCAAGATTGAAAAAAGAGCCATCGCACCAACTTCTTGTGCCTTCTCATTTCCATCATTCACAGCATTCCTCAAGAACTCAACCAGTGCCTCGGCAAACCCATTTTGAGCCCAGCTGGATCCTTGCTTCCTCGTCATCTTTCAAAAGATACCTTATCTGCTCCACCAACCTGCACTGCTTGATCATGTTACTTCTTTCATGAAGCAAGAGCAGCAAGTTTCCATAGCCCTCATTCAAATCGAAATCGTTACAAGAGCTGTCATCCAGTGTTCCTGATTCACTGTTTGCTGGCTCCTCCTTTCTAACATTCTCCATTGGGACAATCTTGACACTCTTTGCATTAGTACAATCAAAACTTTCAACAGACACACAACCTGTAGCCTCAGTGTCAGAGAAAGCAAGTCTCCAATTTACATCAAAAGTACCTGGTGGACCATCAGGAACTGGAAAATCGTTCTGCTCACACCAGCTGGCAATCAGCGCCTTTAACACAGTAGTTTGGGGTCAATGACAGGTGGGCAAGTTGCTGCTGTGTTTTAGGACATGTGCTGTGACCATCATTGAACCATTTCTCAATGCAAATACGCTCATAAGTCTGCCCAGATGAAATTATGACTGGATCATACATGAGTTGTAAGGAAATAGGGCACCGAAGTTCTTCAGGAGGGATTGACATATTCTCAGACCTTGGACCACCACCACGTCTGCAATTGAATGATCCAAGCCTAGAATTGAAAGATCCAAACCTCGAATTGAATGACTGAATGCTTTCGAAAGCTGTCTACTGAATGCACGACCACTGCTGTACGGTCCATACATATCATCCATGCCTAATACTGTTGGTGAGCATGGAGACGCGACCCCCTGAGAATCTGTATCATCACCAGTCTCACTTCTGAAGAACTTTGAGTACTTCCTCATGAGATTGTACAAGTATGACACAACAAGCTCCTTCCGCTTGTCTTCATCAGTCACGAGCCTTCTCAATTAGCTTCTTAAGGGCTCTTCTCTCGGTTAGTGCTGCCCTAGAAGATGTAATTCCCAATTTAAGAGCAGACAAATGGAAGACCTCAAGCTCCCCACTGTCATTGGAACCATTTGTTTTATTGTTTCTCTGGAGCAAATTGATCAGTTCATCACCAGCTTCCTTCTCTGATCTATCCAATGTAAAACAATTTCCTCCAGCTCACCAACAATCTCCACAATCTGTACAGAAACATGTTCAGAATGTCAGTACGCACTACACGGCGCTGTAATAATCACAAAATCATAATGCAACAAAACCAAAATGTCAAAGATTGGTGAACCAAGTATATTTACTAGATGAGTTCTGTGCACAATTTACCTTACAGCCGATATCTTCCGTTACTATGCTTTCAGTGCGCCTTAGACTCTCCTGAAGCTGGCTTCTAGACTTCTCAAACTTTAAAAGCACAGTTTCTGAAGTGATGGCCTAGAAGTGAAATATAATATCTATTAAAAAGTTGTTCCAATTGCAAAAAATTACAAGAAGAAATTCCATACAGATGAAAGAAGTGTGTTGCAGCAGTAGTAGGGCAAGGGAATAAGAAGTTACCAAGTAAAGTCTGCTGCAGTCTGCACAATGTTGAAGAAGCCCTTTGGCTTTATCAAGAGCTACATGTAGTGAACACAATGCCTGTATACCAGACTTGCTTCTGGGTCTTGATGCTTCGATGAACGGAAAATTGCGGAAAGCTTAGATACAGAAGGATGAAATGCTCTACAAATTCCTGCATGCAACTGCGTAAAACCAAAATTTCTTCAGATTCACTGCGAAAATTAAGTAAACCCTAAAATGGAAGGCTATACGGTCCCAGTAACTTATTACAGAAATCAAAGCATTGTGATAGTACTAACCATTGAAACAAAGACTGCCCAAACAATATGGAAAAGGAAAGGTAGTTCTCATTTATTAACAAACAATACAGGCTTTTTAAGATGTACTTACAAAAGGGCAGGCAAACAACAGATTAACAGGAATACCAGACATATTTACTGTAAAGATCTTATCTAAAAAAAATTACTGTAAAGATGATACCTTGGCATCATTAGCGAGAAAAGGACGTTCTTCGGCCTCCATTGCTTCCATTGTTGGCTACTACCTGAGCTCCAACATCTGACTGCAAGAATCACAGGAAAAACAGATAACATCAGCATTTCACTCTGAATATTTCTCAAGGCCTTTTCTTAGGCTAAAAAAGTAAAGGACAGGTCTGGACAGGTAGAATGGGGGCAAATCAAATGTCCATCTATTACTAGCAGAAATGGAAGCAGAAATGGAAGAACTAAAATCTACTGGCAAGCCAGCAATACACTGTTCACGAAGAATAAACTCTGGCTCCTATAAACAACCCGATGAAAATGAGGTTCCCTCTGCAAATGTTGAGATTTTCAGCCCCTTGAAGCCCACTAATTTTTTTTCTCTTTACCAAATTCATACATTTTTTAACAAATCTAAGGCACCAATGTACCCTGTGAGCAACATTTGACTATTCTTGTGCCTAAAAATAAAATAAAAGAAGAAAAAAACATGATGTCGGCAGGTTCAGGATGGACTTCGCGTGGGCCATGACAGCTTGATGAACCGATATTTTTTTGGGTGGGGGCAGGAGAGAAGGATCTTGCACGCTCCACAGATGGATGAACGGGATTAGTCGGACCTAGCGCGACGGAAAACACAAATCCACAACTTAATGCTCGATTTGATTGCTCAGGGCCAGAGCAAAGGATGAGTTCCAGGAAAACGACCTCCCCGAGCATCACCCAAACAAACTAGGATCACTCACCCAGACAAGAAGAAACCAATCCACGCCCGGACGGATCTCCCCAGAGTGAGGGATGACAAGCACTGGCAGCGGCAGCACTAGACAGAGGATCCAGGCATCCCCAGTACCAGGGAGTATCGGCGGCAGGCAGGAAGGGTGGGCCGCTTGCACAGCAGCGCAGGAGCTTGGCTTAGTCTTCCAGAGGTCTTAAGAGCCAGAGCCCTGTAGGGAGGCCGGGCGGGCGCGCACGTGGAGGAGGAGATGCGGGAGGCCGAATGCAGCAAGTAACCACGCTCCAGCTTTGATACCTGCCCGTAGAGACGGCAGACAGATCTCCCCGGCAAGGTATATCCTCGCGGCTCCGCGGAGGTCACCGGCCGACGACGAGGGGAGGAGGAGGAAGAGCGAGGACCGAACTCAGAGCCTCGGAGGTAGAGCAGCGGAGGGGAGATATGCTGCCGCCCGGCCGCTCTCACCGGCCACCCTTGAGGCCACAGCAGCTGTAGCCTTCAGCGGTCAACCTGCGCCTCGCCGGCCGGACCGTCGTAGCTCGTAGCAGCGTACTTGCTGCTATGGACAATGAACTATGATGCCGCCGCCGCCGGGTAGCTGGCCTGCCCACAAGGCCGCAAAGCACACAAAATCGGCCGGGGCTCGAGGCGCGGTGGAGTCCGGCGGCCGGGTGTTGGCGGACGAGCGGAACGTGCGCTGCGGCCTGCGGGTGCGTCGTGCTTGGGTGGGCGGTGGGGAGAAGAGAGAGAGAGAGAGAGAGAGAGAGAGAGGAGGAAGGAAGAATAATGGAGAGTGGGGGACGTTGGACGTTGAGAGTGGATTTTTATCAGATTTCAGGGGTCTGAGCCCGGGGTAGAGTGAAATAAATGCCATTTTTTGTGTGTTTTCTTTTCATCAATAATGCTCCCATCAAGGGATTAAGAAATGGTTCAAACTTCTTTCTTTATTTTTTTTTGTTTATCAATGTCTCACTAAAGTTAGTAGGGGGCAACTTCAGCGTATTTTTAGTTTTCTATTATTTTAGACTTTTTTTTTCTTTTCATCAATAATTATTCATTAATAAATGGTTGTTCTTTCTTTATTTTTTTACTAAAACTAGTTTTCAACGTATTATTTTAGACATTTTTTTTATTTTTGCTTTACATTCTATTCATTCTAAGATCAACTAGGCTTTGAATCGTTGCTGGATGATACTTCAACAATTAGGCTTTGTACTATCTACAGTGTTCCTAAAAGATAGCTGCAACTCTTTAACAACAATTTCTGATATTTTTCTTTCACTAGATAAGAACCACATGCTTCGTCTTTGTTCACCTGCATTCACTAATCAGCCATGCTAATTGAAGCCGCATCTCACACCCTGTATCTAACAAAGACGAAGTCAAAACAACGATTTTGTTTCTTTGTTGGGGCCAGATGTATATTTTAGATTTTAATTAAATTTTGAAAAAAAAAGCAATGGAAACTGTACCAGCTTAGTGATAGTGAGAATGTTGAACATGTGTGATTGAATAAAATGTACAAAACTCATTTAGAAATCTTAGATGTCTGGCTTTGTTTTTGTTTATTTGTATTTTTTTTTTTGCTCAACGCCAACTAATTGCCTCCTCTGGTTCTTATATCTACTTATCTAGTGAAAGAAAATATCAGAAATTGTTGTTAAATTAAGAGATTGTAGCTATCTTTTCGAACACTGTAGATAGTGACACAAGGATTTGTTGTTGAAGTTCTAGACACCAACAGGGATCGTGTGTAAATCGTACTCAACATTCATGTGTTGAAAAATATTTTAGCCATTCTTAGAAATTGCTTAACTAATTATAGTTGTGGATAAGTACTTGCTTCAAAAAATGTTGTCTTTCGTTTTAGTGAAAGTAGGAGAGACGTCACTGTTCATGAAGGGTTCATTCCATCCGTGTATGACTTATTATAGTTACAATCATCCAAACGCATGTCAAATACAAGTTGTAGGAAGAGATCCCCATCAAAGCAAGATAACCTAGATGGCAAGCCGTGATGTTTACCTTTGTTCGTCTCTCCCTCTCCATGATGATACTGATGTTCAAACCACCTAGTCAAATTTTTCAAAACGTGTATGTCTCATCTTTTTTTTAAGAAAAAAAAACCTACTTTTACAGTGAAGAAAAAGATACATATATCAACGGTTTAATATATTTGAACTCACGACATGTGATCTATATACAAATATAACTCAATAGATAAGTAAAACATCTAAATAATAAAAAATAAAAAAATGAGGATTGCCTCCATGAAAATTTTGAGTTGCCTTCTCATCCCAACGAGCACATTTTATGGAGAGTACTTGTCCTCTAAGGCGTGTTTGATTTGAGGTCCCTAAAGTTTTACTTAAGCTAAAAAGTTTAGTCACTTTTTAGTCCATAATTAAAATGTCAAACACCCTGACTAAAAAGTGACTAAAGTTCCCGATGGATGATGACTAAAAGTGACTAAAGCTTAGGGGATGACTAAGGGATCCAATTTCTACTACCAAACATGATTGATGTTTTACGATGTCATTTCTGAAAATAAAGCCGAGTTTGCATTGCATATGTCTGTGGCCAAACATTACCACAACTAGACACACTTCCTATGAATCCACTTATGAGCGAGCATGTGTCAACTAAATCGATCAAATCCCAAACTCAACAACTGGAACCAATATTAACACAGAGATCTAATCGAGCTAGTGCCTACATAGTGACCCCCTCCAAGTGGGGTTTTCTATTCCCTTGGCTGCAAAGGGATCTATCTCTCTGATTCCATCCATCCATCAGATGCCAAGACCTGACCAAACTAGGAGGAATAGACAAACAAATCTTGTCATCCTAATAAAATTGTTTATAGCAGCAGTAGTAGTAACCAGTTAATTAACAAGTATGGTAGTAGATAATTAAATGATACTTGAATGTGTGATGAATGGTCCTTCCACTGGCCGATGATTCCATGCATGCTGCATGACCTTTAAATAAACTTAGCATTTGTCAGAGTTAGATCAGAGCTAGCACTGCATGCTTTCCCGTGGATCACTGATGGGAGATGAATCATGCCTGCATTCGCCGGGTAAGCTAAGCTTTGTTTTTATTTAATTCAGTCCATCAGAAACCTATAGTAGTAATCTGTTGGTTATTGGACGGGTCAAGTGCTGGCTTTGGGGTGATGGATGCCTTGGGGGGCTTTTTAGGCGACAGGCACTTGGAGTCACGGATGATAAGGGGGCATGTACGTGTCAAGGAATTATTAGCATCTTTAGGGGCAGGGAATAAGGGCGAAAGATCTTGCTGTTGGGTGGACTGGTTTTGGGTGATGATGATCACCAACCTTTGGAGATGGATTAAAAGAATTAAAAGAAATTAGGAAGGGTGGAGAACGGACCACTAATTCCTTCATGGTTTGTGTGATGCAGTGTCTGGTTAGTGATCACTCTTTGAGCTCAATTTGAAAAGTGCTGGGTGTACTGTATGTGTTTTTTTGTACTAGCACAAACCTTGAAGGAGCAACTGTGTCCACTAGTTAGTTAGCCTTGTTTAATTTGGAGTGGAGAACTTAGTTAAAGTTAGCAAGAATCCTCATCTTTGAAACAAAAGCAATGGAGAAGATTGCAGTCTTATTTTGTGAAATATATTTATGCAAACGGAGTAGTACTACACACTAATAAAAAGGAGCACCACCAGCTCGTGTTTTAATATTAAAGAGAAGCACAGTGAGCTTATGTGTCCGTCCGTCCTGTGTTAAGCGACTGCTGCCAATTTATTACTAGCTATGAGCGAGAGGCAGCCCTACACGCAACTAGTACTGTTCATTCAGTACTTTCGCTGTTTCCATATATAATCGATTTCATTTTTAGCTAATTAGTTTATTCTAAACCCAATTATTATTGGCGGTGCATTATATATTGACAAACAAGTAATAGATCGATCAAATAAATCACCGTGCATGGGTATTGGTGTAGTACGGTATGTATTCCTTACCAAGTACGCTACACAAGCCGTCATGCATGCAATGCACGGGAGCAAAACAATCATGATTCACATGGAAGCATAACATACAATGGCACGTAGCACATTTGAAAATGACGATCCATCCAAATCAAGCAAGCTCATAGTCACAGGCCGATATGGATTTTGGCTTTTGGGTGCACGTTACGGCTTGTACGTACCATACAACACTCCGTACGTACGCCTGGTCATACGTACACATGTTTACTGACTTACTGCAGCACATACATGCATATACGGGCTGTATTCAAAGCCGTTTTCATTTCATTTCACGGGCAACCTTTTTAAGATGGGATTTGAGGAGCACATGGCAGTATTAATCACTGGTGGTTACACAGTACGGAGTAAGTAGCCAAATACTCCTACTAGGATATAATACTACAAATCTCAAATCGATGATGTCGAGTCAACCGTGCATCGATTAGACTTTTTTATTAGTAATTAGCCGCTGGGCTTACTATGACACAACACATTTACAATCCAAGCATGCATGTATGAGAAGAGCTGTTTGCACGGACAGAAGCCGCGGCCGGGGTCGAAGGGCAATACCGGAACAAGCTCATTTTCGTGCGTCACCCTGGGCCTTGGGGAGGGCCGGGGCGCCGCCCAATGAAGGCCATGCATGGATCGGACGGCCGTCGCAGCCCGATCACCCACGTGGACGGACGTGAGAGCGCCGTAGGGCCAGCGATCGTATCGTACGCCCTGCCTGTACCATACCAACTGGCAGTCACGTCATGCTGCTGCGCTGCAGGCCTGCAGGCTGTAGCCACCATAAGTCAGTCCAATGCAATGCCCGGCGGTGGCAGCTGAGGTGGTCCGCCTCGACACGCGGCGCCCGCCTCGTGCTTTGGAGCCAGCCTACGTGGTCCGCGCCGTGCCCTGCGTGCATCTACAGCTGTACCCCTACGGCTACTCACGCTACATTTGCCGGCCAAGGGGTTTCACTCATCTTTTTTTTTCAAAGATGTTTTTTTGAAGCAGAGAGAAGGTACACAGTCAGAGACGCACGCTACGGCACATGCCTGTGCATGATCGATCCGGCTTCCGTCGCCTTCACTTCACTCAAAAATACACCAAACACCCATGCTTATGCCTTATGCATGCATGCACATTGTTGGTGACTTGATTTTTTATTTTTTTTTAAATAAATACTTCAAAACTAGATAAAATTGGTGATTGATTTTTAGGTAGCAACCGAAGCGAACCCCAGGACGGATCCAGGTAGCCTGCCCGTGCCACCGCCACCGCCACCGCCAGCGTCGTGGCCCACCCAAGCCTGCGGCTCGTGCGTGCATGGATGCATGTCGGCTTATCCACGCGACCGTTCCCTTCCCGTGCACTCCTCTTTCGTGCTCTGTTCACTTCGATCGAAACCTGACACACGGCTGCTGACTGGACGCGCCACCCAAGCTCGCGACTCCGGCCATCTTTTAAGCTCGTCTGTTTATTGCGAGGCAGGGGCAAGTTGGAGTGGTTTATGAATGATTTATTTATTACTAATTACGAGTACTACTGTGATCGTCCCTAGCTACAGATGAATGGAGATAGAATAAAAACAAAGCTTAAACAAAGCTTGCTTTGGTTGGTTCTCTTATTTAATCAGCCAGAATCAATCATCACCAAAATCAGCCGAACAGATTCTTAGCCCTTGTTTAGGTGCCTTTTAGGAGATGCGTCCATAGCTTACGTACTACTACTTGGTTTTACTCTGAGACCCACTAATCTGACTTCCCTGAAGAAGACTTGGTCCTACAAAATGAACAATGTTTTTCTCTTTTACTCTCTTCAGTGCTTCCTTCTCTCTTGCGCTTTTGCTGCTGTCGACTTTTGCTTCTTATTTTTTTCCGATAACATGAGTTCCAAGTATACTAGGTTCAAACCTCTGTTCTAAACAACAGAGAAGACCAGGCCTCGTTTCCGAAGTCAGGTGTCCCCGAGCATGCATCATCATGGCAACCGGACCATTACAGCTTGACCTCCGTGCAACAAGGAGACAAACTATATGATGTGGATCACAGGCAAATGGTCGGCGCAGCGCAGTCACATGAGAGAGAGAGAGAGAGAGAGAGATAATGTGCGATCAAATTAAACGAGCAGCAATACATATTTCTCTCCTCTCATCAATCACCACATTGTGTGGTTTCTATATGGTCAACAATAATAATGCTAGCTATATATATTGTCGGGTTAACAAGCTCCAGTCATCAGACCCGAAACAATGATTGGGCACTTGCCTAAAAGGCCGGTGCCTGCCGCCCAGCTGGCTCTATTATTTGCTCGCTGTTCCGTTTCAATCCGGAGGAAAGACATACTCCACGAGCTCTCCAATCCGAGCAAGTCTCCAATCCAAGCAAGTGAAGTCGGCATGCTAAAAATATCACACTATTCACATAGCAACAAGCACAAAAAAAATAGGTCAAGCTGAAACAAAGAAGATGTTAATTTTTGATGAAAAATTAATGGTGATTTTTTTTCTTTGGAAAGAATTAACCTTAATTTAATTATTTTTTTTGGAGCAAAGCCCCCACCATAAATTTCCGTCGATGCTATCACACTATTCACTATTATTTGGAGTAGAGACATCAGTACAATTGGCTTAGTATATAAAATCATGCTTATCATCACACACTATTATATCAATATCATGCCATATTCATCTCTTGCAGTATGTATGTACGTGGCCCAACCCAACACGACATGTAGTAGCGCAGAGTACAAATCATTTGCATATTTGTATGCTAATGCTATGGCGTCTAGCTACCTGCACAGGTGTGCTTGGCTGCTCTTGCTCTCTCAGCTCTCGAGCGGCTGCACGCTGTCACGTGCTGTACGTCGTTAGAGGCTCATCAATCCGCCAGCGGCTCGATATCAACTTCAGCAGTAGGGACGGTTCGCCCAACAGTCACAGTGCTGGCCTGTTCTTGGTATTTCTATGCATTCGTGCGTGTACCTTTGGGCTCCTGACTAGTTTACGCTGCTTGCATCGTCATCTGCCCAACTGGCGACTGGTGATATGATATACACCCTCTGCCCCAATAAAAGGTTAAAATCTCATTCCCTTTCTCTTTTCGGTTTAAACATGCAATTCTACTTATTCAAATATTTATGTCAAATCATAAAATAAATTGCTGATATTCAAATATCTTCAAAAATAAAATAAGTCATTTCAAAAAAAAAAAAATTGAGGTAAAGGGCACATACGTCATTTTTTTTCATCTCAGATAAACTTTGACAAACTAGGTTGAAGGACGGAGGAGATGGACACCACTTTTAGATTTATTAACTCCCATGGTGGGCAAATATTTTATTTTCATTGGCTGTTTTTTCTTGCCCTTAATCTGAAATACAAGTCCGCGGCAATTGTGCATCTTCAAAGGTTATTTTGCGCCACCTAAAATTAAAACCCGAGCCGCGGGGAAATCGGGGGCCGGGGTGAAACCGACCCAAAAGATCTTCCCCGGCTTGGTGCCCAGCCCGGCCGCCCGAGGCGGCCACCTTGCGGGTCACCGGTTCGATCCGGCCTGCTGCCAGTTTGTTTTTTTCGGCTTTTGCATGGGGCTGTTAAAGGCGACCCGGTGGACGACGACGCCCGCCCGTGACGGTGTTCTAGCGAAGGAAGCAGCGATGGCGCCCGTAACGACCCGGCGAAGGCGAGGCCCCATGCTGCATCCACCACCGGCCCGATGAAGTTGGATATGCATGCTGCATGCAAACGGACGGGAGCAAACTCGATGCGATTAGCATTAGATGTGAGTAGGAAGGTTACCGCGTAATTAAGGAGGCTGAGACCGCCGCCCCCACCACCGGAAGGAGCCCGCTGGGGACTTCTTTTTGCGGTTCTCGCGTTTGGATGGAGAAGGAGCCTTTGAGGTAGAGGGAGAGAGAGTTTATGTGTCAACTTGTTGGTAAAACATTAACCACCGGCAGCATTCTATATATATATGTCATTCATATTTTTTTTGGCGCAAAAAAAAAAATATATGTGATTCATATTTTTTTTAGCCATTTGATGAAGAGTCCAAATGGTTAATAGGCTGATTTTCCGCGGGCGGACATGTTTCTCAAAAACATAAAGCCAAATTAATCTGATTAGTCATTGTTTGTGCTTCTTTTTGTGATGTCGATTGTCATCAAACCATTTTCCGCTACCGATTTTGAAATGCCCACCACGGCAAAAAACTAACACCTCCCAAAAATACCCAACCCATTGTATGATTGAAGCTATGACCTCCCTAAAAGTAAGCTTAAACCTCAAAACCGAAAAGAAAGATTCTCGACCATTCTATTGGGTTAAAACATGCAATTCTACTTAGCTCCATAGGGTAGGCTGTGATGGAAACTTGCTGTACAGCCACTAGTCCTAAAAACCCATTTCATTACAATTTTTCAGAGGTATGAGCACGTGGCGAAAAAATCTCCACATTGACAATGCATTGCAGAGGTATGAGCACATGCGTCATGCTTTCATCTCAAGCTTACATCCCACTTTGACAACCTAGAATTGTGTAATGTTTCATGGAAGAATTTTTATATTTATTACTCCACCGGTGAGTGCTGACAGTATATGTTTCTATGTGTTATACTGTACATGTTTTTAGGTGTTATGGTGGTACATAGTCTTTCACGGTATCATATATGTCATTCATATCTTCCCCGTCAAAAAAAAATATATGTCATTCAATATTTTTTTTAGGCATTTCAAAAGATACAAATTGTTAATATAAATCTCGCCATTTGCTAAGATGCGGATAGCATGTTTCTCAAGTTAGGTACCCGAACATAAAGCCAAAAACAATCTGATTAGTCATTGTTTGTGAAAGAAAAACCTCGTGATGTCGATTGTCATCAAACCATATTTACACCGATGAGTGGAAACAACTTTGAGGTGCTTTTCAGTCAAATGGGAAAACTCCATCTATGATTGAAGCTATGGCCAAACTAAAAGTAAGCACTATTACCCGGCCTCACACGACCATTAAATTTACATGGAATTCTTTTTTCTTTCACATTGGTGCCTCCGATCGCATGTGGCTGGCTCTTAGTGATAGTGGTACTTGATGTACTCTACTAAATATGTTGGCCCCGGCCGGTACGGTTTATCCGCTGGAAGATGGATTGCGACACGATGATAGTCCGTGTACTGGTCATAAAACCCCCAAAAAAAGGTGCTTTTGATTACAAGTAGTTTAGGGCTGGATCAAAGAGAGACAGAGACCAGTCGTCCCATCGTGTCATCCATATTGCAAATTGTGGGTACTACTAGCCCGGCCGCACTCATCATTAGTCAATCAAAATCATAATATCAAGCGGCCTAACTAGTTTGGATCGACCATATGTGTGCATATGTGGATAGGCCGCTAGTTTGCTCGTCAAACGGCCGAATTCCCGGCCGGTCTTAATACCGAAAGGCGACGTATTTTTCGTGGAAGAGCAAAACAAATTGGCAAATCATGATGTTGCTAGCTGCGATGACACTACTTATAAGCATGTTTTTAATTGGGTAGGTCCAAAAGTATTTGCATTGCATGATTGGATTTTTGAAGAATTATTTTGCATAATTGATTTTTTTTAAAGATTCTTTGCATGATTGATTTCGTCGAAATTAAAGAAAGTCCTTCACGGTGAAACAGAGTAGTCGCTTAGTCCAAACAGAAGTGTGTGATATACTCCTACTCTATTTCCAATTGTAGAGGTATGCGTATTATTTTTTTTTATTTGCTGTTCAATTATCTAATTTTTTATTTTATATATGTTCGTCCAAGGTGATGACGTCGATCGAGACGTCGTCGATTTCGATACGTCAAGATTATGCCGGCTATGCAATGCAAAAGACCATATGATGTGACATGTCTCCCCCTAGTCCCCAGTAGTCAGCAAACAGCAGCTTGATTATTGGCACACCAGAGAAGAAATTTTAAAGTATCTTCTGGATTTTTAATGCAGATCATATGATTGCTGATTGCTAATGGCAAACACTGAAAAAGTTTTTCCCCGGCCCCATCGAAAGTGAAGGGATGGACGAGTATAGGTTGCCGTTACAGATTGGAATCAAAATGCAAGCAGCTCGCTCTCACCTGAAATGGCTGAAACGGTCAGTACCACACACTTTTTAAAGTTAGTTAACTATAACTAACTCAATAACGTATGCGCGCGCTATACAATACGCACACAACAAATCATCACTACCAATAAATCGGTGATGATCAATGCACATAATGATGCCATTGGTACGCCAGATGATGCATTTTCGTCGACAGAAACTAAAGGGCCAAGCCATCAATGCACATGTGCATACTGCCCTAGGCCTAGGGCATCCTTATACTCCTACTCACCAAACTCTTGCTACTTTGGCGCCCCAACAGAACACGGAGCAGGATTACTTATGTGGTTGCAAGCACAAAAAGCTTTGGCATCTGCAAAGATGGAAACGAGAACTTTGGAAGCGACGAAAAATGCACCCGCAACGAGGCGTGCTGGCGTCAACAGCTCATCATCGTACATGCTCTCTGGCCTCCTCTGGCCGGGCAAGAGACCTCAGGACGACCACTACTCCTACACTACAGGCTGGGGTTATTGGGAGCATGTGAGCTGCACGCTGACGGTGTCCCCGGCGGTATCGCAGGGTCGTCTCGACCGCGTCCGGGGCACTTGTTAATGCGAGAAGCAGCGACGGGGACGGAGACGGACGGCTCCAGGTGCAGCGCATGTGGCGCCACGGACAGCGGCTGGCTGCAGCCTGTGCCTGCAGCTAGGAGCGGAAGGACAGTGTCGTCGCTGCCCACTGCTCTGCATGCCACGCCAGCCACCTGCGCCCCGGCGTTGCAACCGTGCGTTGTTTGGTGCGGCCAGGGGAGGAGGACGGACGGGTCCGGCGGGTGTGGCCGGCTACGGAGCACAATGGCCAGGTGGATGGCAGCAATAGCATGCAGGGCGACGACGCCGACGGCGATGCCAGTTCATGAATCACGACGAGGCCTCGTGTACTTGCCGTGTCCGTGTGCAGCATCGCGGCACGCCTGGTGTATGTACTCGTGCTTGCCGTCACGCGTCAAGGGTGGATTGGATCAGTGAGCGGAGAAATCACACTACGACAGGGTGCATCAGCCTTCAGATGGCAGTAAAGTCCCCAAATAAACCCTGGTTGTTGGCTGTTTGTTTCTGTATAGGCATGGGACTTAATACTATCCGTGCAAAAATAGTTTACCGAGTGTACCATTGGCACAGTGATAGTAAACAAAAAGGAAGAACCTCTATGCTAGTAGTACATGGATCGATGGTCAAAAGTTTCTTCAGTTGTTCTATTAAATTCGTGACGTTAAGACGAGGCTCAGGAGAGCATTTATCTAGTTTTAGAAGTCTCAACGATAGTATCTGTTTACTACTGCTACGGTTATTAAGTAGTGGTTGCCTCTACCACAGTTGGGAAACTAGTTGCGCAATTAGATAGAGCAATAATAATGCACATGGCCTTCAACAGAGCATTGTCACTCTCACGTTAACAAAGGACACTCCCGTCCCATAAACTATTAAGCTGTTGACCTGCTAAAGGCGTACTGTACACTCACTAGCAGACAACTACTACCTCATAAAAGATTTATTATAACCATCGCCTGAAGCAACCTTTGATTGGGATAAAATGATAAAGGCAGTGGGTTTAGTACTACGACCTGATCACCCTATAGCCATTTTACGCCACAAGGAACAAAAAGTACTTCCAGTAAGAAATCATTTTCTCCATCGACTGGCACCTGAAAAGCAAGCCACTTTCATGGTGAAGAATAAAAGGTTAAAGGATGGCACTTTGCTGGTTGAACAGGCTAACCATTCAATGGACAATATCACAGGAAAGGACCTTGTCAACGTTAAGGACCTGATAGGCAAATACAGATCAGCCCAAATCAGAAAAGGGGCAAAACACAGGATCAGCCCAGATCAGAAAAGCCCCCAGTTACATTGTACCATCTTCCAGCTACAGGCACCATCCAAAACCAAAACTAGCTACTCCAAGCAAAAAACCAGGCAAGTTCCGTAAGTGAAGGGGAGCTCAATGTAATTCTAGCAGCACTCAAAGAATGCTTTTCAAATTGACTTCGACGTGACACCACGAGTTCAAAATGTGCACATCATATATACAATGACGACACCACTTACATTTTACCATCGCTTACTAAAGTTTAAAAACAGCGACAGACCACGGTAACTAAACCTTCCCAGCTTACTTCCTACTTCCACCTCTCAGCTATCAGCATGATTTCAGACAATGCAATTTCTCTAGATGCTACACTACTGTATAAGCACAGTAGGAACTGAAGTCTGTCACAATGAAATCAACACCACACATCATGACAATGCAAAACGGTGGTGACTTCAGGACCCAAAATATTGTTTTATGGGAACAACTGTCCACAAATTCTGTCCACAAATTTCCCACTAGCCAGCACATCAGATCACTGGTTAACCTTCGACTACAGCTCCCAGATCCTCTTCTGACGATACTTCAGGTGTGACAATCTCTTCAGGCAAATCAATGGGCGAATTATCTTCTGCCTCCTGAACTTTGGGTGCTTCAGTCATCAATCTCCTTAGTTCCATCTCCAGATCATTTGCAACACTCTTGTTTTCACTGGTTGTAAGATTTAAGTTTATTTTTACCAGAAACTCATATCATTGAAACCATAAAATGCACCACCCCGCCTTTTTGATAAGCTTGTGTTTCCAATTCGAGTTCAAAAAGCCCAGAACTGCGCATATCCTCTTCCAAATTCAAGCTCAAATTGTGCAGTCTTAAAGGGTGAAGCATGCTTGTTTTTTTATAATCTTCTACAGCAATCTGACTACCTATTGTCTGCAAATGAAAGACACTGGCCCAAAAAGCTACACAAAGTGTATACCTGTTTGCATGAACAAATCTTACCATACTGCAAAAAGAGTATATTTTAATTGACTACTAATTTTATGCTTGTAGAGATACAATCACATGTAGATACCTATAAATTACATATCTCCGCTAAATCAAGTCACGCCTGTGAACATACTGAATTTCACACACCAAATAGGGTAAATGCTAAAAGAAATGATTTATTTAATTACCTTCTTCAGCTTCTTACCAAAACCAATACGCCTGATGTTCCGTTTAACAGAAGCATAAAACTTCAAGGCATTGCCACCAGAGGTGACCTCAGTTGGTCCTCCAAATCCAAAATGTGGCTACCTTGGCCCTGATCTACAATGGAGATAAAGAGACTAAGTTGGCAGCAAAAAATAGAGGCCATTTTAAGGAAAAGAAAGGATATAACTGCAGAAAAACAAATGATCAATTGTATGCAACAATTTGTAAGATTGCACAGGAAGAACCAGGTATATCCCTACAAAAGATAGAACTGTATGCCGCTGTTTCCTAATTTACAGTAACATTCCTTTTTGCTTAAGCAGCATGTGTAATTCCAGAAACTTGAAGGAAAAAAAAATATACAACTATATTTATAGTAGCCTTAATTAAAGTCCAATATGGCAACAATCTTCTGACTTATGTGAAGCTTCTCACACAATAAGATAATGAATGGAATAACTACTACGATACATAATGGAATAACTTATAAATAAATTACTTAAACTAACACCAAGAAAAAATATGTATGATTAATACCTGATTAATAAATAATAAAATTGTCTGGCGAAAAGTGCAAGGGAGTGGCTAAGTGCAGAAGAGTTTGAGCTCACATCAACCCTCCCTGAAGAGCAACATGTGCATCACCCATCTCACCTTCGAGCCGGTCTTTGGAACAAAGCAGCTACCTGCATAGGAGAATAAGATAATATAAGCTGTGCGAACTAACTTCTGATAATATTGCAAGGGAGTCTTTGAGGTTATTAAGCCCAAAAGCTGCCAATTGGAAAAATGGTCTTCAAAACTCATAAGGAACTGCGAATATTGCACAAATAGCCAAAATCAGATTGGTGAAGCTAGATGGACCTAGGTCTTACACTGTCTACTACAACAACATCAACAGATCCACTTCGAATCAGTGTGTCCACAAGACCGAAAGTGCCTGCTCAGCAGAGTCTGGTTGAGAAAGGAGCAAATTGTTATTGTCAACACCAATTTTCTCTGCGAGAGCTGGATCCAAAGTGTGCTCTGCATCTATGAAGGCACAGTAACCTAAAAAACAGGAAAAAGAGTCATTAGTTCTATAGAATTACAAGAGTAGCTAAAGCATAGAATTGTGGCATAGTAGAAAACTAGAAATCAAGATTCAAAGTAGTCAAACGATAAAGCATGCCAGCAAAAATAATAAGGCTTAGTAGAGTGTAAACAAAGAAATTTCAAACTTTAAACTAGTGAAAACTAACTATCCATGGCTGACATCTTTAGATATTTTATTCATATTCTAAAAAAAAGGCAAGGACAGCTCTTCTTGTAAACTTCAGTCTTCAGGTATTGCAACTTTCAACCAATTATTCAAAAAAGCTTTGTTAAGCAGGCAGGCCAGCTTAATGTTTTGAAAAGGAAAATCAGCAATTGAGAATCAAACTGGAAAACTACCTTTTTTCAAAATATATTCATGACTTGCATAAAAAGAATAGATAAAGTTGTTACAGAATTCTGATTTTGTAGTGATGATGCATGGACAAACTGGCGTTAAAAGATGTCAAGGTTGGGGCCCCTTACAGGGTTGGGACACCAAAGAAGGACCAGTTTCCATAGTATAGCACTCCTCTTAGTGGTAAGAAGATAGGTGATCATAGAATGCACCAGATCAGGTGCATCCTATAAAATCCCAAACTTTGGTCATCCCAATTGTCAAGCGAAATTTCTCTATTTTTTCCCATCCCAAGGAGATCACCAAAAGTTCAGAGTTTACCCCTTTCTTTTGTGCTTCTGCAATGACATAGAGGCAAAAGCGTTGTTCTGCCAGAAAGCCCTCTGACCATAGACCTCTACGACACGCCCCTATAAAAAGATATTGAACATGAAACTTCACAAAAATAAAAATACATCAACTTATAACATCATAAACTGGACTAATAAAAAATTTCCAATTTGAAAATAATATCATGATATTTTCTTTTAGATTACGGAATAATATCATGTGATGATCAACAAAAAAAGAAGATCTACTTAAAATCATTAATATGCAAATGCTTACCTTTGGAAGACCACCAATTCCTAGAGCCATATCCAAAAGCGAAAGACCCAGTAGACACAACACAGGTACATCTCTATGGCCTTGTGAACGCCCAAGCCACATTATTGCCCCTTCCCAAATGCAGATGTTATTTGATCGATAGCCTGGTGTAAAAGCAAGTCTTTTCTTTTGACATATTATCCCCGCCAGAGTCTGTTCCACTTGACTTCTTCTTTTTGGCTACATAGGCAAGAGAAGAATCAGTAACTGATCAAGTAGGCAGTGAACAAGGAGTATAAACATAAGCAAAGGAAGAAATTCTGTTGTAGTATAATCATGTCACAATGCAGGTAACAATAAGAAAATCAAGACAAATAAGCAATGTGCAAAAACATAACAGACTTTGTCTATGACCTTTGATGCGAACTCTGCTTATGAAACGTGGAGCCACAGATCGCTTGCTTATAGCTCTGTACAAGTATTAAAGCATGAGAAAAAATAGGAGTCAATGCTACAAAAAATTATTGGGCCATTATAAGTGGGTTAGCACAGACCATCCAGTTAACATGGCATGAGATGAGACTGATTATAACACAAGAAAAGGCAGTTGAGCCTCTCTACTAATTGAACACTTTAAGATGCTTTAAGCATGCTGTTGAACTAAAAAGAAATTGTTAATAGCAATGGGGAGTGCCTATGATTTTGTATCATGGTCACACACCATGCAAGATCAAATAAATTTCTGACAGGAAGTGATATTTGGGCGGCGCTCAATAAAGCAGGGAACAGTAAAGCAAGAGTTTAAACCTATAAATGTAGTTATGGGATAAAACACGATTGACCAGAACCCAGCCGCGAATTGAGATTGATATCAAGAGGAGGCAGCCCCAAAGGCCGCGATTCCGCATACAGACGATAAAACTCCTGTGACCAAACTAGGGCTCACCTCAATCAGCACAGTAGAAAAACTTCAACTAAACGCATCCGGCATTCGACCGAGAATCGCCACTCGCCAACCCAACCCAGCCTACCCCAACCACCCAAAAAAGCTTAAATACAGCGGAGAGAGCGAGGGTTGGACCCTCAGGGTGAGAAGAAGAGGCAGAGGCGGCGGCGCATGACGCGCCGCAGCGGAGGCGCGCCTGAGGAGGGTCGCCATGGCGGGCGGCTTCGCCTCCAACCGTTGGAAGCCGCGCCGAGAAGCCCGGACCCGGAGGCGGGGACGGAGAGCTGGGTTTAGGGTTTTGCTGGGCTTGGGGTTTACGCGCTGCGCTCCGCCTCGCCCCCTTTTTTGAGTCCGGTCTCCGCCTCTCCGGGCTCCCCACCCGGGTGTGTCCGGGAAGAGCCCCGCGGGCCGGCGCTGTACTGTACACCTCCCGATGGACCCGCCCGTGGACCCGAAAATGTGTGGACCTGCTTTGTCAGAGTCACGGAATACCTGGTGACCCTGTGGTCTGTGGATGTAGTCTACAGGGGTTTCCTCATGTTGTTGACTGCAAGTGGGTCCACGTAAATTGTCGATGTATCTTATCGCCAGATGGGCTCGCGCTGAAACCTCTCCTGGCCCATCATCGGTTAACGAATTCTGTGCGGCCCATCTGGCGTCTTCGTCTATCTCCGGAACCGACCGAAAACTCGAAGGAAACCTCTGTTCGAAATCCTGCTTTCGAGATTCATTAATCCTTGTGGCGTCGCCATTGCTGCCTGCTTTTGTGCTAGACTAGACTAGAAAAGGTGCGTTCCTTTTCCCTGTTCACTGCTGGCTATCTGCTCTTCTTCTTCTCCCCACACACTCACTGTCCCTGGCTGCATCCGAGATCGCTTCCTAGTTCCTAGTGAGGGTTGGGCAGCCGGTCACCATCGTCCGTCTCTCTCTCGATGCGGTGAATCAGGGCCGCTAGTCGTGCAGAGAAAGCGGCACAATGGGGCGGATTTGGGGTAGTGACGCCCTGCGTATTCGTCTCTGGTTTCCGTCCTCCATCGGCGCATCCATCCCTCTTTGGGCGAGAGCCCGTCCACCACCGGCGACCGCGAGCCACCTGGAGGTCGCGGTCCGGTCCACGACAGTAACCACGTACAGAATTGTTTACTCGAGTTAATCCCTGATTTGGTCCATCGTATCATAGAGAAATTTCAACATGTGAAAATATGGTGGAACGCGCGGTGGCGAGCGCTCCTGCTCCCTCCCGGTTTCCCTTCTCTTCCCGTTTCTTATCCACGTGGGGTTGCCGTGAATCCACCGTCTTCTCCCCACGATCTCAACAAAGCTACAAAATCCAGCTGCTGATTTGGGGAGGCTCTCCTTTGAGTGAGATCCAATCCTTGTCCCCGCCTGTGTCCTCCGCAATAAAAGTTGGGCATTTCCTATGTTAGTCCCGCTCTTCCTAGAAATTCAACTAGTTCCATCGCTGTCCCTGGTTCCTCCTGCTCCTGGGGCGAGAGCTTGCCGAAAACGAACCTCCCGGCGGCTTTTCTTCGGTACGCCGGCATTCTTCTCTTTAGCTTGTGTGATATTTATGTGCTTGTGGTCAGGAAAAGAGTGGCCTAATGGTTTGATATAGAACATGGATCAAATCGAACATGTGGTGTAGAAAACTGGTGGTGGAAATGGAATTGATTTGTGCATCTGGGGATATGGTTTTGACCCTTTGAATTGGGATAAAACCCAAAATGCTGAGCACAACAAAATGATTTCCGCCTTAATTCATGCATCTGTTTTCTACACCTTTTTTCTTTTTCGACTTGCGTGATACTTCCATATGAACAATTGGGCATTTTTCTTAAGGCGCTAGTTTATAGCAACCTTAGTTCATAGATTGTATTGAACGCAGTGCTATGGAACTTAGCTAACACAAACTCATATACTGCGACGCTGTCTGATTCCTGTATAATTTTTGACATTTCTTTCAGCTGAACAAAACTAACCATGGATGGCAATAGTTTTGACCTGACAGAGCACGAAGGTTCAAATTTGTCACCATTTCTACTCAAACTTTTAATGAGGTTTGTAATTTTACATGTCTGAGAAAACATCCATTTTTGCATTCGGATTATGATTTGTTGAAAAAATTATAAACACGAACATGGCGGTTATTTGCAGTGGGATGATCGCGAAGGCGAGGGGCTTGTTTCACCATGACATCAGTTTGCCTGTGAAACAAAGGTTTTCTTTTTATTATCTGATTATCTCCAATTAACTGGTCAGGTATCTTTTTTGGGTGATTTCATCTCTCTTAATTTTCATAATCATGTCATAGGTGCTACCTGGAGGACTACAATTTTGTGGCAACACTAATTGAAGGGCGTGATCAAAAGAAACGGCCAACTGAGTTCACAATGAACCAAGTCCTCCAGCCATTTGTCAGTGAGAAGTTCAATTTCACAAAAGTTAACCCATTGGAGGTGATCTTTTAGATTCAATGAAACTGAGAGAGACTCTGCACAATTTTTTGATGGTGTTCCTGATACTGTTTCAGCTTCTTCTAGTGTCATCTTTGATTAATGTCAGTGCCACCCGCCCTTTACCCCCTTCTCAAATTTACTTAATGCTTTATTGAAAGAAATCTGACATGATTTGATTAACATTTTGTCATCTTCCTTCACAGGTGAGTCCAATTGGCTATTGTCATGTCCTTTGACTCCCAAGATCCAGGACTGTTTACCGCAGCGATTGATCAAGAGAGCTTTTTTAATAGGCCATGTATGTTGCAAGAGGCAAGGAATCCCTTCTTCAGAGTTGGTTATAACAGCCTGGGCGGCTTTGCAACTATCAATCACCTTCACTTCCAGGTTAGTCTCAGAATGTCTAGGATGTCATGTACTTCTGGGTCGCAGTATGACAATTGACAACTGTTCATACATTACAAATCCTCTCAGTAAAGTCATATATACTGTCATTTTGTTCATCAGGCATACTACCTGAAAACGGTACAGTATCCAGTTGAAAAGGCAATCACGAAGAAGCTCATGAGCCTAGGAATGGCGTGAGCATTTTCACCCACCTGGTGGATTATCCAGTCAATGGCTTTTTGTTTGAAGGTAGTGCTGAGCCTGGAAGATTTGTCTGATGTGGTCTCCAAAGTCTGCATATTTTTAAAAGAGAACAACAGACCTTTCAATGTCCTAATTTCTGAATCCGGCAAAGAGTTTTTCCTACCACAGGTATTGCCATGCAGCCTCAGTTGTTTTGTAAGTTCTGAACTCTGAAACAATGTTCAGAATTCGTCCTTAAGCAATGTGTTGACGTTTATTTCCCTCAAAACCGATTGGTCAGTGCTATCTCCGGGAGAAGCAGCTCCTTGGAAAGGCAAGCCAAGGTTCCTTGACATGAGAATCAATCCAGCAATCTGGGAGCTCAGTGGCCATTTGGTTGCTGAAGAGGAGGAAGGATTACGATGAAGCCTCGAGGAAAGCATATGCAGATTTTTGGTTGAAGCAGCTCTTTCTGAAACAGAATTTCAGGGAGTTGAACCGATCGTGTTTGACTTCGTGACCAGCTCTTTTGGTTTGTAAACTGGATATAGGTTCCTAGAGAGTAACAGTTCCTGAAGTTTCAGTTAACAATTGTATTGGTAACTGTTAATTTAATTTATGATTATATCGTGTAGTAGTATTTCTGATTTGACTCAATCACTTATGCGATGAAAAATAATATGTTTCTCCAACATAAAATTAGTAGCAAACCTATATAATCCTGCTGCTATAGTGTGTGAAGAAGGCTCTTTCTTCCGGGGAGAGTACCTAGTTGCTTTTGTCGACCCGCTTTCGGTTCAGGTACTACTGCCGTGCGACTACATCCGTATAATTTTTAAATTTTGAACTTATTCATACCTCACATGAATAATGCAGTGGGTTTGTAGCATTATTTGGTATTTGCCTCCCACGGTCGATTAGTGCTATACTGCTATGTGGAGAAGCAACTCACCGGGAATCGTGGAAATAGGTCCAACACGATCGGGAAGCATGATCAGTGCTACACTGCTACGTGGGAAGCAACTCACGGGAATCGACAAGAATAGGTCCAACACGATGCGGAAGCTTCACGACCCATTTTAATTTACTGCAAGGAAGTAGTGAAGCCTCTGCGCAAACGAATACATGGAGATTTCTGGTCGAAAACAGCTTGTGGATATTGGATTGTATTGCATTGGGGCTTATGCGTTGAGTATATAGAGTACACGGAACTAACACCCCATATATAGGTAGACAACGTGGTACTATTCTGCATACTATAATATCTTCCCCGAAGTCACAGCGTGAGCGCTACAGACGAAAGTGGCCGCTACTATTGAGCACGGCTCAGCCGACGACGCGAGACGCAACACAACCGGGCGTCGATGCATAGCGGACGGGCGATGTAGATGCAAAAGTGGACATCGGGCGGCGGTGCTGCGTCCGATGAAGGGACACGGCAGCAGCCCTTATTGATTAGAGAAGATGCGCTTAGTACTCGATGATGGTGTCGCATGAAGTCGATGCCAATGTCTCGAGTAGTTTGAGCGGTGGCCTGCGGGGTGGTGGAAACTCACTACCTAGTGATCGGCAAGCAAAAAGATACAACAGCAGAGATCCGATGTACCTAGCAGCGGCGGCGGTGCAACCTAATCAGCGGCGCAAGGCGCACAGCGTGGATCACTGGATGTGAGTGGGTCGAAGGCACTGCGCCAGTGGGATCAATGTGGTGGAGATGGGCGTGACCGCCCCAACACCGTGGACATGCCATACCTTATTACCTCCATGGAAATGCATGATCGAGGCGTGTGGTTGGGCCCGGCTGCCACCACGGCGGCGATGGGACGCGGGTCGAGATCCATCAGCCTTCCATGCGATCGTGGCACGCTGTGGAAGCAAATCGACAACTAGGGTTAGATCTAAAACTCAGGCAACATGCGATGCCATGATTTAATATTCCCTTCTTTCACTGTCGAGGAGCAAGAATCATGACCAAGAGCTCAAGAGATGTGTTACGATGTATCGATGATGTTGGATAAAACTCTGGATTTGTAGAGAGTGGACCGGTAATGGTATCAAAATTAATCTTTTTATTGACTCAAAACATCAAAATGGCCTATTAGCTCAGTTGGTTAGGAGCGTCAGTGCTAATAACGGCGAAGGTCGCAGGTTCGAGGCCTGTATGGGCCAGATTTTTGTAGCTTTCCTTCAATTCAATGCAGTCTAGTACAGAGTACGTACTTTATTTCTTTTAAAAACTTTCCTTCAGCTAATACTGCTGTATTCCCTGTTTAAAAACTCATTTCTGACTATAGTACTGAACTGATACAAGACTATGAGTCGACTTCTTATTTCTTGTTTTTTTATTACTGCAATGGTATGAATCGATTCATGGTGGTTCAACTAGGGCTCGTGAGTCGCTTTTTGTCTTGCCACTAGAGAAGCCTCTTATACACCGAACGTAGCTACGCTCAAATCAAGAGGTTCAGAGCGCAAAACCCTTGGCCGTGGTTAGTAAATAAGTTTCCACAATAAACTTGAAACGGGTGAATGGTCCGATCTCAAAAACAATAAACTTGAAACTACCTTGTCCGGACGCCGTTTGTAGCTCAGCGATGCACGCTTGAGCTTCTTTTTGCACAATCTGCATCACGAACAGCTTCTAGGCAGTCGTGCCTGCTGTACAGCTTGACCATGGTGATCAGGTCATCAATCGTCAATCAAAGTAATCAAAAAGAGAGGAACGGCTGCGCGCGGATGCGAGCTCTTTGACTCGGAGCGGCTATATATTCAGCGCACGAGTTAATTAACAAACGGATGCCTACCCGACCAACGACCCAATACCAACAAGCAGGCGGAAGAGTAGTATGTTGTTATAGGATCCTTGTATTTAAGCGCTCGCACGACAATTTTCGCTCGCCCCCAATCCCCACGAAACCAAACCGATCCGCAGCGTCGGTCACCCTGTCCTGCCTGCATCCGCGATGGCCGAGCCGTGCCCGCCCGGCGGGATCGACCCGCGCAGCGGCTTCTGCGCCGCGACGCGGACCTTCCACAGCCTGCGCCCGTCCGCCGCGCTCCCACCGGACTCGCTCCCGGCCACCGCGGCCGCCTACGCCTCTCAATCCTCTCCTCCCCGCTCCCCGACCGCCCCGCCCTAGTCGACGCCCCCCACCGGCATTGCCGTCTCCTACCCTTCCTTCCTCGCCGCCGTCCGCTCCCTCGCGGGGGCCTCTGGTCCGTCCTCGGCCTCCGCCCCGGGGACGTCGCCCTCGTCGTCTCCCCGTCCCGCATCGACGTCCCCGTCATTGACTTCGCGCTCATGTCCATCGGCGCTGTCGTCTCGCCTGCCAACCCGGCGTCCACCGCCGAGGAGTACGCGCACATGGTCGCGCTCTCCAGACCCGTCGTCGCGCTCGCGGCGCCTGAGGTGGCCTCTAAGCTGCCGAGGAACCTCAGGTGCGTCGTCATCGGCTCGGATGAGTACAAGGGCCTCTCCTCCGCTGGCGGTGCGGCGCCGCCCCGCCGGTGGCGGTGAAGCAGTCCGACACGGCGGCCGTGCTCTACTCGTCGGGCACTACGGGCCGGGTCAAGGCCGCCGCGGTCTCGCACCGCAACTCATCGCCGTGCTCTGCGCGCACAGTGACAACCGGGCTGTTGCGGAGAAGGAGGCTGCCGAGGCCGGCGAGGAGCCGCTCCCGCCTACGGTGACGCTCTTCCCCTCCCGCTCTTCCATCGTCTTCGGCTTCATGATGCTGCTCAGGTCCGTGGCCATGGGGGAGACCGCCGTCCTCATGGACCGCTTCGACTTCGTCGCCGCGCTGCGCGCCATCGAGCGGTACCGCGTCACGCTGCTGCCTCGCGGCGCCACCGGTGCTGGTGGCCATGATCAAGTCCGAGGAGGCGCGCCGCCGCGACCTCTCCTCCCTCCTCGTCATCGGTATCGGCGGCGCGCCACTCGGCCGCGAGGTCGCCGAGCGCTTCGCCGCCATCTTCCCCAACATTGGAACTCTATTCAGTTCCATGCAAACAAAGCGATTAATTTATATAATCACTCAACGTTTGGCGCGCAACCGCGTGATTCCATTCTGACTACCGTGTTCTCGATTCCACTTTCCAGGGCTACGGTCTCGACGGAGACATCTGGCTCCGTGGCTTCCACGGTCGGGCCAGATGAGTGCAAAGCGTACGGTTCGGTCGGGAAGCTGGCATCGCACTTGGAGGCGAAGATCGTCGATCCCTCCACCGGCGAGGCGCTGGGGCCCGGCCAGCGCGGCGAGCTCTGGGTCCGGGGACCAGTCGTCATGAAAGGCAAGTACTCTCCGTCCGTAACATAAAACGACGTTTTTCGTTTCCCTAGAAAAAGCATATCGCGGCAATTATATACTAAAAATAAGATTAATATTTATATTACATAATTAGTATCATTGGAAAGATCTTTTGATCTAGTTTTTAACAAATTTATTTGGAGATTTAAATCTTCTACGTATTTTACTACAAATCGAGTCAACTTATGGCACTAGCAAAAACGTCGCTTTATTTTGGGACGGAGGGAGTAGAGCAAATACTTCTTTGACTATGTAGTGGTTCTCAAGACCAAACAAATCATAGCTAGCTTTGTTTATTGGGTGAACTAACTTTGCATGCGAAGGTTCTTCCCATGATGCTTGGACTTTCTGTTTCTGTCATATATACTGCTGTATATAATCACACGGTTGGATTGCTATGGTTTGGTTTGTCCGAGTGATGGAGCTGTCCTGTGGAAGTTATGCATTGATCAGGCGACCTTCTTAATTCTCAAGCAGCATGGTTTTGCCCGCCATGTTTTTTTAATGGGGCTTTTTGGTCATGCTGCTTTAGACATGGGTTCCAACTTCCAACTAAATACATGTGGTCAGTACAGTACCTTTTAGGGATTAGTTAATACTTAGATCTGCATCGTGGACTATGCATGGATGCTTGTTCTGTTTCTAATGAATAGTAATGCCACTCTGTCACTGATGTTTGTTGCAATGGTATTTCACCAGCAAGCTATGTGCCCATGTGTCCCACATGGTGTTTTTATATTTGAAAACCAGAGTACCTTTGCTTATGCTTTCATGCAAACGTAGCAGCTGCTTAGATTGTTAGCTAGCCAGTCATATTTGGTCTGATCACTTCGTGAACCGACTCCATCAGATGATAGCTTTGTTTGAAGACCAAACAGATGATAGCTTTGTTTATTGGTTGAACTTTGCATGCGAAGGTTCTTCCCATGATCCTTTCTCATAAGATTTTCTGACATATATGCTACTGTATAATCACACGGTTGGATTGTACGGTTTGGTTTGTCTTAGTGATGGAGTTATCATTTGGAAGCCCGGCATGTGTTTCATGGGGCTTTTGGTCATGCTACTTAAACATTTGTCCCAACCAAATACTTGTGGTCAGTGTAGTACCTTTTAGCCTTTAGGGATTATTAGTTAGTTATAACTACAGTTCTGCTTGGACAGAGCATGCCTGCTTGTTCTGCAAGTTATTCCTAATGAATAATAATGCCAAACTGCCACTGATCTTACCAGCAAAACCATGTGCCCATGTGTACCACACGGTGTTTTTATATCTGAAAAACAGAGTAGT
>JADLZK010000578.1:0-41575 GCA_015847255.1 Hyparrhenia diplandra | reverse complement strand
CTCCATAAAATCCCAAAAACACCACCTCCACGAACATACCCTCCTTATCCTACCTGGACACGGGGTGCGGCTAGACACGGGTCCTGTCGATCTAGTATATATATATATATGTATATGTATATATATATATATATGTATATGTATATATGTATATGTATATATATATATGTATATGTATATATATATATGTATATATATATATGTATATATATATATATAAATAAACAGACTTGAGATAGTTTCATCGATCACTAGCATTCCTCTAGCGAGGGTATAAAATAAGCCCTGTGCACTGCGGGGTTTAGAAAAACCTGGGTGTCTGCACATTCAAACACAACGATATTCCAGCGAGGGTGTGTAGTTTGGGGGTGTCTGGTTGATTAAATATACTCACCGTGGTGGCAATCTGCATGAGTTAGTAGAATGTAATATTCCGATGTTCATAAACATTGAAAATTATCGTACGGGCATATTGTAGAGAGCTGCACAGAGTTATAGTGAGCCTCGCTAGGCATGTAATCAAAATGATGCTTTGCTAGTTTAGCAATGACTCTGAGTAAAGCTTGGAGTACTTAGCTAGTACGTACACTCGTCGAAGGTAGCTGCGGGCGGAGGGCAGCCAAGGCTAGCAAGTACTGATCGGGCTGGCCCCTGGCGATGTTGCTCGGAAGTCATGCGAAGTGGTTGGCCGTGCCGACGGTGGAGGCGCAGATTGGAGCTGGGGGTTGCTGCCTGCCCGCCGCAGAGGGAGGTAGCTGCCTGTACGTCGCAGCGGGAGATTGCTGTGCCGACCAGCTCCGGAGGTTATGGCCCTTGAAGCCTTGACGGTAGACTCGGCATGCATGTTGCGGCGGAGGTAGTTCTTCCGCCGAGCTGTGCGAAGGTAGCCTCGCTGATCACTTGGCGGAGGTTGGGTTGTCGCGGTTGTCTTGTGGGCGCACATGCCTTCGCTGGGGCAGCGGGCGTGCCCCTTCGCGTGGTGCCGCCAGCTCGCTTGGGTCGGGGTTGCCTTGGGCCGCAGGTCGATGAAGGTGAAGTCGCTTCAGGCAGTTGGCGATGGTTTCGGCGATGGTCGCGCAGCTTGCAGTGCTGACCGAGTCTCGCTCGGCGGAGGTGCTTGGTCGCTGTTCACAGCGGAGGTGCTTTGCTGCTGCTCACGACGGAGGTGCTTGGCTGCTGTTCACAGCGGAGGTGCTTGGCTGCTGCTCACGGCGGAGGTAGTTGGATGCACTTTGTTAGCAGAGCCGCATAGTTTCGCACGGCGGAGGTACCCTGACAACTATGAAAGGTGGCTTTGTGTTGGGCCAGGAGAAAAGAAATTTGTGGAAAAATGTAAGGACCCATCGCCGGCCTGGAATTACCCTTCGCCGAAAAGCGTTTTCCTGCAAAAATATGAAGTTGAAGCAAGTACATTTAATTTCGGCATTGTACACAACCTTCGCTTGGGTTGGAGAACCTGCACCCTCGCGTGTTGTACTTGCACCCTCGCAAGCTAAGGCTGGCTTGTGCAGCGTAGGTGAAAGTCGGGACTCGCTCGGCCCTGCTAGGCGATGGAAGAAATATCCTGCACTGTACAAACTTACAAACAACTTGCGACGGTGATGTTATTATGCAGGGGAGACGGAGGATGCTGAGCCCGGCCATCTTGGTGCGACGAGGGTTTTTGCCAAACTGGTCGGGACGAGGGTCGCTCAGCCATGATGAGGCGTCTCATCAAGCCGTATCGAGCTGGTGTGGTTGCACGCTGAGCACAGCTTTGACGGATCCTGCGAGATATCTCGGCGGAGCCTGCAGAGGTGCTGCACCGCCTGGGTCACTCAATCCTCGACTTCCGCCGTCGTTAGCAGTGGAGGTTCCTGACCTCCGCGGACGCTGGCCACAGCAGAGGTGGCCATGTGGGCAGGCCAGCAGGGAAATGGGCGAAGGTGTCTCGGACCCGACAAGGGCCGGAGGGTGCTCCAGGCTACAGAACTTCCTGCAGGGAAAAAATGCAGGACGAAACAGATCGACTGTACATGCTCGAGAGCGGTTAGACAATACATATATTATCCCAGTTTGTATACGCATATATATGTTTTGGTAGAAGTGAAAGTCAAGGCAACTTGTCTCGGCTGTACACGCATGTGCATATACGTATTTGTTCTTGGAATGGAGACAGGCCTTCTTGCCGCTGGCAGCTTTTGAGAGCGCACTCTCGAAGCACCTGGATGAGTGGTCAGAGCTGTACCTTCGCGAAACCGGGCTTAAAGCACAAGGTGGATTTCTGAGCCTCGCGTGGCGGCTCCTCGTCGTTTGCGTGTGAATCGGAGGTACGCAGCGCGCGTTTGTACCCTCGTGGCAGCCATGCACATGCATGCCTAGCTTGTGCCTCCGATGAGCAGCTAGGAGCCTCACGTGGCCGGCCGCTCATGCCCCTTCGCAGCCATGCACATGCATGGGTTGTGCCTCCGATGAGCAGCTGAGAGCCTCGCGTGGCCACTCATGCCCCTTCGCGGCTCCTCCGCTGCGGGCTTGCTACAGGAGAACCGGATATCGTCGAGGGTGGCTGTGCGAGGGGTGTTTCGCAGGCCGGACCTTTGGTATCTGGTGGACGCTCGAGCATGGCACAGCATGGTTTGCTAGGCTTCGAAGGTAGCTCCGCTGAGCTTCCGAGGTTGCACGGAGGTATTTTTATGTGGCTTTTGTATCGGTCCCCCGGGGACGGGCGCCAAGCTGTGGGGTTCGCACCTGCCCCTTGACCTTAGCAACCAAGGGTTGCGGGGAGAGGCGAGGGCACCGCGGAAAGGGGAAGGGAAAGCGAGGAATGGGAAAGTGGGGAGAGAGTCCCTTCCCCCCTGGCCTTGGGGTTGTATTTATAGAGGGGGAGGGAGTATATTTTCCATCCGCCCCCCTTAGATTCCAAATTTACAAAAGAGCCCTCACACTAGTTGAGTATTGGGCCTTTTACAAGGGAAAGGGTGGCGCACGGCACCCCTACCCCCAACAGCAGGCCCATAGCTACTAGGGTTTTGGCAGCTACAACAAGACCTGAGTCGCTAAAAGCGAGGAAAAGGCCCATGAATACAAGCTTGCCTTGGGATGGCGAGGCCGGAGGATATAGTATAATGATGAAGTGTTAGTTGATTGCGGAGGTACCACGCTGGCCTCCGCCCTTCTTAGATTATTCGGGGTCTTTGTCGGTTCGAGGTGGCTCTTCTGTTGCTTTCGGTGTCGGCGGTGCTTGAGGAGGATTAGTATAGTAGGCTGCGGTCGTATTTGTTCGATTGGTTCTGAGTGGATTGGGCGTGGAAGTTGGTCCTTTCGATTCAGGCGCATAGCGGTGATGTCGAAGTCCTTGCGAGGGTGCGAAATCATCGATGGTCTTGGCCCTTACTTGCCGAGAATCAAGGCGAAGGGGTTGTCATCGTTGTCAAGGCGAAGGGGTTGTCATCGATGGTGTAGAAATCAGCGTTTGAGAGCGGTGGGTGCCTCGAATGCCGGCAATAAAATTTTAAAAGCGTGTGCCTCTCCTCCCTCGATAGGCGTAGCGCCAAGATGAACGGGGCCGGCCGGTTATCTGGTTTAGGCCAGCGGGCCCCTCACGTCAGCCCAGGGGTGTCTCCTTTCGTGTTACCCCGCGCTCAAAGGTGAGCCTGCGTGCAGGGGTTCTGAGGGAGGGGCCGCGGGGGGCGGGTCTCAAGCCCCCACGATCGTGGTTATGGTGGTGGTGGTGTGCGGTTTCCTCCATGTGAGCTGAGTTGAGGCGGGCTCGAATCGAATCCCCTCTAATGAGGCATTACCTCCCCCTTTTATAGGAGAAGGAGGAGATAATGTTTACGGTGGACATCTAGGTGGCTAATTCGAGAGAAGCTGCACGGTTGCATGTCTGCGCCGAGGGGGTAGCTTGGATGTAAACAGCGAACCGCAGCGTCGATCCGATGGTGGGCGTGCCTGTCCTCTGGCGCGGCCCGAGGGTCTGTGATGGCGTCCCTCACAATCCGCATGGTGAGGGCGGTCGAGGTGGCGGGCTATGCGTGTCAGTGCCGAGGGATTCGGCCCATCGTGGCGTTTTGGCGGTGCTACGGGAAATGCCGCGATGTCATCCTGGTTTCCGTGCCGGGTGGCGTAACATATCCCTTTGGTTCAGCTTGCGTCCCATCCGGTCCGAGATTAGGGAGCGATTGGCTGATTCGATTTGGCCAGTGTCGATAGCGCTGGCGCCTGCGCTGCCGTCGCGACCGCGTGAATCGCGGCGGTTTCCCTTCCTCCGGGGCCGGAACCTCCACGCCCAGAAGTCGGCGACCCTAGGCGGGCTAGTTGGGCTGCCTCACGCGAGGATGGAGAGCTGGTCTCCCTCGAGGCGAGCGGAGTTTTTCGCGAGGTGGTGAGCTAGGCCACCCTCGGGGGCCGAAGCCGGAGAGATTTCTCCGGGCTGGTGAGCTAGGCCGGCCTCGGGGCCAGAAAGGGAGATGCGTGGTGAGTCGAGCCATGGTTTGGGCAGCTGCTGTCGGCGTGGAACGTCATGGTTCGTTGTTTTGCGAGAGGTCGCTTGGCCTTGTCGCCCGTGGCGTAATAAGCTCTTTCGCGTCGTGGTGATTCCATTTTGGGCGCTTTGTGGATGCGTGGAAACCATCTGTAGGTGATTCCGTGCGTCGTGTGGCGTCGTGGCTCCATGGCACAGTCCGCCGTCCGTCGGGCGTCCCTCCGTCTTGGGATGATAGCGGGCTAGGTTTCTTTGGGCCTTGGTAGGCGGCAGATTCTCACGATTTGGAGAATGTCACCGGGGCCCAATATTTAGGTCCCGGCGGTAGCCCCCGGCCCCCGAGGCGGTGGGACTCGCTCGGGGGTTCGCGCTTCCCGTCGCCTTGTTGTTTCTCAGGGTGGTTTGTCTACAATGGGTGTGCGTGGCGCACCGTTGGAGTGTTACTTGAGCCTCGAATGGAATGGCGGATTCCTTCAGTCTTTTTATCTCGCCATGGCCTTAAGGAAACGGCTCTTAAGTGCGCTTATTTGTGCGGGTATTCATTTTCGTGGGCAGCCGAACCCAGCGCTTATGTGCGCAAAAGAGTCGGCCCGGGCCTCCTCGGCTTTGATCATACGCTCCTCTGTGTCGCCCTCACGAAAGGGAGGAGGAGGAGACACGTCTAATACCACGTAAGCCCGAATGTATGCGTGCTCGGTGGCGTTGTAGCGGGCATTTAAGCGGGGTACCCGTGCCCTTGCGGAGAAAAGGGGTAAACTATGTGATCGAGGATTCACCCCATGAGAACCTGCGGACGCTTAGCGAGATCCGGGGTTTGGGCGGACCAACCCCAGGGCACAATGGGCCTCCCGGATGGGACATCTCTATAAAAGCGACACCCATGAACCTTAAACAATTAGGAAATCGAGGTGGGGGCAGGGTATAGCTGATTTGTGCATTTCCCTCTGTCCACTGGCTCAGGTTATCACAGGCGGGCCTTAGAAACCTCGTGGGCCCGGCCCCAACCTCTGGAACGTAGAGATTGTGTCCAGCCGAGGCTCGTTGGTTCAGCGAGGCGGGCAGATCCAACAGGGTGACTTTTTTGCCCCTCGGGGTGGGCGCTTCTTTGGATTTGGGTGGCGGGCCAGTTTTACCCAGGAAAACCGAAATCTAGTCGCCTCGCCCAAAGCCCCTTGGCCCATTTGCGGTCCCGATGGGGGCAGCGGCCTTCACGTCTTCTTATCGAGAGGAGATCGAGGCTCCGTCAAAGGTGCGTGTCGCTGGCGGTTCCACCATGGCTTAACTTGGCGTTGGATGGCGGTTTCCGTTCCATGTGTGAGCCGTCCATTCCGGGGAGTCGGTTTGGTTGCCGGGCGGCGATTTGTTCCACTTCCCTATAAATATGGGGTGTCAGCGCTGGATAGTTATCCTTTGCTCTTTGCCATCGCCTTCTTGCCTTCTTCTTTAGCAGCAATCGGAAGATAGAATGGTTTAGGAGAGATTAGGGAGAGATTCACTTGCCTTCTTGCTCGTGTATTCGGGGTTGCTAGCGGTTGCCACCCTTCGCCTCCCTTTCATCCATGGCGCGTCGGGTAGCGATGACGGGAGGGTGCTCGATGCTGAGCGTGGCCGGGGCAGCAGCGGCGGAGGACTCCAGCGTCTCGTGGATGAAGGGGCTTCGCCGTCCCGCACACCCGATGAAGGCGGCGGGTGGATTGCTCCCGGTTGGGCTAGCGAGGAGGAGCCTAACCCTCTGATAGCTCGTGGTGAGCTTGATGGATCTTCACCGGCCTAGCGGCGGTATGCGGCGGGCAGTTCATTCGAGGCGTCCTCCGCTACTATGAAATCGAGCTTCATCATACGCCCCGAACTTCGATCTCGAGCGCGTCATCTTCGTCACCCTTTGTGAGGGATTCACGGGGATCGAGCCGCGTGGAACCTACGGTTTGTAGTTCTTCAGGCGGACCTTACCACCGCCTACATTTGCCGGGGGCCAACCGCCGGGCTGGCTGCGTTGGGCAATGCGCTCAAGAATCGCTCGGCGGAAGAGACGAAGCGAACCCGGCGTGGGTACATCGTCGCCACCTCCTCCAACAAAGGGTGGCAAGATCGGTGGTTCTACCTCCGCCCAATGGCGGAAACGCTTCCCGCAGTACACGGCGTGTCCTCAAGCATCGCCCGCAGAAGTGGGCGGGGTCCCCTCGGAGGATCATCATCGGTTGGAGGGGCCTAAAAGGCGGCGGTCTGCGGCCGAGGAAGGGCGTGAATCTTGCTGCCGTGAGTCGCCGCTTTCCGGCGTCGGGTGTTTGCCGTTGATGGCTGCGCCCTTTGCTCATGTGCAAAAGACCCCCGAGGCCGCCGGTCTTGGTGCGTGCCGGATGTCAGGCCTTACGCTTTCCACGATGGCTTTGGCCAAGAGGGTGAGGATCGTTGGGGTCAACACCCGACACATATCCCGAGATCCCTATCGCCCGGCCAGGGGTATATCTCCACGGTAAGTGCTTCTTGGCCGGTGTCCTTGCATTGCCCGGTGCATTGTCGCCATGGCGGTTCTCCTCTTTCTTCTGCGGGGGCCACGTCGAACTACCGCGACTCCCCTCACTTTGTGCCGGCATTGGATCGTCGCCGAGCGGGCGAACCGTCTTCGAGCGAAACTCGGCTGGCGGCGGCGTTGAAGAAGGAGGAGAAGAAGAAGAAAGCGTGGCTCGCGAAAGCATCGGGCCGGCGGCGAAGCGCGAAGTCACGACACCTCGACCACGACCGAAGGGGCGAGGATCCGGAGGACCCGATTCTGCGTGAACTCGTCGGATAGCGACATGGCGGCTTCCGGATGGACCCGAGCCATGGGGCTCCCGACCCGAGTCGAGGCCGTTATGAGCCCGAGCGAGCACGGCGTCGGGGACTAGCGACACCCGTGCGCGAGGGCTTCTTGTGTAACCAACGACATATTTTCCGTCAACTTACTACCATAAAGGGAGTAAAATTAAACCTTTTATACTCATATACTTTTATCACTAATAAATTCCACTTGTAGTGTCTTGTATTTTATTTTGCGATTTATAATAAAAGCAAGCGGAAAATGTCGACAAAATGCGCCTTCCAAGCGCGTTATTGCAAAACCCAAGCCCAAAAGCAAATCGACCCAAAACATCAAATGCGGGCGAGCACAGCCCGACCCACAACTTTCGAGGCGAAGACACCCCACCGAGACCGGGCGGGCCGAGCCGGGGAGTCTTGCGCACCACACAGTGCGGCCGCACCCTCCACGAAGTTTTTCGGCCCGGCCTCCGGGAGGCGGTTCGTGCACTTTCCAAGCGGGGTTTCCATACCGCCTAGGCTGGTGGGTTTTCGCGCCACAAGGAAGGTTTACCGTGGGTTTGATGTAAATTAGCACTTAGGCCCCTCCTCCAAGTGTATAAGTAGGCCCCCCTCTCTCCCTCTCTCAACACACACCACTTGGAGTCCGGCAAACCCGGCAATCTCTCTCTCTTCTACTTCTTTCTTCTTCTTCTTTCTTCTTTATTCTTTCTTAGTTAACACTTGGAGTAGAAGAGCTACAAGGAGGGCTTGTCTCCTAGAAGAAAGTGCTTTGGTAATACATCCACTCTATGGAGCATTCTTCTATTTGCAAGTCTTATATTTATGTTCTTGGCCTAACTTATGAACTAGAGTATAGTTTTGTTCATGTTCTTGTGTTGGTATATGAACTAGCATATAGTTTACATATCATAATCTTGACATGTTCATTCACAGTTCATCATCGATCATCATATACCTAACTTGATTAGAGGTGGGATATCGGTTCGTTGTTCCTTGGGTTTTGCTCTTGTTCTAGTCCGTCCATTAAATGAGTGGGGATCTGGGGGGACAAAGTAGTGCTCTAATATGCGGGCATGGTGCGGGTATTCTGACACTAGCGGATATGAGGGCATGCCACGGTTGAGGGTAGGCGGCTTGGTAAAGTGACAAGCCTTGACCGTCCCACAGAAATCCCCCCACGTTAAATATGTTACGTAGGAGTTAAGTAAATGCTTCCTATCGGGCCATATGGTATCGAGGGGAGTCTCCCGCTATCCTAGACCTAACCATGATTAAATCGGTTTGCATATGATCCTAACTATTCATTTGTATGGCCATGACTAGATACATTAGAACTACTCCATTAGGTTATTCAATTATTCATTTATTCTTTATCTATTTTTCTTTATCCTTTTTCTTTGGTGGATTCTTAAGTGTGTGTCACACTATCCATGAACCGTTATTGCTTACCTGTTATGAACATTTTGGTCTAAGCAAACACATGTTCCTCTATTCGGATGCCATGCTAATTTATTAATCGCATGCCTTCCTTTGGGAAAATATAAATAACGATACCCTGAATACTTCCGGGTGAAATGCTACAATGATAGATCCGATGCGCTTGCGGATGAATATCTAAGATGGCAAGATCTATCCCGTTGACAGATTCCATTTGGATCACCCGACATGGTGGTTTACTTGGGAATGTCGGCGGCGCATTTACGGCGCTCTTATTGGGGATGGGTTTTATACATTTCCTTTGATTGCGTTAAGAAATGCCAGCGAGGGCTCTTCGGCGAGTCCTCGGGACCATTGGCGTTGGCCATGTAGGTACCTCGGCATCCGAGGGGTGAGGCTTCGAAGGGAGGAGTCGGCGCCTCCTGTGCCGGTACCCGGCGTAGTGAAGCTTCGGTTGGGGGGACGGCGGCGACCCCGTCGATCCGGCCCCACGTGGCGTGCGTCGTGGGGATACGGCCTTGTCGAGAGTCGCGACGCAGTGCGCCGCACCATCCGAGCCTCGTCGGCCGCAGGGGCGTCCCTCGGGCCGTGAGTTTCCTTTCGCCTTTGCAATCTTGATTTTCTTAGGCGTATGGTTGCCTTGTTTTTGGCCCGTGCGCTTGACTTTAGGAAGCGGGGGCGCTTAGTTGCTTACGCACCCCAAGAAGGCCCTAAAGGCTAGTGCACAATCCTTACGCCCGGCAGCGCGGCGAGGGTCGTCGGTCGGGATGCCTCGCGGCTGCGTCGAGTCCCTCTGTGGTGGCAGCCCCGAGCCCCAAGTGGGGTCGGTCCCAAACCCGACGCCAGGGCGGCGCCGGGCGATCTGACCATGGTGGGGATGGTGGGTTGGCTGCCCGGCCGATGGTGATCAACACGAGCTCGGTCGACGCCACAGGACACCAGCTCGGTGCGGGCAGAGTGGCGCGCCGAGGAGGTCGCCACACGCTCGCCCACCCGAGGAGCGGTCCTTTGTTCGGGAGTTCGCAAGGAAGCTCTTCGGCAGCGGAGGCAGCGCCGTCTCGCCCCTTTCCGGCGCCTCTCGTGACCACGGGCGCACGAGCCGTACAACCCGACTTCCGCTCACGTGTCCCGGGTTCGAGCGGCCCTTAGTGCGAAGGCGTCGTCTTCGGCCATGACGAGGCGGTGCACAGTGGTGACTCCGAGGGTCCCACCGGACTTCTGCTTTGATGGGTTCCCGGCTGAAGGGGCGCAGGTGGGGAGATGTATCCCTACGGTGACTTCGGCCCGGGGCACGATCGCCTGCGACCACAGGCGAAATGCCAGATCTGCTGCCTTGGTTGTGAGTGATCGTCGGGTCTTGGAGTGGAGGACCCATGAAGCGAATCCGTCGGTGGGCGCCGAGGGCCTAGCGAGGATCGGGGAGACCATAGCCCGGCCGTCTCGCGGATCGACACGGTAAGTATCTTGATGGCCATCCTGGCGCATGTCCTTTGTGCTTGCGTCTTGATGGCAAGTAGTATTGTCGTTCGCGGACTCTCCATTAAACCGCCAGGGAGAAGTCCGAGCTCCCTTCGCCCGGGAACGTCTGACCCCGGAATGCCCTTGGTCAAACTCGGGAGATTGAAGTTGATCGGGCCAGAGCGAGAGACCTCACGGCCTTCTTTGCCCTCGCCGAGGAAAGGGGAGTCCGAGCGGCAGGACCACGGAGGCCAGCTGATCAAGGCGAGGTCGAGTTCAGCAAGATGGCGGTGACATGGCTCGGATGAGCCACGATTTTTGAGGGAGGCTCGGACCCGGTCCCTTCGGGTTGAAGGAGGCCCATGGCAGCGGGGACCAGGTCCGGAGGAGGCGACAAAGCGGTAGGAGATGTGCGACGCCTTGAACACTTCGCATCGGCGGGTTGGTGTCGGGCGAGACCCTCGGGAAGGGAGAAAAGCGGCCGAAGTCGATCGCCGGGCCTGCGCCATCTTTGTTTGATTTGAAGTGCGGGTGCGTCCTTATCCTCGGTAAGCTTTTCCGTTCTTGATTACTTTGTTTTGCTGATGCCATCTTTGCGGCGTTGCGAGGCGGAGAAGGTCGGACCGGGAGGCCATAGACAACGCCCGCCCGCGCTTGCCCGGAACGGGAGCAAGAAGCGGCAGTCACCTGGGGAGCTGGAGGATGCCACTGTCGACTTCGCCGCCGCGCACGGGCGGACAACCTAGAGGTTCGGTCCCACAGCTCGCGCGATCGCTGGCGCCGTGGGCGACCTATCTTCGGTCGAGCTCCGGGCGCCTTCGAACGGTATTGCTTTCGCACATGCCTGGCGGTGATACGCTCCCACTTCCACGATGGGTCAAGACGCTGGGCGGTGTCGCGAAGGGCTTCTTCCTCGGCTCCGATGGCGAGGAGGAGGTTGATCCCGCGAGAGGGATACGCGCGCTGCCGCCAAGACCCAAAGTCTATATAACTTTGTGGATGGCGCCCCCGCGACTCTCTTGTCCCTCGCGTTTTGAGGGGCGAGGTGTATCCCCGTACTCCCCATAGAGTCCACCTCGAGGCGGATACGGAGATGGTGGTGGGCGCCATGTCAGAAGGATCTTGCCCGGGGTCCGGCGCCACCCTCGAGAAGCGGCCGCCCGGGCGTTGCTCGTGCGAAACCTCCTCCCTTCGGCCGGCCGTGAGGCACAAGTAGATGAGGCCTCCCTTGCCCCCGATCCTTCCTTGCATGAAAAGATTGGAGCTTGTGAGATGGATGTGTATAAACAATGGCGCCGCCGAGGTCTATATGGCCTTGGCGGGTGCACTCATGTTTTAAGGTTTCGTTCCCGAATCTCGTTTATTGTGTGGCGGCACGCTTGCTTTCTCTCCTTCGCGAGATAGTAACCCGTGGGCGCCAGAGGCGATCCATCACCACGGGTGCCACTAGAGGCGTCCGTTTGCCTCGGTTATCTTGCTTTGGATTTGTGCGTCATGGCGACCTTCGCAACTTAAGCGATTAATTCGGTATCGCGAAAAACTTTTTCTGAAAAAAAGTTTTTGAAAGAAGAAGGGGTCCCCGAGGGGGGTCCCCATGTAACCCAGGAGTTTTAGTCTTGTCTTTGGGCGAGGCTAAGACTCCCTTGAGGTTTTACAAAAGCACTTTTTAAGTAAAAGATGTAGATCTTTTATTGAGTGAAAAAAAAGCGATGTTTGACTTCTAGTCACGAATTTAAGGGTAGAAGCGGCGTAGGCTTGTTCTATGTTCGAGGCGTTGGAGTAGATGTTGGCGGTAACCAGCGACATATTTTTCCGTCAACTTACTACCATAAAGGGAGTAAAATTAAACCTTTTATACTCATATACTTTCATCACTAATAAATTCCACTTGTAGTATCTTGAATTTTATTTTGCTTGATTTACAATAAAAAGCAAGTGGAAAATGGACCAAAATAATATTAGGAAGCGCATTATTGCAAAACCAAGCCCAAGAGCAAATCGACCCAAAACATCAAATCTCAGGCTGAGCACAGCCCGACCCACAACTTTTAGAGGCGAAAGGCGACACCCCACGAGACGGGCGGCCGAGCCCCATGGGGTGTGGCGCACCACACATGCGGACGCACCCCTCCCGAGCGGTTTTGAGCCCAGCCTCCTGGGAGGCGGATTCGTGCACTTTCAAAGCGGGGTTTCCGCCTGCGTTGGTCGGTTCTTGCATACAAGGAAGGTTTACAGGTCGGTTTTGATATAAATTAGCACTTAGGCCCCTCCCTCAAGTGTATAAGTAGGCCCCTCTCTCCCTCTCTCAACACACACCATTTGGAGCCTCCTCACTTTCTACTCTTCTTCTCCTCTCCTCTCTACTCCTCCACTTCTCTAGTTCTTTTAGTCTTTAGTAGTATTTGGAGCAAGGCTAAGCTTCATTGGAGAGCTTGTACTTGGGAGAAGGAATATTGAAGATGAATACATTTATGGTTTTATCCTCAAGTCTTGATCTCATATGCTTGTGCAATAGAGCTAGAAGTATTTACATGTTATATTCTTGACATGTTGTTCTCGACACAATCATGATAGAAGAACTAGACTATAGTTCCTATGTCATGGTTAGTCGTATAGAACTTAGGGCCTAACCATTAGTGCCATGTATTTGAGTAGAGTAAGAGTTGTCTTTGAGGTGGCGATTCGTTGTGCCCTTCGGGGGTTTTGCTCGTGTTCTATTCCGTCCATCCGTAGGGTGGGGGCCATAAGGGGACATGGTAGTGTCTAGTATCTTGGGGCGTGGTGTCCGGATGCGGGTATCCTTCGAATATGAGTGCATGCCACGGTTGAGGGGGTAGGCGGCTTGGTAGTGACAAGCCTTGTCCGTCCCTTGAAATCCCCGTTAAATGTGTCTTTGTAGGAGTTAAATAAATGCCTTCCTTCGAGGCCCGGATGCTCAGGGAGGTCTCCCGTCCATCTCACTCTCGACCTAAAACTCTAGTCATCTATGTTTGCATGATTATTAAGCGGTTCTTTGCCGCGACTACTTTAGAATGCTGCTCCACTTAGGATTATTCTTTATTCTTTATTTTCCTTTTATCCTTGAGGTTGGCCCAAGTGTGTGTCACACTATCTTAAAATATCATGACTTACCCCTGTATTGAGTATTGGTCAACTGCATAGACATGTCATCTTGTTCATGCCCTGCTAGAGTCCTACACCATGCCTTCCTTTGGGAAAATATAAATAACGATACCACGGAATATCTCGGGTGAAATGCTACAGCGGTATTTCCGTGCGCTTGCGGACTTGTTACGTAAATGCTACTGAGAATGCCACGACATCCGTGGCGATGGTAGGCGGAATGTAACAATTCGGTGAAGTCGTTGTGGGGAGTCAACTTTGTGGTTCCCGATGCTCTTGCCTTTTTGGCACTTGCGCTTAGGAAGCGCCAGCGATGGGCTTAAGCCCTTCTGTTCTTCAACTTGTAGGTTCGGGCCTTAATATTTCGGCGATGAAATAAGGCCCTTCCAGAATGGCGTGAGTTTGTGACGCCCTTTGTTGTCATCTTCGGCTGAGCGCGGGGTCGTTGACTTGGAACTCGAGGCTTCAATGCCGTGGCGTGATACTTGCGCGAGCTTGTTGGTATCTCGGCGAGTGCGGGGAGCAACGTCTCGAAGCTTCATCAACTTAAGTCAATGGAGTCTTGCCTCGCCTGCTGGTTGCCTTGCTTTCGGTGTAGGCTCGCGCCTCGGGGACCCATATTCGATGTCCGTGGGCAAGATTGCCTCGGCCCATAGACTAGAAAGAAAGGGCTGAACCCGTGGCTCGACTTTTCGTTGTTCGAAGGCTCTATAGAGACCGGCGGCAGCTCTTGGTACCATCTTTTCCCGTATTGGTTCAGGTGATTGAAGATCCTCGGCTTGAGCCCTTGCGGGATCATGCCGTTGGCACGCTCCACTTGACCGTTGGTCTTCGGGTGAGCTACGGCCGAGGTATCCTTTCGGATGCCCTAGTCGTCGCAAAAAGTCGAGGAACTTCTTCCCCACGAAGACTGGTTCCGTTATGCGTGATGATGGGTTCGGGACTCCAAAGCGGGAAATGATATTCGTAAAGAATTTCACCGTTTCCCACGTGTGAGGGTTCACCACGGCTCGGGCCGATCCATTTGGAGAACTTGTCAATGGCGACTAGGGCGTGAGTGTGTCCTCCGGGCCCTTTTCGGGGCCCAATCATGTCGGTCCCCCCGCGCAAATGGCCCACGTAAGAGGTATGGTTTTGCGATTAGCGAGGCTGGGAGGTGCGTCTGGCGGCGTAAATTGGCATTCCTTGCGGTGCGCCGCGACTTGGTTAGCGTCTCGCTGCACCCCGGGGCCGATGAAGCCTTGCTGAAGACTTTACCGACTAGAGTCCTCGGGCGGCATGATGACCGCATTCCGCGGTGGGTGTTAACGAGCAATTCTTGGCCTTCACCCGGTATGCATCGCATGTATACTCGAGGCTCCTCTCTTGAAGTTCCCCTTTCTCTCAATCGGTGTGAAGGACTTAGCCCGGGGCTAGCGGCGAGCCTCGGTCTTGTCTCGGGTAGCTCTCCTCGGGTGAGGTACTCCATCGGCGGTTTTCTCGATCGGGGGCTGGGTCGACCGCCATAGCCGAGGTGTGGCTGGCGTATGCCGCCCTGTGAGCCCGGGGGGTACTTCGAGGGGGTGTACTTGACCGAGGGGTTTATTGAGGTCTCGGGTGAGGGCGTTCGGGAGCGGTACCTCGGGTTCTTTGCGACCTTGGCGGTTCATCCAGCGACCTCGTTGTAGCGTCTCGGCGTATGCTTGTGCTCAAGCCCATGGAACTTTTCCTCAATTTGCGCACTTCCGACAATGCGCCTCCATCTTGGTCGTGGCTTGCCAGGCCTTCATGACTTGGTCGATGACCAGCTGCGAATCCCCCACGGTTTCCAGGTCGGATTCGAGTCGCCGTGATCAGGAGGCCGTTGACGGCGCCTCGTATTACGTGGCGTTGTTGGAGGCGGGGAAAATGCAGCGGATGGCATACCTCATGAACCCCCGAAGGGTGAGATGAAAACAAACCAGCCCGCGCTGCCTTCATCATGGATCCATCGAAATACATGGTCCGGCACTCGGCTTTGGATGGGTGCGGGGGCCAGCGTATATCGGTCCATTCGGCCTAAAAGTCGGCTAGGACACGGGATTTGATAAGCGCTGCTTGGGGGCGGGAATGATATAGTTTGCCCATGGGCTCCACGCCCACTTCGCCACTTTTCCCGTGGCCTCTCGGTTTTGGAGGATCTCCCAGGAACACGAGGGATACCACGGCTGCGGGTGCCTTGAGGAAGTAGTGGCGAAGTTTCCTTCGATGTCGATACGATGGGCGTACAATAGCTTGTGCATCTGCCCATACCTCGTCTTGGTGTCCGGAAAGCACTTCAGCGATGAAATAGCGGGGCGTTATCGCGGCAGCGTGTGCCCTCTTCCGGCCGCTCCACTACGACCACCGGCCCGACCACACGGGTAGTGGCGTGGCGTATAAGAGCGGGGTTTTCTCACGGATTTGGCGGTACCGGGGACCGGTGGGTTTGTCGGGAGCTTCTTGAGGTTGCCGAGGGCCTCTTGCCTCGGGGTCGAGCAAAGCGCCGGACTTCTGCGAAGGAGGTGGTAGAGGCGGAGCCCTTCTCCCGGCGTGAGATGAACACCTTAATGAAGCCCGGGCAGCCCATGACCTTACGTACTCCCTTGAGATCTTGGATCGGACCCATCTTGGTGATCGCGTCAACCTTGGTTGGGTTTGCCCGATGCCTCGTTGAGAGCGATAAAACCAGCGGCATCCTCGGGGGACCCGAATACGCATTTTTCGGGGTTGAGCTTGACTCCCTTCTTGTTTAGGCACTCGAAGGTTTCCCGAGGTCACCCACGAGGTCGGCGTTTTCTTGGATTTGACCACTATGTCGCCGTCGGCGTAGGCCTCCACGATCCTTCAAATGAGTTCCCGAAGATGATTTGCATGCACCGCTGGTATGTTGCCCGGCGTTCCTCGGCCGAAGGGCATGGTGAGGTAACAATACATCGAAGGGTGTTATGAGCAGTCGCGAGCTGGTCGGACTCTTTCATTTTGATCACGGTGATACTTAGGAATGCAGCGTCAAGAAAGGACAGCGTTTCACATCCCGCGATTGGATCGACAATTTGGTCGGTCGAGGCAAAGGAAAGGGAACTTTTCGGACATGCTTTGTTGAGACTAGTGTAGTCCACACACATCCGCCATTTCCCATTCTTTTTCTCTACTAATACGAGGATTAGCTAACCACTCGGGGTGGAATACTTCTTTTATGAATCCGGCCTCCGGTAGCTTGTGGATCTCCTCGCCCGATGATCTTCGGCTTGGCGTCATCAAAAGCGGCGCCCAGCGGCCTGCATGGCCGGCTTTGAGCCGGCGGATGTCTAGGGGAGTGCTTCCGGCGACATCCCTCGGTATGCGGCATGTCGAGGGTCCCCATAAAGCGTCTTGGCATTGGCGGAGGAAGTCGGCGAGCACGACTTCCTATTCGGATCGAGGTCGGTGATGGTCGGCCGGCTTCTCCTTCGGGTTCTTGGGATCAGTGGGATCTTCTTGGTGCGGGGAAGGCTCGAAGCTCCAGCGCGGCGCTTGGCCTCATGCTTTCGATCGTGATTTCGTCAAAGCTTCTCGCCGCGCCGGCGATGAGTGCCTCGGCATACTCCACGCTCTCCGCGTCGCACTTTTCGTATGCATGATGGTGCGAGGGCGGTCGTGATGACACCCTTCGGCCCGGTTGAACCGGGAGCGGGTGGCATGGCGGGGTGATCCAGCGTCCTCACGGAGGATCGCGGCTCCTCAGTGAATGTCCATGGGATAACGCTCCGTGGAGCGGCGGGTGGTGCGGCTCGTGCTCTCCTAGCGAAGGCTTGGTAGGGGTTTCAAGCGGCCGAGGGGTCACCGGGACTCCCGGGATGGCCCGGATGGAGGTTTTCCGGCCGGTCGGTTTTTAGGTACCACGAGGTGGCGGGTAAGGTATTTCCCGGGCCTCAGGGTTTCACGGGAGCCCTTAGCAGTCGGCGCCGGGGGGATCGTCGGCGGTTGAGAATCCGTTGCTTGGGCGCGCCTTGCGGCGCTGATGGAATCGCCTTGCCCGCCTTGCGGCGGCCGTGATGATGGGCTGCGCCGCGGCGCGGTGCTGCCCTCCCGCTACCGGTATGTCGAGGCGAAGGATCATCTTGCCAGTTGTGGCCGGCGCCACAAATGCCAGCACGTTCGAAACGATGGTGTTCCGCGAGGCTTCGTGCTTTCCGGCAGCGAGGAGTGTAAAGCGAAAAGCGGAAACGCCATGAGGGCTGATGGAGATGCAGTGCACATGGCGCCCCTAGGCGCCAGCGTCGGGCGCTGAGGTGCCTCGGGTGCCGGCAATAAAGAATTTATAACCGTGTGCCTCCTCCCTCGATGGCGTGGCGCAAGATGGACCGCGGGCCTTGGCGGTTTATCTGGTTCGAGCCAACGGGGGCCCTACGTCCGCGGGGGGTGTGTCCTGCTCGTGTTACCTCGCTCAAAGGTGAGCCTGCGGTAGGGGATTCTGGGGCGGCCGCGGGGAGAGCGGGTCTCAAGCCCCACGATCGTGGTTATGGTGGTGGTGGTGTGCGGTTTCCTCCGTGTGAACTGGAGTTGAGCGGGCTCGAATGAATCCCCCTCTAATGAGGCATTACTCCCCCTTTTATAGGAGAAGGAGAGATAATGTTTACACCGGTGGACATCTAGGTGGCTAATTCCGAGGCTTTGCACCGGTTGCATGTGCGCCGCCGAGGGGTCGGCCGGCTTGGATGTCGCTTGGCGAAGACACGCGTCCGACGTCCGATGGTGGGCGTCTTTGTCCTTCCGGCGCGGCCCCGAGGTCCCGTGGGGCGTCCTCACAATCCCATGGCGAGGCCGGTCCCGGAGGGCGGCTATGCGTGTCGAGGTGCAGAGGGTACGGCCCATCGTGGCGTTTTGGTGAGCCTTTTTCCGGAAATGCACGGTGTCATCACGGTTTCCGTGCCGGGTGGCGTAATATGTCATCGTTCGACTTTTGGCGTCCCATCGGACCGGGAAACGATTCGGCGATTCGATTTGGCCGGGCGTAATCGATGGCACAGCGCCTACTTTTTGCGTCGGACGATCATTGAATCAGGCGGTTTCCCTTCCTCCGGTGGACCTCCCACGCCCGAGGGTCGACCCTGGGCGGGCTGGTGGGCTGCCTCACCCGGGATGGAGCTGGTCTCCCTCGGGCGGCGGAGTTTTTGCGCCCGAGGGTGGTGAGCTAGGCCACCCTCGACGAGCGGAGATTTCTTCCGGCTGGTGAGCTAGGCCAGCCTCGGGCGAAACGGGAGATGCGTGTCGAACCGAGCCATGGTTTGGCTGGGTCGGCGTGGGCGTCATGGTTCGTTGTTTTGCGGGGTCCTTGACCTTGTCGCCGTGGCGTAATAAGCTCTTTGCGTCGTGGTGATTCCATTTGGGCGCTTTGTGGGCGTCGCTGCGTAGGCATCGTAGGCGATTCGTGGCCGCCGTGTGGCGTCGTGGCTCCATGGCCTGGTCCATCGTCCGTCGGGCCGTCCCTCCGTCGGGATGATAGCGGGCTAGGTTTTACTAGGCCTTGGCGGGCGGCCGCAGTTCTCAGTTTGAAGAATGTCACCGGGGCCCAATATTTAGGTCCCGACATTGTCGACAGCACACAACAGATAGTCAGATACAACTGTGCCAAGCTTTGATTCATGGATGCAAGGTCTTCAATCACCTTTATTTTGTCTCCCAATAATATTATAATACTACTGTGCTAACTGCTAAGGGAGACAAACGATGAGATCGAAATCAAACTTGCAAATTCAAAGACTAAACCAACCGGCTGTGTTAATAGTTGAGGGATGAAATGAGCTTTGGATAAAAGTTTAAGGATGAATACTGCTATTTCGCCAATAATATTTGAAATCTTTGGGTATAGCATACTTAGCTCATAAAAAATATCCTAGGTGGCAGTCATTGCTAGAAGTTCGCGTGGTGTCGTTCTGGTGATCTGGTTGGCTTGGCTGCGGCGAAGTAGCCAAGTCTGCCTTGCATGCAGCCAACCTCCATGGGCCATGGCAGGCAGCCATCCGTGCCAGGAACTGCCTCGCGGCAACGGTGGCGATCCGACCGAAGCACGTCGCGTGACAGAAACTTGGTGGGCTGATTGCCCTACATCACAGAAGACATGGCAATCACTGAAGACTTGCTGGACCGAAGAACAGCAACAGCGCAACCTCAACACTCCTGTAGGAGCCAGGTGGGCGGACGCCGGGCGGGCAGCGCACATCAGAACGTGAGGTGGACAACAAGAATAAACAAGCCTCAACCGTGCCCCACCGACGGACGGAGTTGTCACGTCGCCGGCCATGCCGGCGACAAGACAAACGCGCACAAGAGGAGGAAAAAGATCTCGGCGAGCAACCATGGCCCGCGTGTTTTCTGGCCGGCGCGGCGATCCAACAGGCCCCATGCATGCATCTGGCGACGGCACAGGCTGGTGTGCCGACTTGTGTCGCGGAGAAGGACCTCGGCTCGGCGGCAGCTGCAGCCACGCGACGCGGGGAAGCAAGGCCGGACCCTGTGCTGCTTCTCCTCTATGTTCCGCGGAGGTAGACGCGCGGGCGCAGGGAACAGGGGAGACGTCTCGGAAACATTGATGCGCTTCGCCTGCTTGTCCCTCGGCCGCCACGCGTTTGAGGGTTGGCATCGAGCTCGAGCCCTCTGCTCTCGAGTCGACCATAGTAGAGCATGTTCCACGAGGTCCATGAACCATGATGCACTAACACGTCTCTCTCTCTGCCGGTGAGAGGTTAGCGCAAGATGCAAGTACAAATTGTACAGACTTCAAACAGGCACAATAGTAGCGTAACCACCACGTCCTATTGCAACCGGAAAAGAATCTGTGCTACTGCTACAGTAGCTTATGGTACTTGACTGTCCCACAGTCCAACACGAGGACAGTAGCAGTTGTTGACTACTAGTACCAGTTTAAAACCGGTTGAGACCTCTTGATCCCTTGTAGAGTACTAGTCGCTCATCACGGTATCTTACTATTACTAATTGGATGCTTCAACAGAGGCTCCACGTTAAATCTCACCAAATGCTCTAAAAAAAAAATAAATGCTAGAAATTCTCACGTTAATCAGAAACATCTAGCCATCGAATCTTACTATTACTAATTGGATGCTCCAACGGAGGCTCCACGTTAAATCTCACCAGATGCTCTAGAAAAAAAATAAATGCTAGAAATTCTCATGTTAATCAGAAACATCTAGCCATCGAATTAGAAGCCTATAACCATCTATGACCATCGGATCCATTTGTTATAAAAATTACCCACCTTTGTCATTATAGATGAAAATAATTTTCCTAAAAAGAAACAATTCAACCACGTATTGGGAGAGACAAAAAAAAAAAGTAATATTTTGACCGCATATTAAATCCATCTAATTACGACCTTAAAATCTGGATTCATTATTATATTAGATTAGAATACGCTGGACACGTCCATATAGGTAGTTAGTGTATTAAAAGAATCTCAATAAAAGATATCGTGTACGATATGTATTATATAATAGAATAATAAAAGCCATCTATCCGATCTAGATTCACCGTTCATCGTTTCATATTTCCAACAAATCAATTGTGATGCGGCTTTGATCCGACTACAAGATCTATAACCAAGCCTAGATAATTACCACCCATGACAAGAAACAAATCCATTACTTATCACATATAAACACCAAATTATTAAGTTAGATACAATTTATCTAATGGGTGCCTCATGTCCCTTCATGTTTCCATGCATGTGCCGCCGCTGAGTTCCGAATTGGAGCATGATGACCGGGTTAGGATGCTGCCCACCTGCATCCACATCTTTCACCTCATCTACGTCGACGTCTCTCCAGGGCAACGCCAACCACCTGCTATACAGGGCGTACGTGGCAACGGCGATGCTCCGATGTCGGTGCAAGAGGCCAATCCGCCAATTGCTCCGGGGCCTATTGACTTGCTTCTTCTTCCTATTAGTGCAGTGTTTACCCGCCGGTGCTCAGGGCAATACCATCTTGCTATTCATATAGAGGGGTGAGTATCCTCATGTTTAATTCCCTTTCTGTTATGAGTGCTGACTATAATCAATTTTATACCGTATTTGAAGGCTCGGTTCCAAATTATCTACGATATAGTTCAAGTGATATGGCATTAACCTTTGAGAATGGTATTTCCCGAAATCAAGTGATAAACCTCTGTTTTAGAATTGGTATTTTAACAAGAGGGCATTTTTATGGAGCAATGTGCTCGATCTACCTTGACTCAGTACCTCTGTACAAAAGCTTAAAGAGGTTGACATACATGAATATCATGTGCGTTATTGATGTTCTTTATTGATTTATTTATTTGATTTTAACCGGTGGTCGTAGCCTCGCAGCTCGACTAGGAAGTGGGTCCTCTTGAGCCCCATGACGTGTTTTTTTTTCTGATGTGTTTTTTTTTTTTTTTTTTTTTTTTTTGGGGCATATGCTTAAAATTGTTGTGTATTTATGCAGGGGAGTCAATATTAGATGGGTGGTGTGCAAAACTTCGCACGCAGCAGGCTACCAATGCTACGGCGTCCCCGCATCCACAACTTCTATATCAACGCTAGCACCTACGGCACTGCACACTAAAGGTATGATAATCTTTTAGATCCCACAACTACAATTGGTTAAATTTGTCTTCTACGACGTATACCATATGATGCTTAATCACCAGTAGGACAAATTATATTTTAATTATAATTTTAATGTTCTTGGATTACTTCGCACACATAAGTTTTGATATTTTCCTTATTGATGATCGGGTATAACTTTTTGTTTACTTTAACAATAATGTCATTGGTTAACTCGACTTTTATTTGTTAATGATATTGAAAAGATGCTGAAAATTTAGGGACCATGATCCATGGAGTTATCAATAAAGTCTTATGGAAATATTCAAACCTCCATGATTATAAAAGATATATTTTTTACAAAATATACTTCTCAATCATCGTGGAAAATAATGTTGCGACCCCTAAGTTCATATATTCCAATTACCCATACATGGCATTATGAAATATTATGTAAAGTAGTACTCCCTCTGTCCCAAACATAATGTAATTGTGGGAACCGTGCCAATCAAATTTTCTAAAGTTTGACTAAGTTTATAGTAAGTAGTGTTAACATTTAGGCCTCAATCAAGATTAATTACATAAATATATTCCGCCATTAATCTAATGATACTTATTTTGTATTGTAAATGTTGGTTTTTTTTTTTTTGCAAAACTTTGATCAAAGTTGGAATCGGTGAACTCCTCGGAGAGTGAGAATTGCATTTCTGTTTTTGGTACGGAACGAGTACATATCTATATATTTTATAATGAAATTATATCCACATAACCATTATAAAAACTTAATAGAAACCTTTGAAATCTACATGTAAACAATATATTATGAAAAATAATTTAACATTCAATTGTTAAACCTACATTAGTACAAATATTTATTTTGTAAGCTTATAGAGTGTGGTAAAATGTCCTTAGCAAAACCAAATAGTAATGACACTTACTGTTCACTTTACAGTTATGTTGATACTATTAATTGGAACATTATACCATATGAATATTAGTAACTTCATTTGAATTATTAATTTAATAAAACAATACCATGAGATATATTAAATTCAACATCTTTTTCGGCACGGTGCATGCTGAAACAACTCTTTATTCTTTTAATAAAATAAACATGGAAATTTTGAATCAACGATACAATGAGCATTACAATTTCAAATTATAACAAATGGTGGTACAAAAGATAAAGTTAAAATATCGATTTTCATGACATCACATAAAAGGATGAAATAAGGGTTTATATACTTTTAAGTTTATTTATGTTTCAACTAAATACATATGGCGATAGAAAAACATTAATCCTAGAAATAAAAAAGACCTACCATTTTAAATAAGAGTCATTGTATCGACCAATTGATAAGCATAATTATCATTATAGTTTACCAAATATTGGAGGTAATGTATATGGGAGATACATAGAGATGCTATGTAAAGAAAAACTATGAATATGGATAAAGATTACCAATTATTTTAGGAGATTAGTGGAGAGAGAGGATATTTAATGTAAGTTAGTTTTGTTAGTTGTGTCTCATAAGATTTTAACCCGTGCGAGAGGAGAGCACGGGTTGGTTAACTAGTAGTAAAAAAAAAAAGAGGCACAGTATATAGCAGGAAATTTCTTTCAAAAAAAAAAAAAAAGTATATAGCAGGAAAAGGTACATTCACGAACGTGCGAGACAGATCTTGGTGCTACTTTGTGGCCCTGAGCAAATCTCTCCCCTCCGGCGGGTGGCCTTGTCAAAATGGCAAATCACATCTCTAAAGTCTAAACCCTCTGTTGACGTCGGGGGCAGCAGGGGCAGGGAGCATCGCTGATGGATGGATTATAAAGCAAATCAAGATGATTTTGACTGATTGACGCGCTGAAGGGACTCAGGAGATTTCTGATTTTCAGCGCTCATGGCACCACAAGTCCACAAGTGCGCTTTTACTTGCGTGCTGAAGGGACTCAGGAGATTTCTGATTTTCAGCGCTCATGGCACCACAAGTCCACAAGTGCGCTTTTTACTTGCGTGCTACTACTATGTTCATTGCCCCGGCAGATCGTGCTAGAACAGCAGGAATCGAACAGTGGCTGATGCCAGACTTGGTTTCAGTAACAACAGCCAAGCGACTCACGGAAACTGTTCAACGGGTTAACTTGTGCTGCCGACAAATAATTCACCCCCACTACTGTCGGCCGATCGCAGTAGAGGATCCAGCAGGGATCGCACGTCGCTGCTGCTTTGCCGCCAAATGCTGCTTCGATGCACACTGAGGCAGCTTCGGGTCGATCTTCTTTGTCCCTCGGCCTCCGGGCTGCAACTGCGTATGGTCGCAGATTCGCAGCACCATCATCACCGAAGACCGGCGGCCACATGCATGCAGCGAATCAGATGCGCACGCTACACAAATACGGAGTACTAGTAGTAGACACGGATCTCTGGGATCAGGGCAAGACGTGTACTACCTGGTAAGTTGTAGTGGCGGCAAACAGCCTAGAGATTCTTTCCAATCCGTCCCTTCATTCAGTCCATCGGGGTCCTGCTTGTTGCATCGCATAACATCCCCTACCTAGTCTTTCAGTACATTCTTGATTTTTTTTTTTTTCGAATACGCATAAGGTATGCGCATCTTTTATATTAAGCAGAGAAACAATAAAGTTTACAACGACGTGCCACAAGTGACACACTAGGAGGGAAAAGAGTTATACAATCAGTTCAGCCCTCCCTAACGAAAAGAGATCAAGACGCTATTACTCGCTAATCGAACTATCTAGTCGCCTCTGACGATCAGGCGCGTCGACTAGCGCGGCGCCTCGACTGCCTCGGCCTCTCTCCTGTGAGGATCTGTCGCAACGCCTCCTTATGAGAAGGGTTGGGATCCTCGAGGCAGTTATCGTAGGCCTCCTTTTCCGCTGCTGAGGCCTTGAAATCTCATGTTTGGTTTTAATAATTGATGACACCTTGTTATGCTAATCCTTTGCTCTAAGTATGCTTAAGAGATAGGATTGCATGGATGATGTGTGCAACATGATCATGGACATGATGGATCATCGAGCTCACGTGTTGGGAAAGGAAAGGACACGAAGATCAAGGTAAAGGTATAACTTGATAGGATTTGTTTTAGGTGATCAAGACACTATAGAGAGTGTGATCACATTTTGGATAGATAGCCGACTATCAAGAGGGAATGCCACGGCTAATCCGATGATGAAGTGCCTCTAGGTTCATGATGACTTGCATATGCATTTAGAATCTAGTGCACTAACTTCGTTCTTGCCAAATCGTTTGCGAAATGCTAACACATGTGATATTGAGATCATCTTCGATGTGTTGGCAACTTGAGGCATGTGGCGAAGCTTGGATTGAAGCAAAGGCGACAACAATTGATGGATTTCGCAGGAATTGGCGACCGGACTCTATGACCGGACGCTGGAGCTTGACCGGAGCGTCCGGTCGGCTAGGGTCCGGTCGATTCCAGTAAGATCTAGAATCGGCACTTTGGCCGACCGGTGCGTCTGGTCAACGACCGGACTCTGGTTTCGGGCTGTCAGCGTGTGGGGTCAAGGCTTTGTCACTTGTGACCGGACTGACCGGACGGCGGCGTCGATCGGTCCATCGTGGATCGGAGCGTCCGGTCACCCTGACCATAGCGTCCGGTCAGGGCACAGCAGCTATGTTTTGAACACCAACAGCTCTATTTTTGTGATGGGGCTATATATATGTGTGTGGCCGGTCATTTGAGCTCTCTCTTACACATTTGATCATTCTAACTCTCTTGTGAGCTGAGAAAACTCCCCTCCACTCATCTCTCTTGCCTAACTTCGATCTTTGGTGAGATTGAGTGAGATTCAAGTGCATATTGCTTGTCGATTGCATGTAGAGGCACTTGATCGTTAGAGGAGCTGCGGGATTCTTGTTTCTCTTGGGAATTTGCTTGGTTCCCTAGCGGCTTGGAGTTCGTGGTGGTTAGCTCGATTGGTGATTGTTCGAGGCCACACTGGTGGACTTATGAGGGGTTGATCCTTACCCCGCGGGAGATTCGCGAAAGGAGTCACTAGTAGATTGCTCATGGCTTGTGGATCCCCTCTTGTGAGTGATTCATTGAGCTCCCTCTGAGGGATTTGACACCGGCCATTAAGCTTGTGAATCATCAAGTGGGTGTATCACCACAATAGGGACTAGCGTGCCGGCAAGCACGTGAACCTCGGGGTTAAATCATCTTGTCAGTTGTGTTTGAGCTCGTTGGAGATTACTATTAACATTGGTGATTGGCTTCCACCTCTACTCTACACCGGCGGTATATCGACCATCTCTACTCTTGCATTTATCTTGTGTATCTTGTTTAGTTTGAGTAGTAGTAGTTCTTCTTGCTAGTTGCCTTGTTCTAGTTGTGTAGTGTTTCCACCTAGGATTGACATAGAGCACTAGATTGTGTGACTAGAGATTATAGCTTTCATCTAGTACCAATTGCGTAGGTGACTTGCATAGTTAGATTTGTAGCACCGCACTATTTGCTACGCCATCTTGTTGTCTAACCTTTTGCCTTAAGTGTTGTTGTAGAAAATTTTATAGGCTATTCACCCCCCTCTAGCCATTAGGACCTTTTCGGGGCTCCCCGTGATCGATCGATGAACCCAAACCGCTTGCATCGCCAAAATCTCGCCCCGTTTTGCAACTGGGTGATGCGAGAGCGGCTGAGCGGCGATCCTTTTGCTGTGGTGCGACATCATTGGCGACGGTGACTTCTGCATGGGAAGAGGCAACAACGGCGACGGCGCCTTTACGCAAAGACCTTGCCTCGTGAACCGCTTTTAGCCTCGTGGTAAGGGAGTCGATAGATCGAGGAGGGGCGACCATAGCTGGGGTCGCCTCGGTATCCACGACACTGTGCTGACCTTCCGGAGGGTAGCGGCGTTTCTGGTTCCGCCGCATCGGACCAAAGCCGGGTGGCCACTCAAGTTGTCCACCGTGGGCCGCCTCAACGCCGCGGGTTCGGCGAACCCCAGCCACATTGGCGTGGCCAACGGACAAACGAGTGCTCACCGAGGGTGAGGCATGGTAGGGAGGCGATGGCTGCAGCATCGATCCATGCCGGGAGGTTCTGTGGGACCTCCACGACCGACGGTGACCGTGGGGCGACCCAGCTAAGAGTGTGTGAAGCCACTAGCTCGAGCAACATTGGGTCGTCTGGGTCGCGACCATCCGGGCGCCCATATACGCCGGTGACCACCGATAAGCGGTCGACCTCGGCTAGGATCGCGCCCGGTCGGCTCGCTTTCGGATACATGGTCGAACGCCACGCGGTGGCGCCCGGCGTCGGCGCCGGTGTTGCCCGTCCTTCATCGCCGCCGCGCCACGCCCATGCCCGGCGCATCTTCGTTTGGCCCCCGCACCACCGGCATCGGGGGCGGCGGCGGCGGTTGAGCCTCGGCCTGGCGCCGCTCTGGCGATGATCCGGGCCGGCGCTACTCACCGACCAAGTTGAAGTCCGCCGCCCCGGCTGGCTCTGCCCCGCCTAACGCCGCAAATCGGGCCTGTCGGTGCCTATCGCAGCACCAAGCGTGGACCCAACCAAGTCGATGGCACACCGCGCCGCCCCCTCGCCAAGGACCGTGCCGCGGCTCGGGGCAACTTGCGGTCCCTAGCAAGGTGGTGGAGGCCGCGACAACGCCGCGGGTAGCCGGCGGGATGCCACGGTCGGTCGCGAGTAAGACAACAGATTGAGGCACCGTCGCGGCGCATCGGGGATCTTCCGGGAGGCGGCCGCGGCGAGGCTCGCGGAGCCGTTGGCGCGCCTCCTCGGCGGGAAGGATGTCACGCCACCCATCCGCGTTGAGGGCGAACACCGTTCCACGGGCGACCGAGGCGCCGTCGGCGGGGGAACACGACCTGGCGGCCCGAAAGGAATGCCGCCACCGCCGCGTGCCCGAGGTCCGCCTCCCATTCCCCCTCAGCCGAGGGCCGCTGTCCACCATCCACCCCACGATGGCACGCAGCCACAATGGAATCAACCAGCGTAGCGGTCGTGCCTCCCGAGGTGTCGCCGCAGTCTTCGACGGGCGGGCGACCTCCGGGGTAGGATGGGAGAAGCTCATCGCCGATGCCTCGCTGCCGTCCCCGCCCACCAGCGGTAGATTTAGAACACCCTACCGAATGGCCCGCAGGGTGGAAGGGCGTGTGCAAGGCGCGGGGGTGGACGACGGAAGCTCGGGGCGGGGCCGACGGGTGGGCGAGGAAGAGGTCGAGGGCGAAGGTCATGCCAACTACCCCCCGCTGCCCGCGGGCGAAGACGCCGAGCGCACCCGACGGGGTGGGACCTCACCGAAGCAAAGCGGCGAGGTTGTCGGGACCTCCACGCCGCCGCTTCAGGGCGCCCTCGATGCGCATCGAGCCATCCGCGGACGCCGGGGAACGCCGCCAAGGAGACGACCGCCTCAACCCCGAGGGAAGCGGTCGCTTTGGCTCCGTTGGGGCAGCTTGCTTCCCACGGTTGCCATGGGCGGGGAGAGGATGGCTCGGGGGCCTCCGGACCGCCGATGGTCAGAGGCGGCACCGCAGCCAACCGCGGGGGAGGTGATGGGGCGAGGGAGGCGGGGAAGGGGGCAGCACAGGGGGCTGGACGGCGAGGCCCTGGGCTGCCACGATCGCCGGGCGGCGTCGTTGGCGCCGCCCAAACCCTAGGTTCGCGACGACGGCGGCAGTGGCTTGCGCGCCGGGGGGAGGGTGCGGGAGGGAAGGGGGTAGGGTGAGGGAGGTAGGTGGTGGAGAGGCAGGGATGGGAGGCGGCGGCGGCGGGCGGCGGTGCGGCGCGTCCAGGTCGCTATGCCGTCGGGGGCATCGGGTCTGCTCCGCCCTTTCTACCACCCCTAACTAAGCATAAGCATCTGTTCTTGATGAACTCTTAATTGCTATATCGGTTTGTACATTCTTGATTCTTTAGCATAATCATGACATTAAGCACCGATGCTGAAAGAAAGTGCTCTGGAATTATCGGAGCGCAAGGCCAGGGAAGCACTCGTCAATTCCTCTTTAAGTACATTCTCATTGCTGACTCTGAAGAGTATGTAATCATGGCATTAAGCACTAATAATGCTGAAAGTGGTCTCGAATCATCGGAGCGCAACGCAGGATCTAGCAAGGAATCATCAGACCAATGGTGAAGAACCGTCGGGCGCTCGATCGTCCTTTGTCTCCCGCTTTAGCGGACACGAGAGTACTACAGAGCAAGGAAACCAGGGCGACCGGCCATTCCGCGGTGTCACCCGGTTGACTACAGTCTCACGCGGGAGCCGCGTGTGCCCGTGGCCGGCACAGCGGCAGGCCAGGCCAGGTCAGGCGCTTGCTTTCTTCCTTTCCGGCCTCGCATCGCACACAAACAATCGTCACGGGACGACCACCTTGTGTAGCACAGTGTGTTGATGGGAAGTCCAGAAACAGAAGGCCGCCTTCGTCGGTGTCACGAGTTTGCAACCGCTCTGGCCGGCCGGCCGGCCGGCCGGCCGTGTGTCCCTCGAGAAGCTGGAAGCATCGGATCGAAGGGGAATGGCATTTCGCTGTATTCTTGTTTGTTAATTAAGAAGAAAAAGGCGAAAAAAGACAGTGACAGAGAAAGATTAGACGGAAACCGAGAACCGGGGCTTCGTGGTTTCTTTACCACCACTGCCCGGGCTCTGCAAACTGCAGTATAGAGGCGGTGGAAAGATACTCCGACTAGACCACCCGTTGACAACTTTGGGCAGGTTGCTACTCAGGCCCCGACCTTGGCTGGCCAATCATGCAATGAATTTTGTTTTGTGTATTTATTTACATAAGAAAATTGAACTTATTACTATGGAAGTATTTCATTTTGACATTCCCCTTATACTACATTCAATGAAAAATTCCCGATCTAAAAAAAAAAATGTGTCGTTACAGTTTGTTCTAAATTAAATTTTTATTATTTTATTAGGCTTAAAGGAAAACACGTTAATATATTTAATATATATTAAGTGAATAAAAAATTATCTTTCGGTTAGCAAAATGCCATGCTAAAAAATTTCTCAAAAGTTTCTCTATAAAATTATGTAAAACAATGGCACGTAAATGTTACAATAAGAAGTTATGATGATAATGTCTGTTCAGAAATGTTTTTTAAGAAACTAAATGATAAAAATTGTGTATAACTTCGTAACTTTCTAAAATGGAAAGTGATGGCCGGATTGTTTGTTGGTTTCTTATCCAGTGAACGGCTAGCCGATTAGAGCATCTCCAAGAAATGACTAATAACACACCTAAAACTGATATTTGCTTGGTTACCAACAAACATAGGCCCAACAACACCCCAAGCCTGCTCACCAGTTTTACTCACTATGAAAAAAAAAAGAGCAACAACAAATCCGTCAAATTTATGGCATCATAATGTGCTCATTTTATTATTACTTTTTTTTTTTCTATGAAATTGATTAAGTTTAAAACTGATGTGCACAAAGATTATAACCGCAAATTAGCGAGAAACACCTCACAAGCCTATATAAAAACAAAATAAAAAATATATTTGAATTTTACAATGAAAAATATAAATATGCTATCATTTATGACCATGATCCATCGTTCTCCATTGATCGATTCCATTGGTCCATACAATATTTGTCATTTATCTTGGCTCGTTATGGCTTGCGAGCCAGCTTGAGCTAGCTCGTTATAAAAAAACGAAATGGACTCATTATAAAACGAGTCGAGTTCGAGCGAGCCACTAACGAAATGAGTCGGCGAAGCTAGCGAAGTTAGCCTTAAAAGTAAGAAAGACAAATTTGGTGCAGCTTTGGGCTGCAAAAAGAAAGGTTCTACATACATCATGCCCATAGGTGATATGATGCTGCATCTCAAGTTTTGCATAAAGAATACTTTTGGACACGCATAATGATCTAGATTATATTCTTCGTGTAGTTAAGAAAACATGTCCGAGAACGACCAAACTGAATATTAAGATGAGTACTAGTGGGCTGCATGCGGCCTTCTAGCTAGTGTGTCAGTGTTATTGTAGGCTTGTAGCATGTCAATAGGTGTAGTGTAGGGCAAGTGTTACGGGTGTGTTTAGCACCCAACTTTCTCCAAATTTCACTATGCAAAAAGAAGATTCCCCATCACATCAAAAATGCGGCACATTTATCGAGTAAACTGAAATGTAGGTAAAAAATAAACTAATTACACAGTTTAGATGTATATTGCGGCAAGATTCTTTTGGCCTAGTTACGTCATGGTAGGATAATATTTCTACCACTAACAAGCGAAACGCTCTTCTGAGCTTCCGATGTGACATTCCTCCGAAAATTTTACACCAAATTTTGGGATCTAAACACATGCGCTTTGTGAGGTTGAAAAGGTGCCAAATCTCCAAGCGGCAGACCAACCCCCTGTCGGCCTGTCGCACGGCGCCCACCCGGCGGCACCGGCAGTGGCCCTACACCGACCTTAACCTCTGTCAAAGCGCGTTCAAAGCTTCCCCAAAGCCTTCAGATGGATCGAGACCAGAGGACTCTTTGCGTACCTTGCTCCTCACGTAAAACTGTAGTAGAAAAAAAAAAATTTTCTTTTGCAGCCTTCGGATTACAGCTAGCTCGTCAACGGTCACCCTGAGTGGTCAAGAAACACAGCTAACCAGATAGTACAGGCGTACAGCAGGCCCAGGACTGCACTGTCAGCTTTCACGACTCTAGAGCACCATTGCTCCTATGAAAAGTAATTCCACGTTTGAGTAAAGTTTTTAGTACATAATATTCATATTTATGGCTCTAAATCAGTTTATTATAAAAAATATTTTTATTACTAATTTAATGACATCCATTTCATATCATATATATTAATAATAATCTGTTATCTATACTACGTAAAACATTATACTGTGTTACAATTGTAAGGTAAGTATGTTTTTGCGGATGGGAAGTATTATTCAATGTAGTAGTATAGTTACAGTACAATATTATCGTTGTACTATTAGCTTTACTGTAGCAGGACTTGCGCAGTTGTGGCTGAACTCAACTGCTACTTTCTCCATCACCACGTACCTTTCCCTCCATTGAATCGAAACATCCCCCTTGAACATCTAGAGCACCATTGCTCCCTATGAAAAGTAATTTCACGTTTGAGTAAAGTTTTTAGTACATAATATTCATATTTATGGCTCTAAATCAGTTTATTATAAAAATATTTTTTTATTACTAATTTAATGACATCCATTTCATATCATATATATTAATAATAATCTGTTATCTATACTACGTAAAACATTATACTGTGTTACAATTGTAAGGTAAGTATGTTTTTGCGGATGGGAAGTATTATTCAATGTAGTAGTATAGTTACAGTACAATATTATCGTTGTACTATTCGCTTTACTGTAGCAGGACTTGCACGGTTGTGGATGAACTCAGCTGCTACTTTCTCCATCACCACGTACCTTTCCCTCCATTCAATTGAAACATCCCCCCTTGAACTTTTGGGTTTCAATGCATCCTCCGTTCCTCCCGTGGTCCGGCCCGACAGTCATATTAAAGACGCGACACGTCCCTCATAACTTTTTGACACGTCCCCCCATAACTTATTGCGTCGTCTGTCGTCGTGCGCAAACCTCGTCGCAGCAGCCGCACGGGGCGCGGTGGCCGGCGCGAAAGACGTTTTTTTGGTCCGAAGCGAAAAGACGGCCCAAGAAAAAAGGGGCTCGGGCGGCCCGGTTGCCGGTGTGGCCGTGTCCGGGCCGACCCCAGGCCACGCGGGCCAGCCCGCACGGCCCGGTCCAAAGTTATCCTAAAAAAAAATAAGAAAAACAACCACCTATCTAATCAAAAAATAGAAAGAACGAGCCCACCGCGCCATCAGCCCCATTAACTATCTCCTTAAAAATATAGAAAAACAATCCACCAAACCAATAACCCACCAAGAAACCAGCCCACGGACAAAAAAATAGAAAAAAACCACTGCTGGGCCGTGGTTTTTTTGGGCTGGCCTGGCACAAAAATCAGCCCACGGGCGGGCCCGAGCCCCCCGCACGGAGGTCTGGTCGCACGGCCCGAACGGCCCGTGGGCCGACCAGGCCCGTTCCCTATCGGGCGTGCGGGCACGGGCCAGCACATGTATAGTCGTACGTTCGGCCCAAAGTGTCCATCCCCTGGCCGCCCCACGAATCGTGCGTGCGTGGCTCACCGTCGAACACGGCCACCCAGCCTAGCTTTTCACCGTACGATTGCAAGGTGCGCGCGCGCGGCAGCAGCACCCCCATGCATTCCACCGCGCCTCTTCACCCCCATCGCTGCCATCGGCATCGGCAGGCATCGGCAGCAGCTCCCCAGCTCTATATATAGACGTGGTGGACGCGCGTTCTGATATGAGCCAGTGCCCAGTGCTAGCAACTAGCAGCAGCAAGTGTGCACCAAGCTACTGCGTGCGTGTGCGCCATACGTGTAGCTAGCAAGAGATCAGTGTGTCGCAGCACTACTGATCATCACACACGCACGCACGCGCATATCTTACATGCGCTACGTAGCTGCCACTCCGACGACCATGCCGGCCTTGGAGCGCGCCGCCGCCGAACCGCCTCTGGCGGACAGCTACTTCGACCTGCTCCGCCGCGGCGGCGGCGGCGGCATTGCGCCGCCGACCGAGGGCTGCGTAGTGCAGGAGTGCGAGCTTCCGTTGATCGACCTGTCGTGCCTGACGAGCGGCGGCGGCGGCAGCGCTAGCAGGAAGAGGGCGTGCGCGGACGCCATGGCGCGGGCGGCCTCGGAGTGGGGCTTCTTCCAGGTGACCGGGCACGGCGTGAGCCGCGCGCTGCTGGAGCGGCTTCGGGCGGAGCAGGCGCGGCTGTTCCGGCTGCCGTTCGAAACCAAGGCCAAGGCCGGGCTGCTCAACGGCTCCTACCGCTGGGGCGCCCCCCACGGCCACTTCGCTCCGCCACCTCTCGTGGTCCGAGGCCTTCCACGTCCCGCTCGCCACCATCTCCGGGACGGCCTGCGACTTCGGAGACCTCACCTCCCTCAGGTATGTATGTATGGCCCTGGTCGGCATGCTCTGCGGCTCTGCCCTGTTGTATTTGCATGCATGGCCTAGCTAATCTCTGCTGGTCTTCATTCAACTTGTTACTGTAGTGTTGTTTATTACGGGTAGTTGCTACTTACTATATGGGGTATGCATATAAGCCATTGAGCCGCCGGCCGGCCTTGTTAATCATGACCATGTAGTAATGGCTGTCAATAACAAGAGAGAAAATTTAATACATAGCTTTCAGTAACAGAGACGCGCGGGAGGTAATGTTTGTGAGAGCCAAAAAGGAGCCCCTGTCGATAATAGAGACGCCATGTACTTAATGAGTGAGAAAGTGGAGACATGATATGTGCATCTCGTAGGCAGTACGTAGCCGCAAGCGAATCGGCACATGTGTGCTTCGGTGCTCCACCCATGGCGTGGGTGTCTATCTTTTAGGCCGGGCCGGGACCGGGCCACGTACCCACAAGGCAGTGCTCGATCACATATATGCAAGGCATAGTACTCTGACGTGACCAAATAGTTGTTGACGTCTCAGTGTCTCACACAGCAATCTATGGGTTCACTCGGTCACCACACCAGGCCCGCCCGGGATATTTCTCGTGTCCATAGATTGCTCTGCGCACACACAGACACAGCCGTGCTGCAAACTTGGCTTTCGACCTTTAGATTGGGGCGCTACGAGTCAATGCGGGGATGATATCATGTGTGCGGTGGTGTACGTGACCACGAAACATGGGAGCTTTTAGTACACCAACCCAATTTAGCGCCGTCGTGTCCATCAAACCAGCCTACCAACGCCAGCTTCCATCATACGGCACATCCCTCAGCACAGTGGCCCGGGGAAGTAACGAAATATCCTAAGCATTTCTCTCACTGCACACTTTTAGAATTGACTACTACTGTGCTCTGCTGGGAATTTTTACCGTGGTATTTTTTTTTTTTAAAAAAAAGTCAGCCTACTAAACAGAGCACCTGTGCGTGCATGCAGGGGCGTGATGCAGGAGGTGGCGGACGCGATGTCGCGGGTGGCCAAGACCGTGGCGGTGGCGCTGGCGGGGAGCCTGCTGCAGCAGGGGCACGGCCATGCGGCGGCGGCGGCGTTCCCGGCGGGCTGCGACGAGACCACCTGCTACCTGCGGCTGAATCGTTACCCGGCGTGCCCGTTCGCGGCGGACACCTTCGGGCTGGTGCCCCACACCGACAGCGACTTCCTCACGGTGCTCTGCCAGGACCACGTCGGCGGCCTCCAACTCCTCAAGGACGCCCGCTGGGTGGCCGTCAAGCCCCGCCCCGACGCCCTCATCGTCAACATCGGCGATCTGTTTCAGGTAACAGTGCCGCCGATCGATACCCCTTCAATTTCAATTTTCAACGCTAGCTCCTTCATTCTCCACCCAAGGTTGCCTGCCGCTGAGCATCTTTTACGTGCTCAAGTCTTAACCAGGCAGTTCGAATTGTTCGTGCAGGCGTGGAGCAACGACCGGTACAAGAGCGTGGAGCACAGGGTGGTGGCCAACGCGACGGCGGAGAGGTTTTCGGCGGCCTACTTCCTGTGCCCGTCGCACGACGCGCGCGTCGGCACGTGCGGCGAGCCGTCGCCGTACAGGGACTTCACCTTCGGGGAGTACAGGAGGAAGGTGCAGGAGGACGTCAAGAGGACCGGCCGAAAGATTGGGCTCCCAAATTTCCTCAAACAACAGCCACGGCCCGCTTAAACGATGAATGACAAGTCAAACGGCCTGTCATTGTGCCGGAAAGATTGAAATGACGGCCCGCAAATACGAGGGGCGTCTTTTCGCTCTGTAGTAGCTTTACGGGTGGATGCGAACCCGACCTCATCACCGTACAAGAATATATCATAGAGGGCGCTTGCTTCCTTTCCCTTTTCTTTCTTTTTTTTTGCTTTGCTGATAGGTAATGTATACCATGATTCTAAGAAAAGGTAATATATATATAGTATAGGTCACTATATATACAACAAAGTGAACGAGGACGACGTGTGCGCTTATCAAGCTATCATCAATCATTGTATACCTTCAACGACTCCGCGAGCATGATAAGATTCCAATTGAATTCTACCAGAATTTCTAGGAGATTGTAAAAGAAGATATATAATTCTACTTTTCGACAATTTTCATGAAAATAAGGTCAATATCAGTAGGATGGATTATGACATTATTACTTTGCCTCCAAAATTGTTTGATGCCACTAGAATTCAGCAGCAGAATTCAGCAGCTTAGGCCCGTCCGCCTTCTGAATTGTTTATACAAGTTGATAACTAAAAAACTCTGACTATGAGAATAGAAAAGGTAGCTGATAAATTAATTCATCCAAACCCAACAACTTTTATGAAGGGGGAGAAATATCATGAGTGACATTATGGTCTTGCGTGAAATTTTGCATGAAACAAGGAAAAAAAGGAGGTTGGGGTTGTTCTCAAACTTAGACTCTGAGAAAGCCTATGGCAAGGTGAAATGAAGCTTTTTGTTTGAATACTTAGCAACAAGAGGCTTTGGGGGTGGGGTGGGGTGGGGTGGGGGGGGGGGGGGAGGTGGCGGTGGATTGATGCTCAATAACCTAATTGGACCATTGAGGCGCTTGCTTCCTTTTTCCTTTTTCCTTTTTTTTATTTTTATTTTTATTTTTATTTTTTTTTTTTTGCTTTGGACCTTCCAATCACACGGTGAAAAGGCAGGCTGGGTGGCCGTGCCGTGGTAGTGTTCGACGGTGAGCCACACACCGATTTGGGCATCGCACGCATGAACGCCGAGGATCGACACGCATTTGGGGGACCGGACCACCGGAACGGAGGATGCATTGAAACCCAAAAGTTTAAGGGAGCGGTTTAATTCAATGGAGCGAAAGGTGCGCGGTGGTGTAATAGAGAGCTAGTAGTTGACTTGAGGCTATGAACGCTCGAGACGCCGCGGCGGGTCCCAGCCCAGCGCCCGGCCGCCGCCGCGACGCCGGGGCGGGCGCCCCCATGCCTCCAGCTCGCCTAGCCCCTCCTCCCCCACCCCTCCTTCCTCTCCCTTGCTCCCCTCGCACTTTCCACGCCGACGCTACCATCACCGCCGGCCACACACCTCCCACCGAGCTGCGGCCCATGGCGACCACCCGCCGCCGTAGGCGGGGCCGATCCGCGCCCGGCGAGCCCGGATCCGCGACCCAGACCGCCCGCCGCCCGCGGTTGAGGCGGACGCGCCCCTCACCCGGCGCCTCTACCGCCAACCGACGGCCCCGTCGGCGCCGCTGATGGAGTTAGGGGACGCGGCCCCTCACCTCGTGGCCGCCCGCCCTCGGCGGTGGGGTCGACCTCTGCTCGCCGCCGCCGCGCCGAGAAGGCATGGCCCCCGTAACAGAACCTCCTAATTATCGGGCCCACCTTTTTGTCATTGTCCTTAAGACCTTTGACAGTTGTGCGTATACACCGATAACTTAAGAAGCCCCGTTGATAACTCATACCGGGATCAACAAAGGATTAGCTACAACATTACAACATTTGTTATAAAAATATAAATCGAAAAGCGGAAGAATAATAACATTAATTTTTATAAATTGTGAATAAGTTACACTTAAGTAAACTTAACTTTATTGCGAAGCTAGGTAGAATCGAAGATAAACCAGATCATGTCGTGCCCACCGACATAACCTTGGTTAAACAAAGACGAAGTCAAGACTGTGAATGGGTTAACAAACCCCGAAAGTACGGGAGTACTCAACAAGACTTACCCGACTAAAAAATAGGAGAAGACTCGGGAATGCTGGTCTAATAGGATTCAAGGTAAGGCTTTTAGCAAGAATCAAGGACTCATTTTGCAGAAAAGCTTACTAATAATGACTCCTTACTTTCAACATTTTAATCACAATTTAGTTTCTCACCTACTCTAGGTGATCTTATACTAGAGCACACACTTTGTAGATATTCCCTCACTTATGCCACCTCTACACTGTTCCATAATTAAACTACGATGTAAGTGGAAAACCAAGTCTCCATATCCGAGAAGCACGGCGATTTCGAAATCGATTAACCCAAATTTGGGAGTTCTTTCCACACCCACATATGTAGCACTTAAGCTTGCATATATCAACCCTTTCTTGGATACTCAAAACGGAACCGCGTCCCACGCCACCCGAGAAGTACCGTACACCTCCAATCCGGGACTTTAACCCACGAGGGTAACATGTACTCCCGCCATCTCTCCACTCCCGGTCGCGGTTGTACGTTTCCGATTTGACACCCCCAAGATCGGGCTTACCCGAGTATGCGTCCAGAACTAGTTTCGACTGTCTTGGGGTGACGTCCAGACAGACGTGCCATTGGTCCAACGACCTGGGCACAGTTGCGTTCCATAGTCTCGGTCCACATTGCTTACAACGCACGGTCCTTAATCGACAAGCCAGAAGTACTACACTGAGACTCCATTCTCGGTGCAAATTACTAGACCGGTCTCAATTTCAAAACCATATCCCAGTATGGTTCCATCATATAGCATCCTTTTCTCATCAAATGCCTCTTCGGGCTATCATAAGGGACTTGTCACATTTTGACTCAAAAATCTAACTAATATAGCAAGGCTAAGCGTTCTAGCATTTTACCAAAAACGGCTATCAAGGTAGATATTGAAACAAACAAGGAATGGTAATGCATCAATTGGGTTGGCATTCAACTCCTATCACCTAATGCAAAGCATAAAGCAAAGGTGATATAAAGCTTTGTAAAAAACACAAGGAATGTTTAAGTGATCCGGGGCTTGCCTGTGTTGCAGGGAAAAGTTAGATTCCGAAGTTGGACCACCCACGTCACACTTGACACCAACACTTCGGATGAATGAATCTTCTTCGAGGCTTGACCATCATGAACCATCTCACTCTCGTATACTCTACACGTAGATGATGATGCATGCTTTAGCATGATGAAGAATAAATATGATGCTTGATGTATGCATGAAATGATAAACAATTTGAGTACAACTTTCCTTCACAAATAAAGTTGCAACCCAACAAAACCAACTTGCGAACTACTCTATAAGATATCATCATCATTGCCTAAGGAGTTCTCAAGGACCATTTGATAGTGGTATGATCCAAGATTCGTAAAACAACCCAAAAATTCACCCAAAACCTAAGTCGGAAGTCACTAATCATCTCATTTTCTAATTAAATAAATAAAGCATAAAATAGAAAATAATTTAACCTTCTCCAATGGACCCCAAACTTTTTCCACAAGTAGGCCATCTCATAAAACAGCACCAAATAAAGTTTCATGATTTTTGGATAAATAAAATAATTATTAAAAATCAAGGAAGATGCATTTTTCAATTAAAATTTGTATTTTAAATCATGCAAGAACTACTCAAAATCAAATTTTCAAATTTTTCATGGATAGACATAACCATGGGAAGGCTACACAAAAATTTTCAAATTTTAGAGGCTCTATTTGAATTTATATGAAATTAACAAAAAATGTATACTATTCATATAAATAGAAATTGGAAATTCATTTGTTAAAAAGAAAAAGGCCATCGGGCCTAATTCGGCCCGGTACTATGCCAACAAGGCGGCCCAAAGACTGTGTGGCCCGAGCATCGTTTTGAGTGGGCCGGCCCAACTTGACTTTGGCAGGGGCCCCGGTCCGCAAAAAATTACAAAAAGACCCCTTATAAAATTTGAAATTACAAATAAGGACAGAATACTATTCACCCGAGTCATGAAGTTTTCTTACCTAGCCCCTTCATCTTCTTCCTATTCTCAACCCGAGGTCCCGGGCGCTCTTGAGCGCGGGCAGCATGACGGCGAGCCTTTCGGCCGTTCCCATCGGCCAAGCTCCGGTGGCGGCGGGGAAGGGAGCGCATGAGCACCGGCATGCTCGCCATCGCCAGGTGGTGGGCATGGCTCGGCGGAGCGGCCCACAACCCTCTAGCCATCGCGGGCGGACCGAAGCGCCCGGCGCTTCTGGACCTCCTCTCGCAAAACGAACAGGAGCCAACCACACATTACGGCATGATGGCGAGCCCAACCCACAACATAGAACAGCAAGAGGATCATCATGACGTTCGCTCGACGGCGGCGGGCCCGGTCAGCGGCGCGCTCACGGGCCGTGAAGAAGAGGGTTGCGCCGGACGCTCGAACGACGCGGGGGCTACGCAAACTAGCTTAAAAGAAACATAGGAAGATTACAGAGCTTCTGGAGCGCTTAGTTTGAACGATTAGGGCCCGACGACAGCCAACTTATTGTAGCCGGGCGGGCGGAGTCGGCCGGCTGTGGAAAAAGAAGAAAAGAAAAGGGAGAGAGAGAGGCCTGCTTGCCTATTTATGGAGAGAAAAGGATGGGGAGGTGGCCAGAGGTCTCGCGAAGCTCTCCAGCTGGTCGAATTCGCGAGAGGGCGGCGATGGACGGCGGCACGACAATTGGCGCCCGGCGGTGGCGGCCGCCATAGGGCCATGCCCTCGCTTTTCCCCAAATCAAACCCTAAACTGAATTTCCAAAATTACTCCCAAATTTTGAACTAAACTCAAAAATTTCCAAAAAGTAACTCCCCTTAATTTTTCAAGATCTACAAATTTCATAATTGGAGCATTTTCAAAATCTGCCTAGAAATATGACTTTTTGAAATGCAGTTCAAAATTTTGAAATTTGAATTCAAAAATTACTTTTAAAATCATGTAAGAACTTGAAAAACTTTGTACATGACTTTTGTTCCTCTCAACAAGATCTACAAACTAGCTTTTGGAACTTTTCTCAAATTTTGCATAAATTTTGAAATAGAGAAAAAGGGGTAAAAAAGGTTTTTGTCGAATTCAAAATTACTTTAAAATTTTGAACTAAACTTTTGAAAACTCAAAATACCAACTTTGTTCAGTTTTGGAAACTCTACCAAAATGCTTTAATGACCATACCCAAAATCTTGATAAATTTTGAAATAAAGAAAAGGGGACAAATCAAAGTTTCAAAATTAGGGTTTCCGACAAAGGGGGTAAGTTCCGAATCGATTCTTTTTCGTCTCTTCGACCGACGACTTGACCATGAACTAATACACTTGTCTTTGGCCAAATCCATTGCTTAACTGGTAATTAACACCTGGGTGTTACACCTGCTTCGCCGGCGACAATGGACCGCCGCCTGCGGCGCCTACATTTGCCTACTCCGCCTCCTCGTCAGCCTCGGCATGTGCGAGGCGCCTCGCTTGCCGACGCCACAGCCGCATTGCCACGCCCTGCTTGAACGACAAGAGGACCGGCGGGAAGATTGGGCTCCCAAATTTCCTCAAACAATGGCCCGAGCCCGCTTAAACGCGACAAGTCAAACGGCACATCATTTTGCGGAAAGATTGAAAATGACGGCACGCAAATACGAGGGCGTCTTTTCCCTCTCAGAGTAGCTTTACCGGTGGATGCGAACCCGACCTCATCACCGTACAAGAATATATCATAGAGGCGCTTGCTTCCTTTCCCTTTTCTTTTTTTTTTTGCTTTGCGATAGGTAATGTATACCATGATTCTAAGAAAAGGTAATATATATGGTATAGGTCACTATATATACAACAAAGTGAGCGAGGACGGCGTGTGCGCTTATCAAGGTATCATCAATCATTGTATACCTTCAATCGACTTCCACGGGAATGATAAGATTCCAATTGAATTCTACCAAAATTTCTACGAGATTGTGAAGGAAGATGTAATTCTATTTTTCAATGATTTTCATGAAAAATAAGGTCAATATCGATAATA
>JADLZK010000577.1:0-152594 GCA_015847255.1 Hyparrhenia diplandra | reverse complement strand
TCTTCAAGCATATTATCTAGCCATAAAGAATTACGGGATTGATAGTCGCTCCTTCGGGTGATGCTCGTGGTAGAAGGACCCCCTGACGGTAAGCCTTTGTCGGCACGCCGCAGTAATAATAATCACTAGTGTAGACGCGGTGTCTAGACTAAGGGTTTTCTATCTTTGTGGCGATCCCACGGTTGAGGGGGTAGGGCGGCCGGGTTGTGACAGCCTTGTCCGGCCCCTTGTAATCCCCCACGCTCGGTGTGTGGCGCAGTGCTAAATGCCTGTCTCCATCCCGCCATGCGATTGCCGGTGCCCGAAGTGAGGACATAATGACCAAGAAATCCCCGCCAAACCTAAGCCCATAAAGATACCTCGCTATCCATAGTTATCCTAGGTGACCCTACTCAAAGATTAGAGCGCAACCGTTCCTCGTGGAAAATACGATACCACCTGAATATTTCCGGTGAAAGCTACAACGACAATTCCGCGGCGCTATGGATTTATCTCGTGGTGCATTAAGAAACGCCAACAATTGCTATCGTAGAACCTAAGTAATAGAGAAGTATCCAGGAACCTTGATCTCTCCCTTTGACCTCTTGATTAGTTTAGTAATTCTTTGATAACTTAGGTAGTTTATTATTTTATGCTTATTATTCCTTTAACATTTACCACCTAACTATAGTCTAGTGGTTTGCTAAGTAAGTGGATACATGATTGTGACTTGTTAGATTCTTTAGCCAAAGCTTCCTTGTGGATACGATACTCTAGAATACTCATCCTAGGGAAAAGCTACAATGGTAGGTGTTCTGTGCGCTTGTAGAATCCTTCATATTCTTTTAGCACTTAACAAATGCTAACAGGGGACTCCCTCCACGTATCGCCGGAGTCAAGGAACACGCCACGGGTGAAGCGCGGAAGAGGGTGCTCCTCGTCGTTCTTCAAGAACCACTCGTCTCTCCACCCGGTGTTCGATGTGTGGGAGACGATGGTGGGGTACTTCTCCTTCGCATCGCCGGAGCCGTGCATCACCTTGGCGTGGAAGTAATGCTTGAAGAGCTCCCGCCGGGATCGATCCCGACCACCCTTCGCAGAGTGGTGAAGGTCGTGATGTGGAGCGGGCCATTGGGATTCAGTGCCGGAGCTCACCCCCCGACGACGGCGACCAGCGAAAGAAATCCGACGCCGAACGCCGAGCCCCCTGACGTGGAAGGAGGCGAAGGAGATGATGTAAGCCGCCGGGCGGCCGGGGAGTGGCGTCGCGTGGAGACTCCACGATCCACTCCCGGGCCTCGGCCGACGGAAGGTCGCCGAAGTCCACGCACTCCTCCAGCAGTTCGAGCATCGCCTTGGACGGTGACCACGAACCCATGCCTCCCGCCTTGCTCTTGGCTGAGGTCGATCCGGAAGACTTCGTGGGAAGGCTTTCTCGTGGGACAGCGGCGGCGGGTCAAGATCTAAAGCGAAGGCGAAAGGAAGTTGGGACGGTGAGGAGGAAAGCTAAGGGGAAAACCCCGAGTCCACATCTCCTATTTATAGGATGAGCCCGTGACGGATCCACCGAGGTGGCCGCCGCCCGGGGGGGGCCCACACTGTCGCCGCACGAACCTCTCCACGCCCCAATGCGCCATGTGGCAAAACGGAAGGCTTAAGACGCCGCTACAGCAAGCAAAACGGTCATCCCAATGGTAACTTCCAATGGTAACTTTCCCAATGGCTCTTTTACCGCAGCGAAGGACCGACGAGCTCATCGCCAACGGTCATATCCCGGAGCTCATCGCCTGCATGTCGAGCTCAACACTACGACGAGCTCATGATAAAACCGCGCCCAGGTTCGGCCGGCTCCCCGCCCCGACAGGCGCCTAGAGACATCCCGAGCGAGGAGCGCAACGGAGGAGAGGCATCAACGCCCACGCCGAAAGCATCCTTAGGGCTCTGGGGCTCCATCCAAGCCGCTTTGAGTCGCTAGTGATCGCGAACGACCTCGGGTCACCCTCCGCGGGGAGGGCGGGGGCCGCCGAGAGTCCTTCGGGCCTCGGCGACTATAGAGGATGGGTCCCCTCGAAAAATGAGGTTGGCCCACAAGCCGGCCGAACGAACGAAGCTGCGCCTCGAACATGAGCCCGACCTCACTCAAGCAATCCGTTGAAAGCTCGGAAGGGCAAACGACTTCGCCTACGCGGTAAAGTCGGGATCGAGCTCACCACCCCCCTTCAAGGGAACCCGAGGGGCACGCCACGATGCCGACGCCCAGCATAATAAGCCTCCGCGCGGACCGTAAGTCCTCCACAGCCTCGGGGCTACACCCTTTGTGCTCCTCGCGCCGCACCCGAACACCGAATCTGGTCCCTAACCCAACGACGGCGGACGAGACAGCACACGCGAGGGGTCTACTCCCCTCCGCGGCTCGGGCTACGGACCGCGATATTCTGACTACATCGATCGCTGTAGACATTCGTTGCGTGTGCGTAAGAATCCGCAGCCGTGCGGAACCGTCGTTGTAGCTTTCACGGAAGTATTCGGGGTATCGTATTTTCCACGGGGAACGATGTGCACTAATCTCCAAGCAGGCGCCCTAAGGATAACTATGGGTAGTGAGGTATCTTTATGGGCTTAGGTTTTCGTGCAGGGATTTCTTGGGTCATTATCTCCCTTACTTCGCACCGCCCTCGCCCGATCTGGGGCAGTCCGACCATTAGCTCTACGTCACACCCGAACGTGGAGGGATTACAAGGGACCCGACAAGGCTGTCACAACCCCGCCGCCTACCCTCACGACCGTGGGATGCCATAAAAAGATAGGTGAACGCTAGCCCAAACACCACGTTTGCACTACCATCCACAACTCTTGGGTCGATCAAGGTTCCCCTCGTCAAAGAGTTCCTTCTCCAACGCATTCTGACCGAAGGTACGACTATCGATCCCGCAAGTTTATAACAGCTAAGATGATATACTTGAAGAACAATAAGCCAAAAAGATGAACACGAACTTTCTTACCAAAGTGTAAGGAAGTTGTAGAGGTACCTAAAAGCGTGGGCGGTGCCGACAAGTCCGCACTCCACCTCCTAGGAACCAGCGGACCACCGAGGGCACTCGACAACTCCGGGGTAGAAGGAGCAAAGTATCCTTCTAGCTTTCCCTCTCTCACTCTCCATTAGAACTAAGAGGAGGATGAAGAACAAGAACTCCTCTCTATTACATTGTGGCTCTCCTTTGTGTTGTGTGTAGAATGGTTGTGTTGTGAGAGGGGAGAGGCCACCTACTTATAGGATGAGAGGAGGGGCTAAATGCAAATCTACCACCATCAATGCACCAAACCGACCTCCTCCCGGCGCCCGTGTTCAGTGAACGTGGCAACCAACACCGCCATACAACTTTTCGACATTGATTGTACCGCCAGAGAAAGTTGGGCCCGAACCGATGTTATTTGGGTGCGGGCGCACCCCAAAAAATGCGCCGCGCAATTCATGTTCAGCGCCATTTAGGCTAAAACTTTGCAGGAGTGCGTGGGCCTCTCTGAGTAAGCTTCATTTCGAGTGGTGGATCGTTGAAATCTGATTTCGTATGAGAAAGTTATGCCCAAAACATTGAACCCATGTCCTGCGGCCCGGTATGATTTCATGTGGATTTGGGCCTCGACCTCTTGGGCTTGTTCTATGGATTTCACCACCGGCCACACATTGCACCGCCCTTCTCTGTACTTATTGTACTGCCTCGCCAAAGCTCGGGACCAGCGGTCAGGAGGATGGTGCGGCCGCACCCTAAGGTGCGGTCGCACCCTGGTCGAGCCCGAACCGGCTCAATCTTGGCGTGGCGTCCTCTTTCGTCGTGTTGGGCTTGGTGTCGATGTTGGATGTCCGAGTTTGTGGCCCAACCGAGGTAAGTTAGCTTGGCTTGCCATTTGGCTCCTTTTGGGCTTTTTTCTATTTATTGTTTTTATTCTTCTTTTCTTTGTATTTTGGGCCCAAAGTGCACATATCCTTGAGTTGTACCTGCAGAGCCAAATATACACCAAAAACTATGGAATTTGTTAGTTTAGACCCTATCTCTAGGTTGTTTTGGTGTATGTTGACGGTATAAAATATGTAGTTAACGACCACAACAAACTCCCCACACTTAGTCCTTTGCTCGCCCTCGAGTAAAGGCCGAGGACTAAGATGGGTCATCTCCTTGATATGCAATATGCATACAAGTTATTTCAAGCTTCACCTGCACTTGTGAACTTTTTGATGTGTCTACCACGTTAATCTTGGGTAATTGAATTATGGAACAACACAGATTCAAATCCCTTGCTTCAAATAAGTGCAGGAACTTGGGTTTTCATTTGATTTTGAAAATGTAAATATAGCCTTGCTCCTCAAATGATTCACTCGCAGATCACTCAATTTGTATGTGGTTTGTTCCTCACCAAAGGCTTAGATTCGCCTTTCTTTTTTCCTACCAACTATATAAGGCTTTTTGGGGTTTTGGGTAGGTAAAAGAATGGCATACTTGTATCATGTCATGTTGCCTTAGCCAAAAAACCGGACCACATGGAGATACTAGTCATAGGCCTAGATCAAGATGTGCAAAGTGTGTGGAACATTTTTGTGTACTCGGGTATCATGACTCTCTCTTTTTGGTGGAATTTATTTGAAGGAGGTATGGGCTACCTTATTCTTTTTCTTTTCTTTCTTTCTTTTTTTTTTGGATGAGTACTTGACTTCCTCGTCTTCTTTTTCTTTTTCTTTTTGGAGGACACATGTCCATATTTTCTTTCATCATTTTCTTTCAAACATAGCCCATACTTCTCCTTTGGTAACTGGGATTTTGGTGAGAGGTCATGATACAAATGAATGAAGTATATTTTTGGTGGATGGAAGGGTGCATGTTGTGCAACTCTCAGTGTAAGAGTCGGCATTTTATTTGTGGGTGTACGTGAATCTTGATCTTGGTCATATGAAAAGAATCTCAACATAGGTCACAAACAATTTGACATAGGCTCACCATGAAAACAAGTAGCATATGACTATGCTTTTTTTCATGAATGATCATCATCTCATCATATGGCTCGTGGGAAATGCATATCATTGAGGAGCATGCTAATTGAATTTTGAATTTTTGTAAACAAATCCCAAGTTCATATAAAAGAGCAAGGTTCATATCATCCAAATATATCAAATATTCCAATTACTTAGATAACATGGGGTCCCTATGATAAGTGGTTCACAAGCTATAGGAATATTATCGAGGAATAAAGAGTATGCACATTTTATCAAAGGATAGCATGGAGATGGAGCTTTTTCAAGAAGTTTTGTCTTTTGATATGATCAAAATTAAACTTCAAAACTTTTGGAGGATGTGAGAGAGGGAGTTGCACAAACCACCGCTTTGAAGAGGAAGGAGTTAATGGTAGTCGCTCGTTTAGCCCTTCTCCATCGCGGAATCGCTCGGGTGTTCGTGCATTTGTGTTGGGGAGATCTCTGGATGGGTGTGCTTGTATGCTTGAGAGATCTCCCCACACTTATTCTTGTACTGTTTTATTTTAAACAAAGAAAACAAAACAACAACAAACACATGGCTCTATCGGCAAGAATACCGTGGAGCCTTTATTATGATATTATTATTTTATTTTATTTTATTATTATTATATATATGTTTTTTTTATTCACCTCAGCATCACTCAAGCAAGGCTAACATAAAAGAAGCATTGAAAAACATGGCCTTGATCGTCTCCAACATAAGATACTCCCATAGATCATGACAATAGTGCTCTAAGTTCATTAACCTAGTTTTGACACCAAGTCAAAGTTTTGATTAAAGGAGATCATTTTTAACCTAAGCACCACGCTTAAATTAAAAAGACCTATGGATGTATTACATGCGTCCATGTAGGTACACCCAAACTCAAAGCATATGTCATGGCATAGGAAGCATAAAACTTTATTTTCATGGAGACAAAAATGAGTGAAGAGATGGTGAACGTTACCTTTGCATACCCGAAAGTGTAAATACCGACAACATTTATGGATAAAGCTTTGAAGTTGATGTCGCGGGTTTGCATGATGGCTTAGCCTGTGTGCATCTCAAGGCTAGGCCACACACACACACATAACATGTGTGCGGCTATTGTCCTTGATGATAGCAAAGAAAGAATGAGGCGAGCCCTTCTTGCTTGTTAAAGCAAGGAAGGGTGGAGTCGGCGGCACATTAGTATGTTTCTTGACCATGTGGGGCCAACCTGCTCCTCTCTCTCTTATTATTATTTTTTTTCTATATTTTTTCATTTTCACCAACACACTCTCTCTCTTCTTTTTTACTTTACTTTTTTTCTCTGTTTTTTTCATCGCCCCTTTTTTTTTTTCTCTTTTTTTATTATCTCTCTTTTTTTATCTCTCCCTTTTTTTTGATAAGACTTTTTTTCATTTCTTTTCTATCCTTTTTAAACCCTTTCTCCTCTTCTTCTTTTTTTTTTAGCAAGGCAGGGCTGACATCATCTTTTATTCATCATTTTTTTGTATGACCCCCTGTTGGATGGAACTTGAGATTGTCACCATCTTCCCCACACTTAAACTTTTGTGTAAAAGTCAAGTGTGCGTGTCCGGTCTCCTCTTGAGCATCTTCCATCACCCATGGGCATCATAGTTTTTTTTTGATGTAACCCCATGTTCTCGAGTGTTGCATGCCTCTTTGTTCTTCTTAATCGATCTCCACCTGAAATGGTTAGCTTACAAGAATACCCGAAGGTGCATACTAACTTGATAACATGTTCTTGCTTTTATTTATAAGAGAAAGAGATATTATTATTATTATTATTATTATGAAAATAAAAGTAGGGAAAACTTTTTTTTATGAGGAAATAATATGAGAGATAAAATTTATTTTACTTGTTTATTTATTTATTGAAAAGAGAGATTCTTTTTTTTAAATAGTCCCGGTATCTCCCAAGCAGTTGCTTGAGTTATGGTCATAAGCTTGACCAAGGAAAAACATCTTGCGATGATGGTGGTGAAGTACCCAGTTCCACCACTAAGAATTTAGCATTACGCTCAAGCCGCAAGGTTAAGCGTCATCATGCTACTACGAGACTTGCAACCATTCTCTTAAAAAGGTTTAGAAAGAGAACCAAGAGATGGTTGTGATCTTCGTGGAAGCACTCATTTAGAAGCAAGACAAACTCGAGAAGACCCAAAGGTGAGCATGTAAGAAGTCTCAATTGACAACTTGTTATGCTCAACAACATATTTCTCGCTTTGGTCTCAAGAGTTGTCGCTTCGTGCATGTCCATGGCACATGAGGTTTTATCCTCAAAAGATGTGTCATGAAGGACGAACGTTGAATCTTGACCATTGTCAAGAACAACGTTTTATCGGCCGTAGGGAGATGACTTGTGTTCGTGTGAGGGCGACAGGTGTTTCGTTTCACTAAGATGTGGAAACAACTTGGATGAAGCGAATAGAGTTATAAACTTCGCCTCCTCGAACGGGTTTTGGTTGGGAAGATGCTTCGCCTATGGAATGTCTAGGTGTGAGAGGCGGAAGCAATCTTTCCCAACTTCTCATCACGGCTCTCCTCTATGGGTTTTTCGTGAAAAATCTTTTTTTTTAGAGGGTAGCCTATGAGAAGATTGAAGTCAAGGATGAGATAGGTATGGAAGTCTAAGCATACCTTGGCTTAGAGGTTTTGTCATCATCCTTAAATTCAATCGTGAACTCCGAAGGATAAAACATTCCTTCCTTCGATGTTCGAGGTTTGGGAGAGGGCTCAACAATCGGTTCCAATGGTGGCACGGGAATGGCTCGACCGATAAGGGCTCCTCAATGCTTGACATGCCCTTAATATGGAGGGGAATAGGTTCTACAACGGAGAAGCAAGCTTCTCTAGGATGTGTTCAAGGATTTTCCTATGTTCCGTTGTAGGTTTACATGCAAACAACCCTCCGGTCATGTCAAGGCATAGGGCGGCGTCCCATGTCAAGACCCGAACAAAAGATATGCAAAAGCACACTATCGGGTAATGACAAGTCTAGGCCAACATGTATAAACATTATAAACCTGGCCTAGGCTGCACCTATGGACTCCTTCTCATCCTATTTGAAATCGAGGATTGTCCTTGGTAGGCATTGATGGGGAAGAATGCTAGACAAAAATTGTCCTTGAGTTCTTCTCGGTCCCCCATTCAAACTTCCTACGATAATAGTGTACTATTGTTTTGCTTTCCCTAAGAGGGAGAGCGGAACAAATTCCACATGTGAATTTCTCATGTCATACCAGGGAATGCTTAGGCATGCACATAATTCCTCGAAATCTCGTAGGTGGTAACAAAGGTTTTCAAAATAGTCACCGAGAGATGGAGTGTGCCCGAACCAAAGTTTTTTTATTATTTTTGGGTGGAGTTCAAGGCCGAATGAAAAGTTGATTTTGAAAAAGATTTTGGCCCCGTGAACTCCCCCTTTGGAGAAGCAGGAAGATTTTGAATTGGTTGGATGGCTTCAATTTGGAAAAAGAAAAATGAATAACTAGTTATAAATTTTTTTGGATACAACACACGGGTGCTCTAGGCTCGAGAGAATTACGACAACCGTTCCCGCAACGGCGCCAGAAAAGCTTGTTGACATTCGTTAACGATGCGAGAAGAATCCGCAAGCATACGGAACTCGCCGTTGTAGCTTTCACCCGAAGTATTCGGGGTATCGTATTTTCCACAGGGAACGATGTGCACTAATCTCTGAACAGAGCCGCCCTAAGGATAACTATGGGTAGTGAGGTATCTTTATGGGCTTAGGTTTTGAGCAGGGGATTTCTTGGGCTGTTATCTCCTTATTTCGGGCACCGCCCTCGCCAATACCGGGCAGAGTCCGGCCATTAGCTCTACGCCACACCCGAACGTGGAGGGATTACAAGGGACGGACAAGGCCGCACAACCCCGCCGCCTACCCTCACGACCGTGGGATGCTTCGCAAAAAGATAGGTGAACGCTAGCCCAAACACCACGCTTTTGCGCATTCATCCACAACTCTTGGTCGATCAAGGTTCCCTACCAAAGAGTTGCTTCTCCAAGAGTTACGACCAAGGTACGACTATCGATCCCGCAAGTTTGTAACAGCTAAGATGATATACTTGAAGAACAATAAGTTTAAAGATGAACACGAACTTTCTTACCAAAGTGTAAGTAAGTTGTAGAGGTACAAGCGTGGCGGGTGCCGACAAGTCCGACTCCGACCTCCTAGGAACCGCTTTGGACCACCGAGGGCACTCCGACAACTCCGGGGTAGAAGGAGCAAAGTATCCTTCTAGCTTTCCCTCTCTCACTCTCCATTAGAACTAAGAGGAGGATGAAGAACAAGAACTCCTTTCTATTACATTGTGGCTCTCCTTTGTGTTGTGTGTAGAATGGTTGTGTTGTGAGAGGGGGAGAGGCCACCTACTTATAGGATGAGAGGAGGGGGCTAAATGCAAATCTACCACCATCAATGCACCAAACCGACCTCCTCCTGGCGTCCAGGTTCAGTGAACGTGGCAACCAACACCGCCATACAACTTTTTCGCACATTGATTATACCGCCAGAGAAAGTTGGGCCCGAACCGACGTTATTTGGGTGGGTCGGGCGCACCCCAAAGTGCGGCTGCACCATGTTCAGCGCCGTTTGGGCTAAAACTTTGCAGGAGTGCGTGGGCCTCTGAGTAAGCTTCGTTTCGAGTGGTGGATCGTTGAAATCTGATTTCGTATGAGAAAGTTATGCCCAAAACATTGGACCCATGTCCTGCGTCCCGGTATGATTTCATGTGGATTTGGGCCTCGACCTCTTGGGCTTGTTCTATGGATTTCACCACCGGCCACACATTGCACCGCCCTTCTCTCAGTACTTATTGTACCGCCTCGCCAAAGCTCGGGCCCAAATGGGTCAGGGAGGATGGTCTTGCCGCGCACCTAAGGTGCGCGGTCGCGACTGTCGAGCCCGAACCGCTCAATCTTGGCGTGGCGTCCTCTTTTCGTCGTGTTGGGCTTGGTGTCGGTGTTGGATGTCCGAGTTTGTGGCCCAACCGAAAAGTTAGCTTGGCTTGCCATTTGGCTCCTTTGGGCTTTTTTCTATTTATTGTTTTTATTCTTCTTTTCTTTGTATTTTGGCCCAAAGTGCACATATCCTTGAGTTGTACCGCAGAGCCAAATATACACCAAAACTATGGAATTTGTTAGTTTAGACCCTATCTCTAGGTTGTTTTGGTGTATGTTGACGGTATAAAATATGTAGTTAACGACCGGCCAACAATCGCCTAACCTAGCCTTGACATGGTGTTAAGAGGAGAGGGTGATCATCGGCCTGGGGACGTCGTAGGAATAGAATTGCAACTAAGGCATTCCCAACCCGAACGCGGATTCGAGCTCATCCCAGGAAGGAGCTCCGCCTCGAACGAGCTCCTCGAGGAGTGCAGGGTCGGACGAGCTCCGCTGGATGACGAAGCTTTTTCTGTCTCAAACGAGCTCCTGAGCACCAAGCCCGAGGACGATCGGGAGAATCCGGGACACGATGATTAGGCATCGAACCCACAAATTTACGCTGGCCAGCCCGCAACCTACGACCGGATCTCACCCGCGCGCCAAGGTCGTCAACGAATCTTGCGGCGTAGGAATGTCGGATCATGCCGACCAACGACAAGTGTAAGAGACAACCACTACGCGACAAGTATGACCTCGGCGAATCGGAAATAAGCTGCGCGCCGAGCTCTCTCGACCACACATCTCCTCCGACATCGGCACGAAGTATTTAAGGCAAGGCGGCGCCCCATGACCTCGGCAGGGATTGGAAGAGCGCATGCCTGACGGACGGTATCACGGCGTAAGAGTACGCGCGCGGATGAGCTTATTGTCCCCCTCCGCACCGACCGACGAACTTCGAGCTCGACGACCGTGCGGCGTGCTAGGACTACTCTACGCTATGACTACCGGCGGCGTGCTAGGGCGCAGAGGGCGGAGGCCGCGCCGCACGCGAACAGCCCGCCTGCCCGACAATCGCAAAATACACTTTCCCTCTTCACCCCCTAAGACTTGTATTCCTTCTACGCTCAAGCCCTCCGCTCGGTGGCTCCCGTGAGCTCCCCTTGCGACTATAAAAGGAGGGCCTCGGTCATCGAGAAAGGGCAAGCTCTCTTGCACATAGAAAGCACACACACACCGCTCGATTCCACCCGACACAGAGACTTGGGAGCTCATCTCTCTCTCTCCAAACTTGTATTCGCCCCGATACGAAAGCAGTTTGAGCTCGATAGTGCCACCCATCGGACTAGGGAGCCCGTTAGCCCCGAACCAGTATAAAACCTTGTGTCATTGTCCTTGAGCTAAGCCATTGTTGCACACATTAGCCCGGTCGGTTCTCGCGGACCGTGGTATACGACCACCTACACATATGCATGTCAAGCCTCTTCGGATTACTCATACGCCTAAGCGCTTCGACCAATTTTATGGAGAAATTCCATGCACCCGACAACTCCCCAAAGGCCTCAGAGATCTCCAATCTCATCGGGGACTTCTTCAACAGAGAATGCAAGTAGACGCACCAACTTTTGCAAATAGCATATGGATGCCGGGCAGTTTTCTAACTTGAGTGCCACATATATCCAATGTTTGTAAATACCGCAAGTTCCCAATGTCCTCTCGGAACATCGGGAGAAACAGATGCACTAAAATTTTAGCTAGAGAAGGCTGCCTATATATTTGATGTGTTGATTACCAAGATGGCTACCACAGTCCAAGATTGAGTACTCTTAGATGATGAAACTTTTTCAAATGAGAAATCCCCGCTATTGCATATGATAAAAACTAATGCAACGAACCTCGTGACCACATATCCATAATCTCCCCTCGCATGACTTCATCTCCCACATTTTCAGTTTGTACTTGAGAGCCTACGAATCTTGTGACCACTACCATTATAGCTTTGTCCTTCCACTATCTTTGGCAAAATTCTCTCCATTTGATAGGGATACAATAAGCTCAAGCACCATATCATGCACTTTAAAACTATCTACACCGCCATCATACGTAATACGCATTGGTTGGATCAAGTTTACGTTTACAAGCTCATTAAAGTAACTCTCAAAGAACTTGATCTACGCTTTTGACCCCTCTCTTCGTGATGAGCCCTTCCGCTATCCACCTTTGTATTAGCTCCTCTCGTCCAAATCACGTGATCCTCCTCGATACATACTAAGATATAGCAAGCAAGTCTTTAGATGTGCTTTATCAATAATTCGTCACCCCGGTTTTACGTGCCATCTTGTTCAATAATTCATCTTATTTAAATTTTTTACACAAATAAAATTTATTTTTGTTATGACTTATTTTATCAATAAAGATACTTAATATTGAATAATTTATTTTATAATTTACACAAGTATTTTCAATAAAACGGATGGTCAAACATGAAGTTCAAAAGTCAAAAATGACGAACTCGTGGGGACGAGGGAGTATACTCGCCAACACAATAGAGCGTGAAAAATCAGCACGGGCTTTCAAATGAAAATGACCTTTTGAACTATGGTTCCCGCCGCCACCTAAGCGGTGGTACTTCCGCCTTTTGAAATTGTTAGCTAAATAGATGCATGAGTTATCAATGTATCTTCATATTCGATTGAGTCATGTAATGGTCGAGTTAGTTAGGGGCGGCGTGATCTTAGGTGTGCTAGATCACGCGGCCGGGCACATCTTGTGTCGGTTGGACTCGCCGTGGTGCATCGAGCGCACATGACGCGTGCACCGCGATGAAAGCGGTGTCGCGTACTTGGCGCGTCACGGCGAGGGACAATCTTGTGTTTAGATTGGTTATAAATATAAAGAGACCGGGACACAATAAGCTGCGATTGTTGCGGCGGCATATCCACTTGTTCACGTGTTTTCCATCTACATCGTGTTCTTGCTCGCGTTCTCGTTCTTACTCATCGTGATCACCTCGCCGGCATGTTCCCGAGAGGTCGTCGGAGCTCTCCAGCTCCAACAATTGGTATCGGAGCGAGGAAGCCGGAGATTGGTGGTGTTCGGTGTGGGAGAAGGCGAGGAGGAGGTAGCTCGGTGGTTCGGTTGATCATTTTTCGTGAAGAAGAAGTTGGGAACGCCACGGTCGACGCCATGAGCAAAGACAAGGAGGTAATGGAGCGTGCATGGAACCAGGCGGCGGAAACCTAGTGTGTGGCCCGATGTTGGCGCTGGCTAATTACCGGGAGTGGTCTTCTCATGTCGGTGCAATCTTGAGCGATGTATCGTGGGGCGCTAACGAACTGAGAAGGTGGGAGCGGCGTCATGATCGACTCGCTCTTGGCGCCATGTTGCGCCGTGTGCCTTCCGAGATGCACCTCATCTTTGCTCACAAAGAAGTCGGCAAAGGAGGCTTGGGAGGCGATCAAGTCGATGAGGTTGGGTGCGGATCGTGTCAAGGAAGTAAATGCACAGAAGTTGCTCACGGAGTTTGAATCAATCTCATTCAAGGCAGGCGAGTCTATTGATGATTTTCTTTGTTCGCATCGGCAAGTTGGCAACAGAACTTGAAGGTGCTTGGTGAGACGGGGAGTTGATGACATGCGGGTGGTTAAGAAGTTTCTCCGAGGTTATTCCACCACGGTACAATCAAGTGGCGGTATCAATCGAGATGTTTCAAGACCTAAAGAAGCCACGATCGAGGACCTGTTGGTCGTCTTAGGGCAGCGGGAAGATCGGGTTTGAGCCTACGATTGGAAAAGTCACCGATAAGGCTGGTCAACTCTTGCTCACGGAAGAGGAGTGGGCATCGAGAATAAAAGTCGCATTATGGCGGCAGACTCGACGTTAAGTGGAAAAGGGAAGAAGGATCGGTCCGGAGGCCATGGTGGTGGTGGTGGCAAGGATGGCCGCAATGTGCATGAGGTCGCTAGGGGATCTAGACCGGGAGCACCTCGGAGGAAAGGCAAGTGTCACAAGTGTCAAGGTTATGGGCCTTTGGAGGAAGGAGTGCCCTAACGAGGGAAGCGGCCGAAGATCGGTCGGGTGATGCCTTACATCATGTCAATGTCGGGAGACAGCACGCCACGGTTTTGTTGGTGGCGCAGGTGTGTGGTGTTCGACGGGTCACGGAGCCGGATCATCGACTGTTCCTGAACCAAGAGCGTGTATTTCCAAACAAATATGATCCTGGTTCATGGGTACTTGACACAGGCGCTACGAATCACATGACCGGGTGTCGTGAGTCGCGCAAGCCTCGGCACGAATTGGTGCGTGGTGCGGTGAGGTTTGGTGATGGCTCCACCGCTTGAAATCTGGGCGTTGGAGCAAAGAACAATTGCTAGAAAAACGAGGAGCATCGGGTTCTCACCGAGGTATACTTCATTCCATCGCTCAAGTGTAACATTGTGAGCCTTGGGCAGCCGGAGGAAGGTGGTCGTTCCATTGTCATGGACAAGGGTGTGATGGAGGTGTTTGAAAGAGAACAGGTAGACCGGAACGCGTGTTGTGCTGATTAGGGCGTAACGGAAGGGTCGGCTTTACATCATGAAGGTCACTTGTGACCTCGCTTTGTTTGTCTTCTCACCAAGATGGATCAAGAAGCTTGGCGTTGGCACGCGAGGTTTGGCCATTTGAATTTCAGATCGCTGAGGGAGCTTGGACTGAAGGGAATGGTCGAAGGCTTACCCGTCATCTCAAGGGTAGAGTAGGTGTGTGATGGTTGCATGCTTGGCAAACAACACCGAAACCGCTTTCCTCGGGCATCGACCTACCGTGCATCGGTTGGACTGGATTTGGTGCATGCTGACCTCGTGGGTCGTCACGCCAGGCTACACCGGGGAAAAGCCTACTTCATGCTCATTGTCGATGACTTTAGCCGCTATATGTGGCTTGAACTTCTGAGTTCGAAGGACGAGGCGCTGGCATACTTGAAGAAATTCAAGGCGGGGGAGCGGAGTTGGTGTCCGGGCGTAAGGCGAAGGCAATCGAACGGATCGTGGTGGCGAGTTTAACTCAGGTGCGTTTGTGGTTTTTTGCAATGATCATGGCATAAAGCACAATACCACGACTCCGTACTCCCCTCAACAAACGGTGTTGTGGAGCGGAGGAATCAAACCGTGATTGAAATGGCGCGGTGTATGCTCAAGAGTATGCAAGTACCGCGACGTTTTTGGGGTGAAGCGGTGACAACCGCCGTATGTGTTAAATCGCCGCCAATTAAAAGCTTGAGTGGGAAGACACCGCTCGAGGCATGGTTTGGGAAGAAGCCCGAGTACGGCATCTTAGAACTTTCGGATGCACCGCTTATGCTAAGCGTGTTGGACCGTGTCGCCAAGTCGACCGACAGATCAATACCGGTGTGTTCTTAGGTTATGAACCAGGAACGAAAGGGTATCGGGTGTTTAATCCCGTGAAGCAACAGGTGATGGTGACGCATGATGTTGTGTTTGATGAGCGTAAACCATGGAATTGGGGAGGAAACTCAGCGGGCGAGGAACTGGAACAGCGAAAGTTTCAGAGTTTAGTATTATGATGATGAAGACACACGTTGTCGATCCGACAACAAAGGCGACACTATTGTCAACGAGTGCTACGATGAATCTGAAAGGAGGTGCTGATCTAGGGAATCAAGGATCGCTGGCTGCGTCAATTCCATCGGTGGGGAGGTGTGTCCACTCCACCAAACTCTCCAAAGTGCGATTACGCCCGCGGTCGTTATGCAATGGGCTCGCCACCCTGAATCGGCGGTGCACCGTTGAGATCTGAGATGGTGCAGACTTGCTCGGCGATGCTTGATGAGCAGGAGGTCGAAAGTCTGGCGCCTTGTGTTTAGTCGCTGCTGAGGAGCCAAAGTCTGTTGATGAAGCTCTATCAGAGGAATGTTGGCGTCAGGCGATGCAGTCAGAGATGAAATCGATAGAGGAGAACAGAACATGGGATGTCTGTCAATTACCACCGAAGCACAAAGCAATTGGCTTGAAGTGGGTTTTTATGGTCAAGAAGGATCCGGATGGCAATGTTGTCAAGTACAAGGCACGCCTAGTGGCAAAGGGTTATGCTCAAAGACATGGAGTAGATTTCGATGAGGTGTTTGCTCCAGTGGCCAGAATCAAGACTGTAAGGGTGCTTTTGGCACTTGCAGCGCAGGGTGGATGGGAGGTTCATCATATGGACGTGAAATCAGCATTTTTGAATGGTGACCTTGCTGAGACCGTGTTTGTGCAGCAGCCTCCAGGTTTCAGGGTTGGCAACGGTGACAAGGTACTCAGGTTAAGGAAAGCACTTTATGGCTTGAAGAAGCAGGCGCCGGGGCGTGGAATGTCAAACTGGACAAGGAACTCATTGCTCTAGGCCTTGTCAGAAGCAAGCTTGACCATGCTGTTTATAGAAGGAGCAGCAAAACTTCTTTTCTACTTGTTGGAGTCTATGTTGATGACTTGATCATCTCTGGACCGTGTGTCGAAGAGATTGAAATCTTCAAGGGTGAGATGAAGAGGAAATTCAGCATGAGCGATTTGGGACTCTTGAGCTATTACCTGGGAATTGAGGTGAAGCAAGGAGGGCAGGAAATCACACTCAGTCAGAGCTCGTATACCACCAAAATTTTAGAGGTGGCTGGCATGAGAAATTGTAATTCCTGTGAAACACCCATGGAAAACAGACTCAAGCTAGGCAAGCTGAAGGAAGGAGAGATCGTGGATGCCACGAAGTATAGGAGCATCATCGGCAGCTTGAGGTTCTTGGTTAACACCCGGCCAGATATTGCTTTTGCAGTTGGGTTGGTTAGTCGGTACATGGAAGCGCCGGGCAAGCAACACTGGGCTGCTGTGAAGCACATCCTAAGATACTTGAAGGGTACCATTCAGTATGGGTGCAAGTATGAGAGAGGTGCTGAGCTGAAACCTTTTCTATTGGGTTACAGCGATAGTGATTTTGCAGGAGACATTGAGGACATGAAGAGTACTTCGGGTGCTGGCTATTTCCTCAGTGGAAGTCTGGTCACATGGTCATCGCAGAAGCAAAGGATCGTTGCCTTGTCTTCGTGCGAGGCTGAATATGTGGCAGCGGCTGCAGCAGCGTGCCAAGGTATATGGCTGAGCCGGTTGATCAGTGACATGCTGGGTAAGAAGGAGACGACGGTGAAGTTGCTCATGGATAATCAGTCTGCGATTTCTCTCAACAGGAACCCGGTGCATCATGACCGTAGTAAACATATTGATACAAAATATCACTTTCTGCGTGAATGCATCGAAGAAGGCAAGGTGGAAGTGGATCATGTTGGCACTGCCGAACAGGTTGCAGACATTTTCACCAAGGCGCTGGGACGGGTCAAGTTCGTGGAGCTCCGGAGGGCATTGGGTGTCGTCGACGTGCATCGAGTTTAGGAGGTGATTTGTTAGCTAAATAGATGCACGAGTTATCAATGTATCTTCATATTCAGTTGAGTCGTGTAATGGTCAGGTTAGTTAGGGGCAGGCGTGATCTTAGGTGTGCTAGATCACGGCCAGGCCTGTCTTGTGTCGGTTGGACTCCGCCGTGGTGCATCGAGCGCACATGACGTGCACCGCGATGAAACGGTGTCGCGTACTTGGCGCGTCACGGCGAGGGACAATCTTGTGTTTAGATTGGTTATAAATATAAAGAGACCGGGACACAATAAGCTGCGATTGTTGCGGCGGCATATCCACTTGTTCACGTGTTTTCCATCTACATCGTGTTCTTGCTCGCGTTCTCGTTCTTACTCATCGTGATCACCTCGCCGGCGTGTTCCTGAGGTCGTCGGAGCTCTCCAGCTCCAACAGAAATGGCCTGTGCTTGATTTTTCAAATCACTCGGCACTGGCACATGTTTTCCTATCGTGGCTCAGACAGGCCATTTTAGATGAGTTCTGCGAGTGGCAGGATCTTTGCCTTTTACTTGTTAGGAAGTCCATCCAGTTTGTAAAAAAACACAGGCCAAAAATCTGAAACATGCATATAGTTAATGGAAAACCAGCAAAAACCAGCCCATAAGGAAAATACAGCCCCAAAAACATTACATTTATATGATAGGTTCAGCAAAAACTTTGTCATGGATAACAAGGCCAAAATAGCCAAACCAAAAAAGACGCAGCCTGCCGGATAAACTTGATCCAATCATCGTTGAGGTACAATACACTGTTGTATTACACATGAGAGAAAGATGGCAAAGAACCTCTGGTGAGAGAATATCCAATTCATCCACTCTGTATTTCAGACCTGGCGACTATCATCTCCCTCATCCTCGAGGGGTGGGCCCCAGCGTTCCATGTCAAGTGTGGGACGTCCGGGGTGCATGCTGACCGCAGCCCTGATGGCAGCTTCCGCAGCCTCCACCCTGCTCCTGGTAGCAAGAGTAGTCACGATTCGTACATCAATGTGCTCTAAGCTTGCAAGGTGCTCGAAGCTAAACTCAAACCCCATCTTGGACTCTGCTTCCTGAGTCATAAATTGAAGCTCTAACCTTCGGAGCTTGGGCATCGCTTCCTGTAAGAACAACATCTCCAGTCCACCTCCGTAATAAACATTGATGTACCGGAACTCTTTAAGGCACGGGAATAATTGGCTGCTGATGGTAAGCCGTTCATCAGGAGCATGCTGTACGTGTAACTCGCAGTGGAGCAGAGCAGGTATGCCCCCGATGATGCAGAGATCTTCCCGCTGAATCCTGAGAAGCCCAACCGTAAGATAGGTGAGATTAACAAGAGACGCCACCTGCTTTGGAAAGGGAGCGATGCCAGTTCCGTATACTTCAAGCTTATGGAGACATGGAAAAATGGAGCACAAGGAATCAACCATTTCTTCTGTCAGCAAATCATTATAGTCAGAAATCTTCAGTGATTGGAGCCCATGATTACCCATCACATCAAGACACGACTTCAAAAATTCCTCATAACTTCCCATATCTTGACCGAGTTGTTCTCTCTAGCCATATCCATGCTAAGCCTCTTCAGATTACTCTAACGTCTAAGCGCTTCGACCAATTTTATGGAGAAATTCCATCTAACTGACAACTCCTGCAAGGCCTGTAGATCTCCAATCTGATCGGGGACTTCTTCAACAGAGGCCAACTTTTGCAAATAGCATATGGATGCAGGCAATTTTCTAACTTGAGTGCCACGTATATCTAATGTTTGTAAATAGTGCAAGTTCCCAATGTCCTCCGGAAGCTCTGTAACATGATAAGAATGGATGCACAAAAATTTTAGCTGGAAAAGGCTACCAACATATTTGATGTGTTGATTACCAAGATGGCTACCACAGTCAAGACTGAGTACTCTCAGATGATGAAGCTTTTCAGATGAGAAATTCCCTGCTCTTGCATATGATAAAAACTAATGGAACGAACCTGCGGCCACTTATCCATAATCTCCTGCATGACTTCATCTCCCACATTTTCAGTTTGTACTGAGAGCCTACGGATCTGGTGACCACTACCATTATAGCTTTGTCCTTCCACTATGCTGGCAAAATTCTCTTCATTTGACAGGGATACAATAAGCTCAAGCACCATATCATGCACTTTAAAACTATCTACACTGCCATCATACAGAATACGCATTGGTTGGATCAAGTTTCTGTTTACAAGCTCATTGAAGTAACTCTCGGCAACTTGATATACTGTTTGACCCCTCTCTTCTGTGATGAACCCTTCTGCTATCCACATTGGTATTAGCTCCTCTGTCCAAATTGTCGAATCCTCTGGATACATACTAAGATACAGCAAGCAGGTCTTTAGATGGTATGGGAGATCATGGTAACTAAGAAGAAGTATGTCTCTCATTCCTTCGTGTCTAACAGCAGAACCAATAGAATTGTGCACATGCTCCCATTGAAGCTTGTTGGATTTCCCAGCAAGCAGGCTTCCGATAGTGATAATAGCTAATGGTAAACCATGGCACTTTTCAATGATTCCAAAAGACACTTGTTCCAAGTGAGGAGGACATGAAGAGTTGTCCCCAAAAACACTCTTAAGAAATAAGTGCTGGGATTGTTGGTCGCTTAGAGGTTGCATGTTGTGGACATATCCAGCTAAACCGTGCAACATGATGTGGCCACATTGCTATTTCTCGTGGTTGTAATTATTCTGCTGTTTAGATTGTTCTCGGGTAGAGCGGACTTCACAAGTTTCCATGCTTCTTTGCTCCAAATATCATCAACAACAATGAAATACCTACAAAAGTTGAAAGAAATTGTTAGAATTTATATATGAATAAGTTCCCCTAAAATTCATATGAAGAAATTCTGATAAATCTCAAAGGCCCAATATTTGTGTCCCCTAAATGGACTTTATTGTTTTAGCCCATGAGCAAAGGTGGGAGGTGCAATATCAATTAGTACCATATTACTAGTTGATATGGAGGTAGGGAGTTTTCCTCCCTATATATTTGTACCAAGCCTCCTGGGAATAGACACAATATAACAACTACAATTGGGAGTTTCAATTAGAAAATCCTAAAGTAGTAAAATAGTATTTTCCTCTTCTCACTGCTGCGCCGCCGTTGCCAAGTCTCCAGCCCGATCGTTCGCGTGCACCAGCGACCGGGCGAGCAGGTCTCCGGAACCGTCGTCTTTGCGATCCTGCACCGGGAGAAGGCGAATAAGGTTTTTGGGAAGCGCTCTTCGCGCGACTGCTCCCAAATCTCAGCACGTTGTCTCATCATCGTAAGGCTCGCGCACGGGATCATTAACAAGGACGTGCGATCATCGTTCGCATCTTCATCACCATGTACTTCTACATCGGCAGGTATTACATCCATAATCTAATCTTATTGTCCAACATGTTCAATCTATTCAATCTATCTGGTGTATGTGTTGTGCTAGTTGTGCCTACACCAGTTGCCATGATCATGCCATGTTTTATGTTGTTCTACCATGCTATGATCATGTTATGCTATCTATCCAATCTATTTGGTGTGCTAGTTGTGCTTACACCTGTTGCTATGATCATGCTATGCTATTTGTCGTTGAATCATGTTATCATCAGTGTTATGCGTTTATGCTATGCTAGTATGCTTGACTTGCTTTATCTAGTAGATCAGTTCATCATGATTTATATTATGGAATTAATCTGGAAATTGTCTAATATTCCAACAGAAATGTTAGTACTAAGATAATAATATTGCTACCCTTGACTTGCCACCGAACATGCATAGTTTGAAATAAACATATTGTCATTAAAACACAGTGCATCGGATATCAAACAGCAAAAGCATTCGTCATTGTGTCATAAGATAATAAATTCAGAATACACACAAAGACATTCAAAAACAACATTTGAAGTTATATCGTGCAACACCAAATGCTTGTTGCAACAAAAGACTGGAACACATGAGACATTTCAATCATACTGTTAAAACACATGAGCGAAAGAAAATGCAACATCCAGATCAAAAGGCTTGCAACATATGATTCAAATAGATGAAACATTTTGATCAAGCACCCGCAACATGCCTGAAACACTTGAAAACATGTGCAACATCTATATGAAGTAACTGCAACATACGTGTGAACATTGTGTAACACTTAAAACATATATGCGCAACAATATAGGAACAAGAGCGCCTGTGCGGTCAATTTCGGCCGTTGGGGTGCGAACAGGCTACAAGAGGCGGCATCGCGAACACCTCTAGCATCCAGCAACAGCGCGCGTGAGCACCACCACTAGGCAGCGACACCAGCACTGGGCTTGGATCGGTCAGGGGCAGGTCACACACGCAACGGGCGTAGAGCGAGCATCACAACATCGGTGATGAAAAGGAGCACGAGGCGTGCAAGGGGAGGGGTTTCGAGAGGTGCGGCGGAGAGCGAGTTAGTGGCACGTCGCGATGGGCATAGAGCAGTTGAACTGAAGTGTAAATAAAAAAATATTTTCAGAGAAAATACAAAAACAAAAATTTTTATATGGAATTCACGACCAAAGAGGTTCTGAGGGCATTGCCTCGATCAGAATACACCAAACCAAACATAGTCCATCAAACTATTAGTCAAACATGTGCCTAATATAATTAACTTTTTCACTCAATACAATTACATCAATAACACATAGGAACTACACCTGATTAGCCCTGTAAGTATAGTTGAACTATAGTGTAAGTACAAAATTAATCTACAGTAACAAGATAGTAAACTAATTAAGTGCATTATCAGGTGGGGCCATTCTTTCTTACTAGATAAATATTTTTCTATGACATTTAATAAGAAGAAAGCAAAATCAGAAACACCAAATGGATAATCCAAGAACAAAAACAAGAAATCAAATAAACATGAACGACAATTCAATCGGTACAACAAAATATAAGCTTTAGACCGCTTGATTAGGACCAAAGTGAGGACACAATGTCATATATATTATCTCTTAATCTGTCCTAAGATCTTCATAGTACACTATATTTACATGACAAAGGAAGTACGCACCTCTTATCTTGTAAGAATGCTCTAAGCTTGTCTATCAGTTGGCGCTCATCATCTGATTGGTCAGCATAACTCCGTAGTTCTTTGAGCATATTAGCTAGTATCTTGGCAACATTAGGATTCCGTGAAACTGGTACAAAACATGAACAACTAAATTGACCTTTGATTTTCTTGTAAACTTGGTTTGCAAGAGTTGTCTTGCCAAGACCTCCGAAACCCACAATAGACACAACTTTGAGTTGCTGTCCATTGTCATCATTCTCGAGAAACTCAATGATCTCCTCCCTTGGACCATCAATACCAACAAGTTTCTCCGCTTCCTCGTACAATGCTGGCAACCGAGGATCGATATGGACTACCTTGGTAAAATCAATAGCCTGTTCATCAATCTTGTACCTCGGCGGCGTTCACTTTCTTCCTCAACACGAGTCTTGAGCTCGTCAATTAAGCTAGCAATCCTGTGGCGTGACCATATCTTTTCAATCTTACTTGACGTCTTCTTTATGAGGCTGGATTTAGCACCACCTTTGCTCATCTTTTGGATGAAGAGGTCGATGCAGTCTTCAATATCGTAGCTGAGCTCCCGCACCTTGTTCCTCCAATCCTTAAGCTGCTCATCCAACCTCTCCTCATTGTTGGCCAGCTTCACAAGCAGAGCTTGCATGCTGATTAGCTCATTCCTTAGAAAGGCGATCTTGGTCTTCACTCCTTTCTGAAGCTTGTACTCCCCATGTATCAACGCATAGAGCTTGGGAAGCAGGGTGCCTATCACACCCGTTGAAGCACTCACTATGGCAGCTGCCATATCTAAGCTCTCTCTCTCTCTCTCTCTCTCTCTCTCTCTCTCTCTCTCTCTCTCTCGTGTGTGTTTGTGTGTGTGTGTGCACCTCCAGATCTAGAGCTAGCTGAGGTTTAAGTCACCTCCATTAGGGGCAGCCGACTGAGAGGCATGGCTAGCTGTGTTCACTAACCACCGGAGCTCGATCTGGCTGGAGGTGCCTTGGTGATTCAGGCTATGGGGAAGGGAAAGAGAGGAGGCGCTAAAGCCTGGTGGCGGACGGTTGATGTTGATGTTGTTTGAGCTAGAGGGGGAGAGGGTCTGAGGAGTGAGGACTCAGTTGGCAGGCCGTCAAAAACGTTTCTTTCCTCGCCTACCCTCTCCATTTGTATTGCCTGCCATGTTATTTGTCTACAGTTGGTGGGATTTGTCTGCTCTGCTTAGTGGATCAATGATTTGTGCTACTATATTGTCCGTGGGTTAACCAAAGTGATTGTATTAGTCGAGATACGCTGGATCCTTTCATTTGTCCTTTTACAACATTGGACAAGTCTGCACAACTTGCGACATTTCTGATGTATGTTTTTATGACTGCTGGCGTGGTTTCCACAGCCAACTTGGTACATGATTGGCACCACAACACTTGTTTAACAATACAATTATAATAATAATCGATGACGATGGAAATGGCAGGAAGTTTCGTGCCAACACGCTTTGATTTTTTGTGGTGGAATGGTCGTCACCAAAACAGATTGTTTATAGAGGAGAGGTCTGTTATGGCCGGCATTCCTAACACAGCGTTTCAGTAGTTTAGGGAAGATACAGATGGTTCCAGAGCGATTATTCCATGGCCCAAGAAGCTCCCTCGAAACAGCAGGGAGGAGAGATGCAATGTGTAACAGTATGGAAACACAAGGAAGGAGTGTTCCTCCTAAAGGCGAGTTTAGCCATGGGAATAAATGGACAAGTGGAGGAGAAAAGTTGTTTGAGTGTTGTTCTTTAAATTTGAGGTGAACAGTTTTTGGAGATTTGTTTAGGGTAGCAGTTTGTACTACTTAGAGGCATAAATAATTACTTTGGTAATAAACTGCAAAGTTATAGAGAACCTTCATAAAAATAAATTATCTCCTCGAAAAACGAAGAAAGGAAAACCCGACTCGTCTCCCTCCCGGTCGCCTCCAAAGAGGGCGACACGGGAGGCTCCCACGGAACCCTAGCACCGCCACCTCCAACCCCTTCCTCAGACGCGCCGCCGCCGAGAGCTGGCCACCCGGCATGGCCGCCCGGCTGGCCGGGAAGGCGGCGGCGGGCGTTTCCGCGGTGGGCGGTGCTCCTTCTCCCAGCGGCCGTGGGGCTCGGCGGGGGGCGGGGGCGGCGATCGGCGTCCAGTCCGGGCCCGGGCGCTCGGATCCGGGGTCTGGTGGCTTGATCCAGCTCTCGGTTGGCCGGATCGGGCAGTCCAAAGGTGGAGGAGGTGGCGGGGGGCGAGGGCGCCGGTGTTGGTGCTGGAAGGGGGGGGCGGTGCGGATGCTCTCGGGCGTCTTCATGCTCCTCTTCCCTCCCGCGCGTTGGGAGGTACAACGGGCGGCAGTGGGGCAGCGGTGGCTGCGCCGGTGCGCCGACGTTTTGGAGCTTCGAGGAGGCTCGTCCGGCCCTCTCGTGGCGGATTCGGTCCCCTCTGGACTGATTCTGCCGCAGGGCCTTGTGTGACCGGGCGGCGTCGGAGGAGCTTCAGCAAGATGGCTGAGGCGGTTTGGGTCGGGTCGTGGTGATTTTTGGTGCCCGGCGCCATGGTGGGAGAAGATGGCCGACGACTTGAGGCTTCAGCACACCGACGCGATTCGTGCGGGCAGACGGCGGCGGCAATGCGGGGCGAATGGTGGCCCCATGGGGCAGGGCATCACGTCTCATCGCTGCGGGAGGCCCCGTGTGGGGCGCCTCTTGGCGGGCAGCTCTCGGCCATGGTGGTCGGGATACGTTGCCGGGCGGACGGCGGGGACGAAGGTTAGATGGTGGTGCCCCCTCCTTCTCCTAGTCATCGTACGTGTTGATCCGATGCCACCTCGGTGGTGGGGCTGGGTGGTTTGCACACGTTCTCGTGGTGCCGTGGCGGCATGGTGGGGAGGTACCGAGCCGTTTCTTCGTGGAGGAGCTCCGGAGACGGTGGGAGCGGCTGCTGCTTGTCCGAAAGTGTGTTAGGTGCGGTGTGGATCCAGCGAAAGCCTTCACCGACACTCTAGTTGGTAATAGTGGTGTCGGCATCCTTGGGGTGTCGTTCTTCCTGTTGGGGACACCATTGTGGAACACCGGTGCCTTATGCATGGAGTCTCGGGGTGAAAACCCGGTCCAGTTATTGGACGAGCGACGGCGGCGCCATTGCTGTCGCGTCCTCCTCGGTGGCATCGCTCTCGGGACTTCGTCGAGCCTGTGGCAGTGGTGGTGGTCTGGTTGGTCGGTGTGCGAGACAATGATGGTGTGCATGGCACTATGTAAAAGGCTAATAACCGCCCGGTGAGCCCAGAGACGCGTCACTAATAACGGCGTCTGTGTTGTGACATTACCGACGCCGGGCCGGGCGAGCGCCAGTAATAGGCGGCGGATGGTCCCACAAGACCAATACGCCGGTAATAGAGGGTCATTACGAACGCGTGTTCACGTAACGCGTCTGCTTTCTTAATCTAGACGCGTTTTTTCGTTGGTGCACAGACGGCGCGACTACGGCGACGCTTTTTGAAACCGGTGTCCGCGGAATTCACGGTATCTCGACACGCTTCGATCCGCAGGCGCATTTTTTGAGACCGATCGACCGTGGATGTAACCCCCTAATTGAGGCGCGTTTTAGTTCTGAGACACCTTTTTTGGCGCGCCCCGTGCACGGTTCACGAGTATTACAGACGCGTGTGGATTCACGTTCGGCGTGGTCGGAACCGTCCATGTTGCTTGACACGTGCGGAGCGTGTGCCCGCATCTGACGCTTGGAACATACAAGGGGTCTAGCGGCCACGCAAATTAAAATCGCGTTTATTTTCGCACAAGTTGTGTTAAGGCGTGTATGCGTACATGTATCGCAACCACTACCGGCGTTTATTTTTGACGAGTTGTGTTAGCAGGTGTGCGTACATGTCGCCACCACTACCGACGCGTTTATTTTCGCACGAGTTGTGTTAGCGGTGTGTCCGTACGTATGCGCCAACCACTACCGACGCTGCGTGTAGTTTCAGGCAGCGTTGTGTTTATCAAAAATCACGTACATGTCTCAGCCACTACCGACGCCGCGTATAGTTTCGGACGAGCCAGGTTAGCGGGTGTCTGTACATGTCGCAACCGCTACCGACGCGCGGTCATTTACAGACGTGTGTGTTGTCGCCACCGTATGCATCTTTGTTTGCTGGTATTGCGGACACGTGTCGCTGAAACGGACGCCGGCAGAGTGCACGAGCCTGTATTTGTCTCGAGTCTTCTGATCGCCCGTCCCCGCTAGAGACGATGGATGTTGACACGCGTCGTACCAGGCATGAATTTGGGCGGGCTGCGTCCGGTTTTGAACGGGCCTCGCCGCTCCGGCGAGGCCGGGCCTTCCTTTGGGCCTGAATTTGGACTGCATGTTAGGCCCGTTCTCTTGTGGTACAACGAGCTGGGCCGTTTTCGCCCTGCGTAGGTTATAACACTGCGGACATATTATTATTTAAATTATATATATATAATGCGTTGCCACACACTTGAATGGTGGTAGCGGCACACCTTGCAGGGTGTTGGGGGCAGCGGAGGAGCGACGCACAGGGCGGCAGCTATACTACTGTTGATGATTGATTTGCTACGCTACGCTTTGCTATATTTGGATCGCCTCCTTGGTGTGCGTATGCTGCCGGAACTTGCGGCGAGACGCGAGGAGGCTCCAAGTTGGAAGTTGTTCCTCTGTTGGGCCAGCGCCGGAGGATCTTCTCGCCGGCGGGTCCTCCCGCGCCTTCAAAAGGAAGCACGTTGTCACGGCATCCGGAGGCGGCATAGTTTCTTAGTTGATTGGAGGCTAGGGTTTTTTCTTACCCCATACATGCTTCCCAAGAAGCAATCTCAACCGTTGAATCCAACCGAGATCAATGGTGCACAAGCACTGGGCTTGTCGCTGGTTTGGGCTGCTTTGTTGGGCTCCAAATTCATCCTCCATGTGGAAGGATAGCCCAACAAAATCTGTTCCTAATCATACACAAACTCACAAAGACGAGGCTTTTACGCCTTGCTTCATTTCATTGTAATCCAATCCACAAGCATTTGCAGATTCAAGCATAGGTAGCCTCGGTTTTGCGGTGCATGTCCTCGAGTGTCTGGAAACAAAAAAAACTTCCGAATGACCCTTCCATTCCGGTCTTGATTCATTGCCATGATAAAGCTCAATCCGCACCGCGCGAGAATGCATTGACAACACTAGCCTTCACACAACCAAAGTAATCACTACGGATGTGTACACAAAGAAATCGAGTTTGAAACCACAAGAAGTCATCTTGACAAAGCAAAGTTTCAATAAACCATAAAACTACACTATCAACCGTGCGGCGAAAGTGCCACGAGTAAACAAACAAGTTACGCCATTTGTCTTACTAAGTCAAGATCTCAATTTTTAAAATATGACAAAAGAAAAAGATGACAAGCTAGGCGTTCATGAGTAGAAGTTCCATCCATTGTAAACTCTGGTCAATGTACAAAATACGACACAAAAGAGTTTTTACAAGCCATGTGGGTCGTAATGCTTGGTCACACACAACCCATGCTCATAAAGATCAATAATACTCTATCATGCATATCCCTCGATGTGCACAAAGTCAAGGAAGAGACCGTCACAAGGCAAAAATGTTACTTTTATGTCCTTGGAAGCGCTAAACATTAGTTTCGGTTTAAGCTAGCCGTCCATCCACATATTCACAATCGCATTTGGCACGCCATCCGAAATTCTATTTTCTCCGTAACTTTGGTGTTTTCAATAAAGAAGTTGACAAATTCCACATCTCTCTTCCTACCCTTGTAATCTAACTGTACCCGGTTTCTTAAGGTGGCTTTGAAGACAATCAAGATGATCAAGGGCATAATGGTCCTTCACCCTTTTTGACCTGGCCTTCAAAGAGACCTACAAATGAAACAAATAATAAAATGTGCAGAACTGAACACCCGCAAACGTAGTGACAACGATTGCACAATTTGACTAAATGAACTTTTATTCAGACATAATTCAGATTACACATAAACAAATTCAATTCATAAAAGAAATATCGGCTACATTTGAGCGTGTAAAAAATCTCATCAAGCAATATAAGCTAGAAACTAAATGTGGAATGTAAGGTACATATAAATTTTTTATCCAAATGTTAGTTACCTTCACATAGAGCTTTTGTTGTAGGGGAAACAATTCGAGAAGACTAACGATATCATTAATGTCGAGATGGCATGCACACAACCAAAACTTTAATAGTTCCCATCGACATGGAGGTATAGACATCTCGCAAAATAAAACTTTGGTTATACGTATCTTGACATAATGTATAAATAATAAAGTAAATCAAGTAACAAAGATGGTGAACTTACAAACTACACACCTTACAAATACCAAACTCGAATGTCGTAGGGCCGAATCGAGGGGCCCCAAGAACTGAAGCTTTGGAGACATTTGGATGCGAAACGTTCAGCCGAGACTGGGGCACAATATTAGAATGGGGGCAGAGTAATGGTGGCGTTCAATGAATAGCTTTTCTAAAAAGAGGAGCATCCTCAATCACCACTTCTTTTTCGAGAATTTGCTCGGACTCGAGATAAATCTTCGTCGGAAAGACCAAACGACCTAAGTGTACAATTAGTTATGTGGATGCAAGAAAGTCCGACATTTCGGGCAGTACCAAACTTTGTAGTATAGGGCATTTGGAGAGAAGCGTATGGAGCATTTTGTCCCCGATAGCCATGCGCTTTGGATAGTAAGCTCTTTCATATTGGCGAAACGTAAACTATCTAAATCAGCACCGGAAACTTGGCGAACTCATGGTGTAGTCTATGTCCGTGTCTATCATCCGTGATGGTGAGAGCGCAAAGGGAGGAGGATAACAGAAATTGGGCAAAGCTCTCCGGCACCAGATATGTGAATGCGTTCCAAAGCTCGAGATGCTCAAGGCTATCGACATTTAGGTGATTGAAGCCAGACACTGTAGATTCGGATAGATGTCGTCTATTCTTTGCCAACCAAGGGACAAAATGGCGAGAAAGGACCCGAATGATCGGAGATGATCCGAGATACGATCCGTCTGACGTCAAATATAGGCTGGCGCTTGCGCTTCGCGCTTGATGAGCTTGATGTCGCCGTCGTAGGGTTGAGCCGGAGAGTTCCGCCATAGGGGGCGCCACCGGTAGATAATACTTGCGCCCCGGCGCCACCGTTGATTGGTAGGAGGGAGATGATGGTGGTGAGAATGGCGTCCGGGAGGTTGCCGATAAGATCGAGCTAGCGGGCGGGGTTTGAAGCCGGTTTTGATGGATCCGCCGGATGACTCGCCATTTCCGGCCGAACCAGGTTTCTTCATACTTTGGAGCTAGATCTATCTATTTGCGGAAACTGTTGGGCGTTTCTTTCTTGACTAAAAAGTAGTACAAAGACTAGGTTTCTGCGGTAGAAGCCGGTGGTGGCGGCGATATTTTTGCAACATCGGCCCGAACCGTGGCCGTCCGATTTGATCGGACCGCTAAGGTCGTCCGATTCTTAACCAGCCTTGCGGCCTCCGGGCTAAGAATTCACGAGCCCAAGTTGGCCCGTGCACCTGAATTGTTCACAACAGGCCGTCGGTATTGTTCGTCCCACTCCCACGCAGAGCGGAGTGGAGTTGGGATGCGATTACGCACAAGATGGTCCCACGGGCAACAAGTTCAATATAATAATATATACGTATTTTACAATCGCTTTGTATCCAAAGACGGTCTCGAAGCATATGTATGTGTGATCAACAATTTGTACGAACATGCTACTAGCATCATATATGTTATCAAATTGAGCAAGCGGTTATCGAAGTTTGCATCGATCATCACATAGTTTTAATACTAGCTTAGCTAGATAGTACATCATCACCAAAAGTAAGTCAAGACAGCATAAGATCGATCACCAAAAAAAAAAAAAAAAAAAAAAAAAACCTTCCGAATAACCCTTCCATTCCAGTCTTGCTTCATTGCCATGATAAAGCTCCCGCATTACCGCGCGAATGCATTGACAACACTAGCCTTCACACAACCAAAGTAATCACTACGGATGTGTACACAAAGAAATCGGGTTCGAAACCACAAGCGGTCATCTTGACGGACTAAGTTTCAATAAACCATAAAACGCACTACCAACCATGCAAATGAGTGCCACAAGAAACAAACAAGTTCTCGTCATTAGTCTTATGGAGTCGAAGATCTCAATTTTTAAATATGACAAAAGAAAAAATATGACAAGCTAGACGTTCACACAATCAAATTTGACACATGAGTAGAAGTTCTATCCATTGTAAACTCTCCACAATGTACAAGATATGACACAGAGTTTACAAGCAACATAGGTCGTAATATGCTTGGTCACACACAATGGATGCTCATAAAGATCAACAATATTCATATCATGGGATGCATATCCCTAATGTGCACGCCAAGGTAGAGATCGCTATTATTCACTTGGAGCGCACCACACCTTGGGCCTAGAACGCAAGATTTATTATCTTCAAATTACTCCAAAGCAGCCTTAGATGAGTAGGAGGGCGCGGCAAAAGCCCAAAGATGAAGTCCGACATTGCGCATCAAAAGCGGCAATTGCGGCGCCAAGGCGCAACATGAGGATGAAGTTGTGCAACTCAAGCAAGAGCCCGGCTAAATGATGAGCCCAAAAGGCAAAACAGGCCGAGGCCAGCCGAGGAGCCGCAGATGGCAAAGGCAGAGGTGGTTGCAAATATCAAAAAGGAGCACACCGCTTGTGATTGCCAATCTCGAACAGAGCACAAAGAACCAGGATGTGCTTTTCACGCCTCCCATCCTTTTATAATCTCCCACGTGGGTCTTTGGGTTTGTACCTAGGATCAATCGGAAAAAGTATTTAAGACAACAAAATTATTGAGCAATGTTGTACAAGCTATAGCATGAGACACACGAGATATGCAAGACAAAACAAAACCTTAGAGCCATTCAAAAAAAAATCCTTAAAAAGGAAGGATAATGCACTTTACAATCTAGATTTCGGTGCTCACCCAAGAAGATAGTACATAGTTGTTTACATGCATGAAGAAGTGCACCATTGAGTAGATATCAACGTCTTGCATACCTTCAGTATCTGTACAATATTCAGATATTGCTTTGTTTGTGATCTGCGCAGAGAAAGGCATTTTAGATATTGCTTTCTTTGTCATTTGCGCTGAGAAAGGCAATCTAGATCTCTGTTTTTGAGGCGTTGCGGCGTTGTGCGGCGCCCGACCCCCTTCACAACGCCTAGGCGTTTGTGGCGGACGCCTAGGCGTTTGTGGCGGACGCCTAGGCGACGCCATATTCAAATCATAAGGCGATAAGGCGTTCTAAACTAGAATTTTATATACTAGTTTCAGCACATATATACCTTGTTTGTTCCCAATTCTTGCTAGCTATACACATATATTAGTTCATGCATGAGCATGACAAATTACATCATTGTTTGTCTCTGATAGTCCAGGAACTTAGACTAAAACTTAGACTGAAAGTCTGAAACTAAAGTACTGAAATCTAAAGCATACTAATTACTAGTGGCTAGTCAACTACACCAAAGCCATCCAACATGGGTGTTGGACAAGGGTGCAGGACACAAAAGAGCTAAGTGCAAATCTCTGTTTAGAGAGCAGACAACAGAGAACACACAAATAGAGGGATCTGCACACTACATACAAAATTCAGAGCGGAACAGAGCACCTGGGAATAGAAGGCGGAAGGCATGCATCATACTATATTTAAGAAAACAGAGCACATGCAGAGGAGGCCATGGACAGCACGAAGGCATATTTAGAGAGCACAAAGATGGCTGTGCTCATGGCCTCCGACATGCGTATGCGCGTCTTGGACGCCCAGAGCTGCATGCACGCCTTGTCGCCTAGGCGATCTAGATCTTGCCTGTTGCCTCCACCCCATCCTTTTATAATCTCCCGCGTAGGTCTTTGTGTTTGTACCTAGGTGTCCTAGGATGAATCGGGAAAAGGTATAAGGCAACAAAATTATTGAGCAATATTGTCCAAGCTTATAGATAGCACGAGTCACACGTATATGCGGGACAAAACAAAACCTTTTAGAGCCATTCAAAAAAAACCTTCAAAAAAAAAAAAGAAGGATAATGCACTTTTCAATCTAGATGTCGGTGCTTACCCAAGAAGATGTGCTTCCGCGACGGACCCCAGATCTGCAACCATCAAAAAAGAAAAGAAGATGTGCTTCCGCGACGGACCCCGTCTCTGCAACCACCAAAAAAAGAAAAAAAACTTCTGTATTTGCTATTTCTAGAACCATATGAAAAAACATATCCAGCTGCATGGATGTGATAAAGAGGTGCACCTGCCCAGGATGGAGACGAAGGCGAGGCAGTCCCCTGCGTCGGACCGCTCTCTACTCAGGTTTGGTTGAGATGAGTTTGGAAAGTCAGGACGGAGAAGAGGTGAGAAGAGGTGTAGTACGGGAGAAGGAAGTGACGAGAGACTGCGAGAGAAAACTGCCCATAGTAGCAAGGAATCCGAGGTGGCTATCAGAGAGTGTTACCATGGTCCCACGGTTAATGTAAAAGGGCAATCAGAATTTGTGTGCTTTTTTCAAAATTTCAAACATTGTTTGGAGTAGTAATAGGACTATGGGAGAATTAGGAATTTGGCCCCGAAAAAAGTTTGTCCTACTTATCCCAACTTCCATCGTGTGGCCCCACTTGTAATTTTATCTTAATATATCCATGTGATGTCTTGTTTTGAAGAATTAATTGAAACAAATTTACGGTGTAATCGAATTTAATTTAAATTTTTGTTTCTCGCTTAAAACATTTTTAGGTATTTTAAATTGTGGGGCCGCCGGTGGCCATGCTCTCTCATCATCCTAATTAATCCGACGCTTCTCGACAAGGAACCGTAAGCGTTCACGCCGGCACGGCCGCCTCCCCCTACGCCCCGGCTGCGCCTCGCCGGCCAGCGTGAGTCCCGTACGGTTGTTGGAAAAGGTTTTGGTAAAAACTTTTTGGGAATATAAAAACTCATCGTTCCGTCCATCCTCGCGGTGTCATCCGCACTTTTGACGGGTCTCGTAGAATCGTAATCATGATGATGACATGCTCGAACACCGTATACGCGAGGGTGTACCGTATTCGGGGGTCACGTATGCGCCATTTCACATGCCCGCTCGATCGACGAGAGAGAGAGAGAAGGAGGTGAGTGTTCGATGCCGATTTGTTTCAACACAAGGCCAAAATTTGCCTCTTTACGGAACAAATCAAGCTGAATTCATTTGTTTAGCCACAATGCACAAACTAGCAATACTGAGTTCGATCTGATTCTTGGAGAGCCGAGCATTCCAAATTTGAACAATTTTTTGATAATATAACAACATTACGGATAACAGGTTGTTTTGCTAGCGCCCGATTTTCACTATGTAAAAAGGCTAATAACCGCCAAATGAGCCCGAGAGACGTCACTAATAACGAAAGCGTCAGTGTTGTGACATTACGACGCCGCTGGCCGGGCGAAGTCCGCATTAGGCGGCGGATGGTCCCACAAAGACCAATACGCGTCGATAATAGAGGGTCATTACGCACACGTGTTCACGTAACGCCAGCGTCTGTTTTTTAATCCGCACGCGTTTTTCGTTGGTCGGGCACAGACGCGCGGCTACGGCAGACGCTTTTGAAACCGAAGTGTCTGCGCAGAATTCACGGTATCTCTTACACGCGTTCGATCAGCTAAAGGGCATTTTCGAGACCAATCGACCGTGGATGTAACCCCTAATTCGGGATGCGTTTTGGTTACAGACACACCTTTTCGCCGCGCCGCCCTGTACATGCGAATGCAGTATTACGATATGGTGTGGATTCACGAGACCGCAGCGTGGAACCGTCCCGTGTTGCTTGACACCGTACAGACGGCGTGCCGCAGATACAGATGCTTGAACATACAAAGGGTCCAGAACGGCCACATAAATTAAAGTCGGCGTTTATTTTCGGACAAAGTTGTGTTAAGACGCGTTCGTACATGTCGCAAACCACTACCGACGCCACGTTTATTTTTCGATCGAGTTGTGTTAGCGGGTGTCCGTACATGTCGCAACCGATACCGACGACGTTTACTTTCGGGCGAGTTGTGTTAGGAGGTGTCCGTACTTGTCGCAACCACTACCGGCGCCGCGTTTATTTTCGTGACGAGTTGTGTTAGCGTGGTTCCGTACATGTCGCAACCACTACCGACGCCACGGTCATTTACGCGACGTGTGTTGTCGCTAAAATGCCTCGTCTTTGTTTGTTTGGTATTGCGCACACGTATCGCTGAGCGGTGACGCCGGCAGTGCACGCGCCAGATTTGTCTCGAAGTCTTACATCGCCCGTCCCCCGCTAGAGACGATGGAGGTTGACACGCCGTCACATACGCATCGAATTTGGTTGGGCCTCGCATCCGGTTTTGAACGGGCCTCGGCGACGGCCTTCCTTTGGGGCTGAATGTTAGGCCCGTTCTCATGTGGTACAACGAAATAGGGGCCATTTTGCGCTGCGTTGCCACACACTTGAACACCGCTCTCTCTCTCTCGGTGGTGTGTTGACGGTTACCAACGACATATTTTTCCCCACAACTTACTACCATAAAAGGGAGTAAAACTATACCTTTTTATATTCATATGCATTTATCACTAATAAATTCCACTTGTAGTGTCTAGAATTTTATTTTGCAGATTTATAATAAAAAACAAGTGAAAAATCGACCAAAGTACGCCATCCGGAAAAGCGCATTATTTCAAAAACTCAAGCCCGAGCAAATCGACCCAAAACATCAAAATTGGGCGAGCCAAGCCCGCCCACAACTTTTCAGATGGAAGACGACACCCCACCGAGACCCGGGCCAAAGCCGAGCCTGGGGGGTGCGCTAAGCACCACCCGGTGCGGCCGCATCCCCCCGAGGCGGTTTCGCCCAACCTCGGGGAGGCGGTTCATACACCCGCCAAATGGGGATTCCCGCCCTTGGTTGGTCGATTTGCGCAGATTAGGAAGGTTTACTGTGTCGGTTTTGGTGTAATTTAGCATTTAGGCCCCTCCTCCAAGTGTATAAGTAGGCCCCCTCTCCCCTCTCTCAACACACACCACTTGGAGTCCAAAGAAACCAGCAATCTCTCTCTCTTCTTCTACTTCTTCTTTCTTCTTCCTCTTTCTTCTTCTTTCTTCTTCTTTTCTTGGTTAGCACTTGGAGTAGAAGAGCTACAAGGAGGGCTTGTCTCCTAGAAGAAAGTGCTTTGGTAATACATCTTCTCTATGGAGCATTCTTCTATTTGCAAGTCCTATATCTATGTTCTTGGCCTAACTTATGAACTAGAGTATAGTCTTGTTCATGTTCTTGTGTTGGTATATGAACTAGCATATAGTTTACATATCATAATCTTGACATGTTCATCTCAGTTCATCATCGATCATCATATGCCTAACTTGATTAGAGGTGGGATATCGGTTCGTTGTTCCTTCGGGTTTGCTCTTGTTCTAGTCCGTCCATTCGACGAGTGGGGATCCCGGGGGACAAGAGTAGTGCTCGATATGCGGGCGTAGTGCCCGGGTATTACGACACTGCGGATATGAGTGCACGCCACGGTTGAGGGGTAGGCGGCTTGGTCGCGGACAAGCCTTGACCGTCCCCTTGAAATCCCCCCACGTTCGGTGTGTCTTTGTAGGAGTACGTAAATGCTTCCTATGGTCCGTAATGGCACCCTTAAGTCTCCCGATATTCTAGACCTAACCATGCCTAGATCGGTTTGCATATGATCCTAACTATTCATTTGTATGGCTATGACTAGATACATTAGAATTACTCCATTAGGTTATTCATTTATTCTTTATCTATTTTCTTTATCCTTTTTGTCGGTGGATTCTTAAGTGTGTGTCACACTATCCGTAACCGTTATTGCTTACCCCTCGTATGAACAATTTGGTCTAAGCAAACACATGTTCCTCTATTCGGATGCCATGCTAGCTTATTAAATCACATGCCTTCCTTTGGGAAAATATAAATAACGATACCCCTCGAATACTTCCGGGTGAAATGCTACAACAATAGATCCATGCGCTATGGATGAAATATCTACGATGGTAAGATCTATCCCGTTGACAATCCCTTTCGGATCACCAACATGGTGGTTTTATCTTGGGAATGTCGGCCGTGCATTTCTCGACGCTTTTATTGGGGATGGGTTTTATACTGTTTCCTCTCGATTGCGTTAAGAAATGTCAACAAGCATTTTAAAGCGCCGTTGTCGGGAAGGCATTGTGAAAAAAATATAATAAATAGCTGGCTATGAATACGAACTGTGCGCGTGGCTACCATTTGCTCATACGGGCTAATCTTTATGTTTTCTCCTGTTGTGGATGAAAACGGGATAGTGTATGTCGGGGTTTCCATTTGCCGGGAAAACTTCACCTCCGATCCGCAGGCACTCCTAAGGAAGAACAGGTCTCGTGCCGCTTCTTCTTCGGGCCGAATACCGACAACCGAAACCGACATCCCCGCACCAACCACATCTCAAGCCATGGCCCGAAGTCGCCAGCGATTTCTCCACTTCCCGTTGTCACCAACGTGCCCATCGGCGGTGGTGAATGTGGCGGACAAAAACTTTGAGCCGCGACTGGCCGATCACCATGGTGCAGTCCATTCCATTCCGTGGACTGCACCTAGCGAGGACGCCAACACTCATCTCCAACACTTCCTCGAGCTATGCGACACCATCGTCATCAAGGATGTCGAACCCGACGCGTTATCGGCTCGCTTTCCCTTCTCCCTCGTGGGGAAGGCGAAAATGCTGTTCTACAAGGACAAGGAAGTCGCCGATGCGTGGGCTAAGTGCTCCGGCGCGTTCGGGCTAAGTTCTTCCCCATGGGCAAAACCAATGCCCCGAGGGGGAGGATCGCCAATTTCCAAGAGAATTCAATGGAACCCATTCCTGAGGCGTGGGAGAGGCTGCAGGAGTACATTCTAGCATGCCCGCACCACGGATGGAGAATTGGCTGGTGCTCCAAAACTTCTACAATGGTCTCACGGCCATATCAAAGGGCACCTCGGCGCCGCCGGCCGGGTGGCGCATTTCTATCGCCACCATCGATCGGGCAACAGCCCCGATTGACAAAATGGTGGCAAATCGGAGCTGGGGCGAAGACGAGCCCCCGCCAAAACACAAAAAAGGCATGCATACCGTAAAGGAGGCGGATATGCTTGACACAAAAATGGATCTTCTCGCTGAAGAAACCGGAGGAGCGCAGCACGGACTCAACTACACGCGAGCTTCGGTTTACGCCCGCGACGCCACATGACCGCGTGAGACGTGTGGTGAAGTTGGCCACTCGGGGGATAACGTCCCGAGACCCGTGAAGAAGCCGCCTTCATCAACAACAAAGAACGGGTATCGCCAACCTCAGCCAGGGGCTGGAATAACCAATCCCCGCCACCATTCCAAGGCAACCAGGGGTATAACTCCAACTACAACTCGGGTCGCCATCACCGAAGGACCCGCATCGGGCCAGGCGAAAATTAACGAAAAACCTCACCAAAAAGATGAGCCATCAAGACAAGATTCTTGAAGGTGTGGATAACAATCTCGAAGGGTTGACATCGGGCCGTGAAGAACCAGTTAAGCTTCAACAAGATGATAGAAACACAAATGGGCCCGCGATTGCTGCCCAAGTGCCGCTTAACGACTTCGGTAGGATCCCGTGGCAACCTGAGGTCCCGCGCATGAATTGGTTAACATGATATCTTTGAGGCTCGACCAACCCAATGAGCTGAAGAAGATCCCCGTGAGCTCGCCATTCATTGCCAAGAAGGGCGACCCCGGACGCCCGCTTATCACCGCGCTTATTGGCCCCCACACCTTCGCCAACGCGTTCTCGTGGACTGGGGAGCCAAGATCAATGTGATGTCCAAGGCCACCTTCAACAAAATCCATGGAGGAACGCTTACTCCCGCCAACTTCGTCCTCCAAATGGCGCATCAATCAACAAGGCGGCCGAGGGGATACTCAAGACGTGCTAGTCAAAATACGCACGGAGTACATCCCCGTAGATTTTGTGATCCCGATATGGGCCCATCAAAGGATACGTCTCTCCTCCCGGGAGGCCATTTCTCTATACCTACCGGCCGATATCCGCATGGGGAAAGGCTTCATAGTCTTCCACGCCGAGAGTAAGGCGGTAAAGTGCCCATTCATCGGGTACAAACAACAACACACCCGAATTCATCGTTATCAAAACCGGTGTGGAGTGTTGAAGGATCTCGACTCGAGACCCCCCCGGCAGTGCTTCCGCCAATAGCTTGGGAGAGTCGACAGTGACTATAAATAACCCGCTCAAAAAAAAAAAATGGGGTATATTTCAAAAGAAAAAATGGGGTATATTAAAAAAATATATATAATATAAAAATATATATATATGTGTTTTATAAAATATTCTATCGAAATAAACAAAAATATTTATTACATAAGAAAATATTTTCGAAAACTAAAATAAAAAGTCTTTATAAATAAAATAAATTCTTTCATGAAAAATAAAGAAAAATATTTCTTACATAAAAAGTATATACAAAAATACTTTTAAAAAATAATTTTTCTATTTAAAATAAATTTATATTTGAAAATTTTTGGAGAAAATCAAAAAAAGGGAGAAAACGGTCGAGCCAAATAAGGAGCAAACAACGGCCACGAACTTTTCGTGACCGTTGAGCACACCCGCCAAAGTTGAGCAGCGGCCGCCTTCGGACAGGGTGCGCCACAAGACTCAAGGTGCGCCCGCACCCGTGTCTGGCGCGGCTTCGGGCCCGGGCGCCAACGGCTCCTAGCCGTTGTGTGGAGCGGCCCTCGTCCGTTGGCTCGGCTATAAATAGCCCGAGCACCGGTGTGAGAGCACCCATCTCTCATTTTCACACTTTCTCACTCTCACACTCTCTCCCACTTGTTCTACACTCCATTTTCTTTACCAAAAACATTGTGCCGAAAGCAAGATCACGGGTGTGAAAGTTTATACTTTCATCTAACCCTTGCACACCCGAGGTCTCGCTCAATCGTTTTTGCAGTAGCCCATGAAGAAAGCCGGGAAGATCTTCGGCCGGGTTGAGGCGGCCGTCAAGGCATAGTTCGCATCAAACAAGCACAAGCTCCGCCCTCAACTTCGACGATCTCGAAGGCTCCCCCATGCAAGAAGATGCTGCACCCGTCGGGGAGGAAGAAGCTCAAGCTCCCCCGACAATCGATGAAGCCGACGCGCCGTACCTCGACATCCGTGGAGATCGGGAGATGCAAGCATATCTCCTACTCAAGGACCGTGTGTTCCAACACACGCCCGGAATCGACCCCAACCTCCTCGAACAGACAGGTATGGATGATGAATTTCCTATCCTTTGGAGAGCAGTAGGGTGGTAGGATATTCCCCCTCTCGAGGAGGAAGGTTCTCGCCTCCTGACAATTCAATTTTTATGCACACTAGTAGAGGACCAGCTAGGAATTTCTTTCCGCCTCTTTGGTACACTTTATCATGTTACGTGGGCGGACCTAGCTCGTCACTGGGGTTTCAGTTATAGATGTGCAATAAACATAGATGCCGCTCTCCCCGGCTTTGTCAGAAACCACTTTTGGGAGGAGATATCTGGTGCACATAAGGCCGGTACTTTCAAACCTCGCCACTCCACGATTCAAAGACCCATCACTTAGATTTATCCATCGCCGATCTCGGCCGACACTCGTTCCCTAGACACGGGGTTAGATGGGTGAATGAGGTTGAATTAAAATTACTCTATCTTTGTTGTCCACAAGGAGAAAGTAGCTCCAGTGGTAGAGATGTGCAGGAACTTTTTACATATTATCACAAAAGTTGCTGTTCCTATCACCTGCACATCTCTTATCACACGCCTCGCTTCTGCGATTGGAGCTTTGGAAAATCAGCAGATAGAGTACATTTCCACACCCAGGGATTATTGGACTATTGTGCAGCTAGTGCAGGGCACTTAGTTAAGATTTTACCATCCGCGAGCTTGGTCATCTTTTCCCTCGGCTATGCAACTATAGTTCGTTACCTAACCCGGACTTACGCTTGTATAAAAGCCAGCACTAACATTTGAGCTCGAGGCTGGCGATAGCTTGTGCGGGAAAGACACCCCCATCAGTTCTTCACGCAAAGGTGTCGAGACCGGAGGTCGGATCCTCCTCCTCCCAGGGCCCTACTTCACGCCCCGGCCACAGCCTACACCGGTGTTCCAGGCAAAGATGGCCTCACCCTATGGGGACCCCAGGGGGTAATACCCGGCATGATCCTAGGTGGGAGCCGCCGCCTCGACGCCGGCACCATCGAGAGGGCCTTGAAGGAGATACAAAGCATGGAGGGCCAACAGATTTGACTTTGACGACAACTCCGACGATATGCCCCCACCGGTCCCAAAGACAGCAGCCACTACAAGGGGTGGAGGCTATCGGTGTCCAAACTGCGGCAGACCTCGACGTCCGCACTAGGAACATTGAGCACACGCTCAATACCCATGTGCAAAACACCGCATCGTGGCGGCAGAATCGGGAGCAAAGAGAGTCGCAAAAGATGGACCCAATTGAGTCCAATATGGCTACTCGCACCGCACGCGAGGAAGCATTCGAGGTACCAAGGCTTCGATCCTCGATCAAAGAGGCCTTCGATAGCTTGGGGGAGGACCCCCGCAGGTATCATTGCATTGCATATTTATTTCCATCAATTTTTATTTTATTTCAGCATGTTTAAATTTCAGCAATCATGCATTGAAAAAAAATCTAAAAAAAAAATAAGTAGCTCTTCTATGTGCCTTAATGCTTATATATATGAGTTATAAAAATGTTTAGTCTTAGTCCCTTGTTGAAATGATGAATAGTTGCTCTGTCTTATGTTTTGCCTCGTGCCTAGTTTATAATTCGAATTTCTCTAAAGTTTGGGTTTAGTGGCTAATTCTAAAAAAACTCATCCCGAAAAACCTGATTCATGTGGGTTGCAAAGGCTCTATCTAGTCTAAGTTGTTGCCAAGTATGATATGGTACAAATAGATTTGCTATGACTTCATCCAAAAGAGAGACTTGACAATCCGGGAATCTATACTTTGAAAGAAAAGAGAAAAGATATGGGCTATGCTAAAAAAAAAAAAAATGAGATGAAAATGGACAAGTGTCCGAGGGCGAGTAGAGCCCACATCTCTAAAAAAAAAAAGAGGAAATAAAAGACAAAAAGTCTAGGGCAAGTAGAGCCCACCTCTCCAAAAAAAAAGGCAATAAAGCCCATGCCTTCTCGAAAAAAATACTATTTAAATAAATAAAATCCGGATAAAAGGTTGATCAAAAGGATGAATGATAAGCACCTCTCGTTATAACCGTTCTATCTCGGCAACCGCCAAGGCTTTGAGAAAAGCTAGAAAGCCCCGCCACGATGAAAGGTAATAAAGGGTGAGAAAAAAGATGTGCCAATTTATTCAAACTCTAGTAGAAAATCTTATTATAACCCCGGCACTTGTGAAATATAATCGGCATAGTAGCAACTCCTCGATCAACAACTAAGTACTTATCTCTTTTGCTCGAGGATGCGCAAAGGGTAAGCTTGGGGAGTTTGTTGACGGTCACCAACGACATATTTTTCCCTGTCAACTTACTACCATAAAAGGGAGTAAAACTATACCTTTTTATATTCATATGCATTTATCACTAATAAATTCCACTTGTAGTGTCTAGAATTTTATTTTGCAGATTTATAATAAAAACAAGTGGAAAATCGACCAAAGTACGCCATCCGGAAAGCGCATTATTGCAAAACTCAAGCCCGGGAGCAAATCGACCCAAAACATCAAAAATTGGGCCGAGCCAAGCCCGGCCCACAACTTTTCAGGATGGAAGACGACACCCCACCGAGACCCGGGCCGGGCCGGGCCTGGGGGGGTGCTACACACCTGGTGCGGCCGCACCCTCCATGAGGCGGTTTCGGCCCAACCTCGGGGAGGCGGTTCATACACCTACCAAATGGAGATTCCCGCCCTTGGTTGGTCGGTTTGCGCAGATTAGGAAGGTTTACCAGGTCGGTTTTGGTGTAATTTAGCATTTAGGCCCCTCCTCCAAGTGTATAAGTAGGCCCCCTCTCTCCCTCTCTCAACACACACCACTTGGAGTCCAAAGAAACCAAAGAATCTCTCTCTCTCTACCACCTCTACCTCTCTCTCCTCTTCTACTTCTTCTTTCTTCTTCCTCTTTCTTCTTCTTTCTTCTTCTTTTCTTGGTTAGCACTTGGAGTAGAAGAGCTACAAGGAGGGCTTGTCTCCTAGAAGAAAGTGCTTTGGTAATACATCTTCTCTATGGAGCATTCTTCTATTTGCAAGTCCTATATCTATGTTCTTGGCCTAAATTATGAACTAGAGTATAGTCTTGTTCATGTTCTTGTGTTGGTATATGAACTAGCATATAGTTTACATATCATAATCTTGACATGTTCATCTCAGTTCATCATCGATCATCATATGCCTAACTTGATTAGAGGTGGGATATCGGTTCGTTGTTCCTTCGGGTTTGCTCTTGTTCTAGTCCGTCCATTCGACGAGTGGGGATCCCGGGGGACAAGAGTAGTGCTTCGATATGCGGGCATGGTGCCCGGTATTACGACACCCTGCGGATATGAGTGCACACCACGGTTGAGGGGGTAGGCGGCTTGGTCGTGACAAGCCTTGACCGTCCCTTGAAATCCCCCACGTTCGTGTGTGCTTGTAGGAGTTCGTAAATGCTTCCTATGGTCCGTAGTGGCACCCAGAAGTCTCCCTGATATCATAGACCTAACCATGCCTAGATCAGTTTGCATATGATCCTAACTATTCATTTGTATGGCTATGACTAGATACATTAGAATTACTCCATTAGGTTATTCATTTATTCTTTATCTATTTTCTTTATCCTTTTTGCTGGTGGATTCTTAAGTGTGTGTCACACTATCCGAACCGTTATTGCTTACCCTCGTTATGAACAATTTGGTCTAAGCAAACACATGTTCCTCTATTCGGATGCTATGCTAGCTTATTAAATCACATGCCTTCCTTTGGGAAAATATAAATAACGATACCCCTGAATACTTCCGGGTGAAATGCTACAACGATAGATCCGCAAACTTTGGATGAAATATCTACGATGGCAAGATCTATCCCGTTGACAATCCCTTTCGGATCACCGACATGGTGGCTTTACTAGGGAATGTCGCGTGCATTTCTCGACGCTTTTATTGGGGATGGGTTTTATACCTGTTTCCTCCGATTGCGTTAAGAAATGTCAACATGGTGGCGGGGAGGAGGAGGAGCGACGCACGCGAAAGCGGGCTTGCGTTGGTTTGTGCTCCGCCACCGCCATATCGAGTCGTAGGTACTCGCAGCGCGCTTAGAGCTCTCCTTCTTTGTCACCGGCCTTTCTTTGGGCCCTAATTTGGACTGGATGTTATAGGCCCGTTCTCTTGTGGTACAACGAGCCGGGCCGTTTCCCGCTACATAGTTACGACGCACGCGTCGACTAGAGAGATGACGGATGTCGGCATGCGTGTGTAAGTGATCCGGCTGTCCTGAGACGCGTATGTGTACCATGTGTCTCAGAATTATAGTACTCCTACGTTGGGTTATCGGATATATATATATAAGACGTTCTTGCCACACACTTGAGCACCGTCTCTCCCCGGCGGTGGCGGCACACCGCAGGGGTGGGCAGCGGAGAAGCGCGACGCACGGGGCGACGGCTGCGTTGGTGTGTGCTCCGACATATCGAATGTAAGTACTCGTGGTGCGTGCTTAGAGCTCTCCTCCTTTGTCATCGCGTTCCTCTCCGCAATATATTGGTGCTCGTGCGTTTGGGCGGCGGACGCAAGAAGGGCGTCGCACGCGTGCTCCGGCGGCCATCTTCGTGTCGGGCGTGCTCGCCCGACCGCGAGGGTATTTTGCGGTGGCCGCCGTGCTCGCCACGTAGGGGGGTCGCCGATGCGGTGGTCGGGCCGATCTCGAACCTGTAGGTGAGCAAACCTAGCTACGTGACGCTTCTAATTTCTTCTTTTTTAAGAAAAGGGAATATATTAAGATCCCGCTTACGCATCGATTAATGCATATGGTCGGAGATAGAATAGTGCATCTAGTTGTTGGCGACAATATCTTGACTTAAATTGGCCGAGGATTTCTTCCATTTCCACCCTCCTTAATTTTGTAGACGATGGGGGATCGAAGCCACCGGATGTACCAGTGAGACGCGACAGTAATAAGTACTTACATGGGTTGCAATCTTTCCTAGTTGCTTGCGGAGGCCCATGTGCGTGAGACCCAAAGAAATGGATATGTGGTGCCCATGTGTCGACCGCTGTAACTGTGCAATACTCGAGTTCGCTTTTCGGTCAAGCCCACCTAATCCTTCGAGGTTTCATGCCCGGGTACACAAGTTAGAACAAGCATGGAGAAGGTGTCAACGACAACGACCAAGACCAAGCGCGGGATCCTGAAACTGATGCCGGTGGGCGGGCAAAGAACAATGGATGAGGAAATAATTGATGATGATGAATTAGCGAGCTTGCCAGCGAGCCCCGTCCCTATCGTTGAGAATCGAGAAGTTGTCCCTACTGTCTGCTACACTAACGCTTCTCCAGCTGAAGGAAGAGAATCATTGGACTGACAAGAGCTTCAGACAATTGCTAGAGGTGCTCGGGGATATGCTTCCTCCACAGAATCTGTTGCCAAAGACTACATATGAGGCCAAAAAGCTACCAAGGCAACTTGCATCGACCAAAGATCTTAAAGCCAAGAAAGCTCAACTGAGAGGCAACTTGGAGCAAAGTGACCAAAGATCTTAAACCCAAGAAAGAAGAACTGGAGAGGCAACTTGGAGCGAAGGACCGAAGATCTTAAACCCAAGAAAGCGAACTCGAGAGGCATCTAGCCAAGAAAGCCGAATCGAGAGGCAACTTGCGGCCAAGGGACCAATCTTGGGTACAAGAATCATGTTTGCCCGATGTTGTGACCTTATTGGACACCGACGGAAAGAAATTCAGTCCAAGGTCAAGGAGGGTAATGCTATCATGGCCGAGCTAAAAAGAGGTTTCAAACTCGGCTTGAGACGATAAGGAGTACTTGGGCGAGGTTGATGATGCCACCGAGACCAAATTAAAGCTCGCCTCTCGTGAAACAATTCTTGAACATGTAATCTTTCTTTGGCTATAGTACGCTTTATGTATGTGGGTTGTAAACATACTTTTATCTGTGTTCAATCGATAGTCTTTAACTGTCATCTTGCTTGGTAAATGTGAGAAATGTTAAAGTGAGTCGGTAGTTATTTGTTTTAACAGTGTCCGTGCATGTCGAATTGTTTAAAATGAGTAGGTAAATGAAGGGAACAAAAAAACAAGCAAAAGACGTAAAAGATTAAGAAGATTAACACACGTCGGTTAGATATTACGGGTTTGTAGGTAACAAAAAAAACGTACGCTTATAATAATAGTAATAATATAATTAGTTGTGCATACACCACCGGGTCCACCACATGAGTTCCCGCCATGTGAGCTCATCACAGCCATAAGTTCCTTGCATGCCTACATATATATATTACATCATCAAAGCCCACTTTGGGGCTAGCAAAAGTTAGAACTACAAGAAATCCTTGCTCCTCCACGTCATTATCGCATCATTATCGCGACGGCTCCCTCTCCAACAAAAGTGGCGCGCGGGTGCATAGACTATACATCCGTGCACTGTCTCAAGGGGACTTTTGAACTTAGGCACCTTCAAAGCAAGACCAACGCCATTATGTAGGGCTGGAATTCAAGAGCGCACTCCTCAAGCCGCCTGCCGGAAATGATCTCTTCAATCATCCGGTCTAAAAAGTTAACTTTCGACCCGACCATGATTGCATTAATCAACTCGGGACAGCCACGCTTGTTCGCACATCGCCGTCAACATCAGGCATAATTGTGTGCTTAAGAAGCTTCCCGCATAAACTTAGGTATCCTCCCTCAAACCCCCTTTGCGACCATTCTCATCCGGGGGTAATGAAGAATCTGTTCCTCATCATCCGTGAAACACACCAAGACTAGAGGGACGGACTCTCATGCCTTGCTTCATTGCACTCAGTAATCCAATCGACAAGCCTCACGCAAATTCAAAGGTGGTAGCCTCCGCTTTCTTGTACTTGTCATCCGGATCAACTTCTCGACCTCCAAATCGAACCTCGAGTGTGGAATAGAATTGTCGAATGACCCTTTCATTCTAGTCTTGCTTCATGCCCATCATAGAGATCAATCCGGGGCGTGAGGAAGGCATTGAGAACACTAACCGCCTCGGGGCGATTCTTCACGTGAGACCAAGACCCCCACCTATGCTTGTTGTACATTTTGTCGTTGTCCAAACCTCCTCGATACATCCGTAACTGATTGATTGTGTGGAAATACTCAAGGAGAATCTTTGGGCTTGTCGTGACCGACTCTCATCACATAACTTTTCATCCCATTCCTTAGGGCCTTCACCAAGAATCGATGAGGAAACATAGCATAGTGTGTCTCATCATACGGTTCATCATCACTAAAAAAATAGAAAAAAAAAGTGACACAATACATATTAGCCCAATTCATTTCAATTCTCCGGATATTTGAGACATAAATATGCATAATCGAAAATTCATAAATGCACTCGCATTTCATGTCAAGACTTATAAGAATAGCAAACTAGATAATTAAAACAAACATCAAAATGAAATTGAAACATATATAGTCGCCAATCATTCAATAGGGGAGGGAAATACATGAAACTTCATTAAATTTACAATGTTGAATCCACTCCAATTTACATTTCCGCAAAAATTATGAACAAACACTATTGAATGACACAGCTACTCAAAAAATTTTGAATGCCCGACCGGGTACAATGAAGTTGGAACAGGGGGAACAAACAAATAGAATGTAAAACAAAAAACAAAACAAAACAAATTTAGCAATTACACCTCAGATTCATCCGCTTGGTTCCTCGCTAAATTTGAATGGATTTGTTGGGGAATCTACAAGAGATTAGGTAGACATAAATGCTATTGCCTTTACAAAACATAAATGTCATGCGGTAAGCACACACCATCGAAGCAACCAAGTCGCGGTACCACGTAAAACTACCAAATCAAACTAACCCTAACGAAAAAACCCTCCACGGCAGACGTACACAAAGCGCTCGATAATACGTGACTTCGGAATACTAGAACACAGCAAATTTCAAATGACCAACGACGTACTAACCTTGCGCCCCAAACCGCGTCGAAGATGGCATCAAAGCAACCCGGGCGGCGGCGACCCAAATTAACGAAGACGAACAAGTGAGCAAAAGCCGCCTTCGATAGCGGCGTGCGGTGGAAGCCTCGAAAAGGTGGCGTGTGGCATGCCATAAGTATATATGCTCCTAGGTATAGTACGGCCCAAAAAACAAGGCCCATTTGGAAAGTAGGGTTTTGCTTATCGTATATGCTTCCCAACAAGCAATCTCGACCGTTGATTCCAACCTAGATCAACGGTGCACAAGCACTGGGCTTGTGGCTGGTTTGGGCTGCTTTGATTGGTTCCAAATTCATATTCCATGCTGTTCATCATCCACAAACTCACAAAGGCGAGACTCTCTTGCCTTGCTTCATTTCATTGTAGGGATCGTCCCTTCATTGTAATCCAATCTACAAGCATCCGCAAATTCAGATGTAGCCTCCCTGTTTGCGGTGCTTGTCATCCGTGATCAACTTCTCCATCCTCCAAGGTGCTCATACAATGTAGTCCGTTCAATCTGCAGGTTATGGAAGGCCTTGCAGGGGCCATGTTTAGTTGCTACTATAGCAGTTCCCCGTCATATCGAATCTCTTAACATATTTTTAGAGCATTAAAAATAAAGACAAAAAGTTTGGCTGAAAAGTGCGAGATGAATCTTTTAAGCCTAGTTAGTCCATGGTTGGACAATAATTACCAAATAAAGACGAAAAGTGCTACAGTAGCCCAGCCCAAAATATTTCACCAACTAAACACTGACGCTCTGCACGAGCAGTCCCAACAGATTGACTGGAACCATGTCCCAACAGATTGACCGGAACCATGCCTTTTTCCACCACCACCGCAAAGACACCCGCCCCCACACGCTCGTGCATGAACCATATTGACACATGCATGAAAAATTAAATATAAAGAGCTCACACGCCTTTCACGCTAATGCCTACACCGGCTGTCCGTCGAAAGCATCACTGCTTCCTCGATCCTTGGTAGCCTTTTGTTGCGGGGAATATATTTTGCGCTTTGTTCGCTCAAGGATTCCGGTATAGCTTCCGCGCCTTCTCAATCTCGAGCCGTAGATTTTGTTCCTGTTCGCACAAGGAGAGAGGTCGTTCATCAAACTCAAAGTCGAGTCATGATTCATCGTTATATATGCGTCCCTAATTGTAAATTTCCGATGATCATAACGACCGCCACGTGGTTGGCGAGAATTTACCTTGAGTCGTAGTTGCTTCTCCTCGCCGCCTCAAATTCTGCACACCTACATACGAGAGAAAAAAAAAATTGCAAAATAGAACATTGGTATTCGAAGCTTTGCCAAAACCATATAGGAAAAATGACACCAAAGCAAGATTGTTAGGCTCACTCTTCGCGGAGATTCTTGTTTTCTACTATCAGCAAGGAATATTCCTTGAGCTCGGCCCCTCCCATAGATTTGGAAACCTATTTTGTTTGGTCCAGAGAAATCAATCAATACTACAATATATAGATTGCACAACAATCAAGACGACAAAGTGCACCAAATAAGCAACAAGGTACAAACATGGACGAACAACAAGGTTGCACTTTGTACTATATACTAACCTCGATCGAGGTGGCGGATGAGCTCGGGCCGCCACCAAAGACTCCACCGCCGCCCTTTTAGATGCAACCGCCTTCATGATAGCATCGTCGCTCCTCCTTTTTCTTGTCTCTACCAAATCGGTGCCGCGCCCTGTGACACCCGGCCCAAAGGGGCTTAATAAGGTTGATAGAATACTCATACCAACAAGTTGCAACTTCTTTCCTGAAGCCCATCTCCTAAAAACTCTAAAGTTAAGCGTGCTTGGCTTGGAGCAATGGTGACCGACCGGGAAGTCCTTCCCGGAAAGCGCATGAGTGATGACAAAGTGCTTAAAAAGACCGGTGTTGGTCCGTGAGGGCGCCTTGATCCTTAGAGAGTCGCCGATAAGCGGCCCGCCTCGAGGAGGCGGACGTTAAAATGGTATCGGAGCCGACCCTTGCGGTTTTCACGGCGCTGCGTGTGTTGTTGCGCGCATGGTGCGCATGGCTGGTGTGGACCCAGCGTGGTCACACAAAGATGGCACATGCGCCGGCACCGACACACGAACGCGGCCAAGAGGGGGGGACGTTCGACACGGGTTGACCGACGAGGACGCCGGTCTCCTAAGGGGTGAGTATGTGACACCCTACCCGAGGAGCTTAATAAGGTTGATAGAATACTCATACCAACAAGTTGCAACTTCTTTTTCGAAGCCCATCTCCTAAAATCTCCAAAGTTGCCGCGTTTTGGCTTGGAGCGATATGACCTAATCGAAGTCCTTCCCCGGCGCATGAGTGAGACAAAGTGCGCAAAAAGACCGGTGTTGGTCCGTGAGGGGCGTCTTGATCCTTAGAGAGCCGCCGATGTAGCGGGCCCGGCCTCGAGTGAGGCGGGACGTTACAGCGCCATGGAAGGTGCTTTTGTCCGTTGATGACTTGCATGGTTCGCATCATGTTTGTCGAGGGGCGACGCTGAGTAGCCCATTGAGCTACCGGTGCAAACACCTCTTTCCTCGAAAGGTGCCAAGTGGAAACCGGGGGCGCAAAGCAAAGGCGATTGAACCGCACTCATGTAGTTGCCGCTCGATCTAAAGGGGTTGCGCCATGATAGCATGAGCAAGTGCAAAAGCAATCATCTCTCGATGGTTCAAGCGGGGGCCATTCGCCGTCGGGCAAAGATCACCGAGGAGAAAGAGGAGTGGGACTTGCCCTCACACGTTTCACGAATCTAATGTTCTCACTATAAATATTCCCGGGAATAAATCGAGTCATTTACAATGGTGATATTTGAGGCCAAGTATAAGAATTGGTGCTAAACCGCTAATAGAAAGATTTAGGGATTCAAATCGGGGAGGAACACGATATAGAACCTAGAACTTACCAAAGATCTAGTTAGTCATGTCCTTCAGCGAAGTCATCGGGCTCTCAAACTTCTCGTGACTTCTTGAAGTCCCGTTTGTCATGAGTGGGCTCAAGGAAGTCTACCTCAATACCCCACGTGACGCCTTTGCCTTTGCTACTCGCACTACTCGTAACGCTATGAAATGGCTGCAAAGAGATATTAGACAATGGTAATTATGTAAATCTTATTCTTATGTGTATGCATCCTTAAACAAAGTGAATCAATATAAAAGAAAGGGGTCGTGAAGCTCACCAAAATAAGGCGATTTTTATGATAAATATTAAACTGCGTGCACCCTAATAATTGGGGCACCGTTTAAGAATCCAATAGTTGTAACAACCTCGTCTTTTTTTGTGTTTTTGGGGTTTATAATTGATGCATTCAATACACTTTAGCTCATTGACAATGTGATGTTGCTTAACTTCTTGCCCTCGAAGTATGATCCTAGTGTGATGTGGTAGTCGCAGATACAAATACGTAAATATAGACCTCAGAATGCTTTATATCAGCAACAAACTCACCGGTATTGTGCAGAGTCTTAAACTATATGGTACTAACCCTAAGAGAATAGCGTAGTCGATTTGCCAAATGGTTCTCATTAGCCCTTTTTTCAAGGTTTCTAATTTCTTCGGATTTGGCGCCCACTAATCATGATATCCCCAAATACAAACAAACAAGAAGAAAATTTGATGAGCAAACCAAATAGAACACCAAAAATCTGGCCGAACGCACTGACGACAAGATACAACATTGTTGACGTTTCTTAACGCACACGTATAAATCCGCAAGCCGCCGCGGAATTGTCATTGTAGCTTTCACCCTAAGTATTCGTGGTATCGTATTTTCCACGAGGAATGGTTGCGCCTAATCTTTGGAGCAGGGCTACCCTAGGATAACTATGGATAGTGAGGTATCTTTATGGTCTTAGGTTTTCGTGCAGTGGGATTTCTAGGGGCTTGTTATCTACTTGCTTCGCACCGCCCCGCTCCCAACCGGGTAGAGTCCGCAATTAGCACCGCCCACACCCCTAACGCGGGGATTTCAAGGGACGGACAAGGCTTGTCACGACCAAGCCGCCTACCCCCTCAACCGTGGGATGCGCTACGACCCGAAGGTACGACTACCAATCCCGCAAGTCTATAACAGCTAAGATAATATACTTGAAGAACAATAAGTCGAAAAGATAATCACAAGCTTTCTCACCAAAGTGTAAGTAGCTTGTAGAGGTATTAGCGGCGGTGCCGGCAACTCCCAAGACTCCGACCTCCTAGGAACCGCGGCACACCAGTGGGCGGACCGACAACTCCGTGTAGAAGGAACCAAACTTCCTTCTAGCCTTTCCTCTCTCACTCTCCATTAGAACTAGAGGGGGAAGAAGAACAAGAATGGAACTCTCTCCTCTCTATTACATTGTGGCTCCTCCTTGTGTTGTATGGAATTGGTGTGTGTTGAGGAAGAGGGAGAGGTCCTCCTTTTATAGGTAGAGGAGAGGGGGCTTGTTGGAAAATGTCCCTCCCCATATGGAAGGAACCAAACCGACCTTGGAACGCCTTCCTAATCAGCCCAAACCGACCATCCCACGCCGGCAACACACTTTTTGGAAAGTAGTGAACCGCCGAGAAGGATGGGCCCGAACCGCTTCCATACGGGTGCGCGCGCACCCAAAGGTGCGGGCACACCAAGATGTGGGCCGTTTGGGCTGAAATTTTGTGTGTGCGTCCGTCTCATCGTTAGCTTCGTTTCGTGGGTCGGTAATCAAAACGGAGTCCGTATGAAAAAGTTATGCCCAAAATACTAAACCCATGTCCTGCGGCCCTGTATGATTTCATGTTGGATTTGGGCCTCGACTTCTTGGGCTTATGTATAGATGTTGATATTCATATTTATGGGCATTTCTCCTTGCTTTGATCATGTCCATTTAGGGCCTTGTTATTCTTTATACTTTTCTTCGCTTTTGGCCCAAAATGTGTATGTTTCCAACATTGTCCTCGCAAAACAAGTGAAGTACCAAAACTTGTGGAAATGGTTAGCTCAAAAGCCCTATCACTATTATGTTTTGGTAATTTTATACTAATGTTGACGTATAAAATATGTAGTTAATGACCGTCAACAAACTCCCCCACACTTAGTCCTTTGCTCGTCCCTCGAAAAGTGAAGGTATAGGGACTAGAGTGGTTCAATCTCCAAGATGTAGACCTGCATACAAGTTATTCCGTGCTTCACCGCTTTGTGAGCATTCAAAAGTGGCTACCAAATTATCTTGAACGATTGAGCAATGGAACGACATGAATTCCTATCTCCTTGCTACTACTCATGTGCAAAGACTTGGTTGATTTTTTTTTTTAAAGATAAAGTAGCAATGCTCCTTTGTTGATTCTCACATAGTCACTCATTTGTGTTTCCTTGCCAAAGCACTCTTCACTCTCACTCATCCTATCTTTTTGCGTGGTTTTGTGGATCTTTGGAGTGGAGTGTTGCATACGCACCTCTGTATGTTTTGTCGGGTCAAGCTCGATCGTTGGAAAGAAGTGCCATACCCTTAGATCTAAATGTGCAAAAGTGTGTGGAGAATATTGATGATATATTTTCTTTTGTGGTTACTCCTTGACTCATGATCCTCTTTCCCTTCTTTTTTGTATGCTTCTAGAGAGATACTGAGCTACTTTTCTTTCTCAGATTTCTTCTTTTTTTTTTCTTTCTTTTGTTTTTTTAGAGATGTGGGCTCTACTCGCCCTCTGACACGTGTCCATTTTTCATCTCTTATTCTTTTCTCTTTTTTTTTCTACAGCCTGTATCTTTCTCTCTGCATTTTTCTTGATAACATGAGATGATCATGGTATAATGAATGGAGTATTTATTTGGTGGATGATAGGGTGCATGTTGTGCGCAATTCTCATTGTGAGAATCGGGGCTGTATATGTGGGTGTACGTGTTTTTTGATCTTGGGAGTATTAGCCTCTCTCAACGCGGATCAACGGAGCCTCGACAAAACTCAATACAAAGAGGGAAGTAGCTATAGTGGATATTCTTGTCATTATTCGGGCTTTGGTAGGATTTGGCTAAGTCAAACCATGAGCATGCTTTATTTTAATTTTTCAAGATAAAACCAAGTCTTATTGCATAAGAGAGCAAGTGTCAAGTCATTCTACCATATCTCAAAGCTCAATTGTCTAGATAAACATGGGGTCCCTAACGGTAGTTGCTCATCAAAGTATGGTTTTTGGCGAGGAATAAAGAGTATGCATGCCATTTCTCAATTGGTAGGAGTTTTTTTTCAAGAAGTTTTGTCTTTTTTATTTGTTCAATTTCAAAACCCCAAAGCTTTATGGAGGATGTGAGAGAGGGAGTAGCACAAACCACCGTTTGAAGAGGAAGGAGTTAATGGTAGTTGTTCGCTTTTGTCCTTCTCGATCGTGAATTGCTCGGTGTTCGTGCATTTGTGCCGGGAGATCTCGGTAGGTGTGCTTGTATGCTTGAGAGATCTCCCCACACTTATTCTTGTACCTATTTTATTTTAAACAAGGAAAACAAAACAAAAACAACAACACGGCTCTATCGGCAAGGATACCGTGGAGCCTTTATTATGATTATTATTTTATTTATTTTATCTTTTATTTTTATATATATATATATATATTTTTCACCTCAACATTACTCAAGCAAGGCTAACATAAAAGAAGCATTGAAAACATAGCCTTGATAATCTCCAACATAAGATTCTCCCAAAGATCATGACAAAGAAAAGCTCTAAGTTCATTAACCTAACTCCCTCGACACCAAGTCAAAGTTCGATAAAGGAGATCTTTTTAACCTAAGCACCACGCCAATTTAAAAGACCTATGAATGTATTACATGTGCCCAAGTAGGTACACCCAAACTCAAAGCCGCGCCATCATGGCATGGGAAGCATAAAGTTTTATTTTCATGGAGACAAAAACGAGTAAGAGTGTTTGGTGAACATTTATTTCCCTTTGCATACTGGATATACTTACCGACAAAGATTCATCTACGGATGAAGCATCGGGGTTGTTGCCGCGGTTTTGCGTGATGGCTCTGCCCAGGTGCACCTCAAGGCTAGGCCACACACACACATGCATGGGCCATGGGTCTTGATGGTAGCGACAAAAGGATGAGAGACAAACCCTTCTTGCTTGTTGAAGCAATGATGGGTGGAGTCAGCAAAGACTTTTGGTATGTATCTTGACCATGGGGGCCAACCTCGCTCCTCTCTCTTATTATTTTTTTTTTTTCTAAATATATATATATATTTTTTTTTCAACAACATATTTTTTTTTATTCTCTCACTTTTTCTTCTCTTTTTTTTTTCTTTTCTCTCTTCTTCTCCTTTTTTTTTTTTTCTTTTTTTTTTTCATCTCTTCTTTCTTTTTTTTTCAATTTTTTTTTTTTTTTTTTTTTTTTTTTAGCAAGGCAGGGTTGACATCATCTTTTATTCACCCTCATTTTTTTTTTTTTTGTATGATCCCTTGGTGGATGGAACTTGGGATTGTCACCATCTTCCCCCACACTTAGACTTTTGTGAAAAAGTCAAGTGTGCAAGTCCGGGTCTCCTCTTGAGCATCTTCCATCATCCACGGGCATCATAATTTTTTTGATGTAGCCCTCATGTTCTCGAGCGCCGCATGCCTCTTTGTTCTTCTCAATCGATCTCCACCGAAATGGTTAGCGACAAGAATACCCGAAGGTGCATACTAACTTGATAACATGTTCTTGCTTTTATTAATAAGAAGAGAGAAAGACTTTTTTGCGCTTTTTTTTTATGATAGTCCAGGCTATCTCCCCGGCGCGCTTTTTTATGGTCGTAAGCTTGACCGCGGGAGAACATCCTCGCACCGATGGTGGTGAAGTTCTCGGCCACCACTAAGAATTTAGCATTACGCTCAAGCCGCAAGGTTAGCGTCATCATGCTACTACGAGGCTTGCAACCATTCTTAAAAAGGTTTACACAGAGAACCAAGATGTGGTTGTAATTTTCGTCGAAGCACTTTCGGCTAGAAGCAAATCAAACTCAAGAAGACCCAAAGGTGAGCATGTAGGAAGTCTCAATTGACAACTTGTTATGCTCGAAAAACAGATTTCCACTTGGTCTCAAGAGTTGTCGCTTCGTGCATGTCCATGGCACATGAGGGTTTATCCTCAAAAGATGTGACATGAAGGACTAACATTTGAATCTTGACCATTGTCAAGAACAATGTTTTATCGGCCGTAGGGACATGACTTGTGTTCGTGGTGAGGGCGGCGTGTGATTCGCTTTCACTAAGATGTGTTAACAACTTGGGTGAAGCGAATAGAGTTATAAACCCCCTCCTCGAACAGATTTTTGGTTGGGAAGATGCTTCGCCTATGGGATGTCTAGGGTGTAAGAGGCGGAAACATTCTTTTCCCAACTTCTCATCATGGCTCCCCTATAGGTCTTTTCATAAATTTTTTTAGAGGGTAGCCTATGAGAAGATTGAAGTCAAGGATGAGAGATATGGAAGTCTAAGTGCACCTCGGTTTATGAGGTTTTGTCATCATCCTTGAATTCAATTGCGAACTCCGGCGATCTAAGCATTCCTTCCTTCGGTGTTCATGGTTCGGGAGAGGGCTCAACGGTGGTTCCAATGGCGGTACGAGGAATGGCTCGACCGATGAGGGCTCCTCAATGCTTGACATGCCCTTAATATGGAGGGGAATAGGTTCTACAACGGGAGAAGCAAGCTTCTCTAGGATGTGTTCAAGAGTTTTCGTGATGTTCCGCTGTAGGTTTACGAGCAAACGACCCTCCAATGGTCACGTGAAGGCATAGGGCAGCATCAATGTCAATACCCGAACAAAAGATATGCGTAAGCACACTATCGGGTAAATGACAAGTCTAGGCCAACATGTATAAACATTATAAATCCGCCTAGGCTGCACCTATGGACTCCTTCTCATCCTACTTGAGATCAAGGATTGTCCTTGGTAGGCATTGATGGGGAAGAATGCTAGACAAAAATTGTCTTTGAGTTCTTCTCGGTCCCCCATTCAAATTTCCTATGACAATAGTGTACTATTGTTTTGCTTTCCTATGAGGGAGAGCGAGAAACAAATTCCACATGTGAATTTCTTGAATCATGCTAGAATGCCGAGGCATGATCATAATTCCTCGAAATCTCGTAGGTGGCAACATAGATTTTTAAAATGGTCACCAGAGATGGAGTGCCCGAACCAAAAAGTTTTTTTTTTTTTTTTTTAACTAGGGTGAGTTCATAGCCAGATAAAAATTTTGGTTTTGAAAAGATTGTGGCTCTTGTGAACTCCCCAATGAAGCGTAAGGTTTTTGAAATGGATTTGGCTTCATTTTGAAAAAGAAAAATAAATAACTATTTTGTTTTTTTTTTTTTACAACACACGGGTGCTTTAGGCCCGTGAGAGAATTACGACAACCATTCCCCAAGAAACGGCGCCGAAAAGCTTGTTGACGTTTCTTAACGCACAGATAAAAATCCGCGCGCGCGGAATTGTCATTGTAGCTTTCACCCTAAGTATTCGTGGTATCGTGTTTTTCCACAGGGGAACTTTGCGCTCTAATCTTTGAGCAGGGGCTACCCTAGGATAACTATGGATAGTGAGGTATCTTTATGGGCTTAGGTTTTCGGGCAGGATTTCTAGGGGCTTGTTATCTACTTGCTTCGCACCGCCCGCCCCCAACCGGTAGAGTCCCAAGCAATTAGCACCGCCACACACCGAACGTGGGGGGATTTCAAGGGGACGGACAAGGCTTGTCACGACCAAGCCGCCTACCCCCTCAACCGTGGGATGCGCCACAAAAGATAGGTGAACGCTAGCCCAAACACCACGTTTGCACTACCATCCACAACTCTTGGGGTTGATCAAGGTTCCCCTGGTCAAAGAGTTCCTTCTCCAAGAGTTACGACCGAAGGTACGACTACCAATCCCGCAAGTCTATAACAGCTAAGATAATATACTTGAAGAACAATAAGTCGAAAAGATAATCACAAGCTTTCTCACCAAAGTGTAAGTAGCTTGTAGAGGTATAAGCGGGTGCCGACAACTCCGGCACTCGACCTCCTAGGAACCGCGCGGCACACCAGGCGGACCGACAACTCCGTGTAGAAGGAACCAAACTTCCTTCTAGCCTTTCCTCTCTCACTCTCCATTAGAACTAGAGGGGGAAGAAGAACAAGAATGGAACTCTCTCCTCTCTACATTGTGGCTTCTCCTTGTGTTGTATGGAATTGGTGTGTGTTGAGGAAGAGGGAGAGGGCCTCCTTTTATAGGTAGAGGAGAGGGGGCTTGTTGGAAAATGTCCGTCCCCCATATGGAAGGAACCAAACCGACCTTAGAACGCCTTCCTAATCAGCCCAAACCGACCATCCCACGCCGGCAACACACACTTTTTGGAAAGTAGTGAACCGCCTCGAGAAGGATGGGCCCAACCGCCTCCCATACGGTGCTTGGCGCGCACCCAAAGGTGCGGGCACACCAAGATGTGGGTCGTTTGGGCTGAAATTTTGTGTGTGTGCGTCCGTCTCGTCATTAGCTTCGTTTCGTGGTCGTGCAAGTACTGAAAACGGAGTCCGTATGAAAAAAAGTTATGCCCAAAATACTAAACCCATGTCCTCGCGCCCGGTATGATTTCATGTTGGATTTGGGCCTCGACTTCTTGGGCTTATGTATAGATGTTGATATTCATATTTATGGGCATTTCTCCTTGCTTTGATCATGTCCATTTAGGGCCTTGTTATTCTTTATACTTTTTCTTTTGCTTTTGGCCCAAAATGTGTATGTTTCCAACATTGTCCTCGCAAAAACAAGTGAAGTACCAAAACTTGTGGAAATGGTTAGCTCAAAGCCCTATCACTATTATGTTTTGGTAATTTTATACTAATGTTGACGGTATAAAATATGTAGTTAATGACCGTCAACAAACATAAAAACCAACATTTATGTTAAATCGAAAGTGTATTTGATTGTTACATGTGGATTCGGTGTCAAAGTCGAGCTCCAAATTACCATCGCCGTTGAACCATAGATTGAAGACAATAATCTTTGTGCCATGTGGACCAATGTCACGAACCCATTTCACCAACCACGCATTGGAACAACCATCAGTATTTAACCTATATATTACTAACAAATATTAAACGAGGGTGTAGTAGCTACATCAAATTATTGAATTGAACTATTTTAAATGTCTTTTCTATACATGGGTGTCAAGTGTTTATATAGAAAAGAACTTTTATCCTGTTTATAACTTAACTCTAAGTTTGTCAATTTAACAACATAACATTTTTTAGAGTAAATAAAGTATTGTATCTGTAGACTTCAAATGGATGGCGAGGTTCAAAGATAATGTTACGCATCGACTCTTCTTCTCAAGGTAAAAGGGGACCATTTCAACAAATGTTGTCAAATTTGAGGAGAACTTTTTCTCAACCATGAGGCTCCAATCGTTGAGTTTTTCCTTTTATTAGATTGCATTCATAATCCACCTAATAAGAAGAGAACATATAAGGCAAGTGGTGCGCATGTAGTGCCTCATGCCAAACAAATAAAAAAAATCACACAAAGATACCATAGGAATCACAACATCACATCCGTCCGTTTCCACCAAGAAAGTGTAGGAGAGGAGACCAATTGATTGTTGTGTATGCAATCTGAAAACAAGTAATAACTTGGCATTATTTCAATTGATAAAAAAAGTGGTTCACAAAAGGAAAGAAATTTATGTGAGGTTCAAGCGTGACTGCTCTTAGTGCAACGAGTGAAAACAATAGCATCTGCCCCAAGCCGCATTGTGCTAGTCTTAAATCCATTTCCATCTAATTAAGGTGATGAATGCCAAAATGTTAGACAATTGGGTTTCAGGAGATGACTTGCAGATTATGAAACAAAAGTTGGCAATACATTCTCCAATGAAAGATCCTGATTGTTTCTCTGAAAATCCAAAGCACATGCACCGCCTGAAAGAATCAGGATCCATGCCTCCACCATCATCTGTATGTCAACCAGAAATAATGCACTCCGTATTCATACATCTATCCATATTTTCCTATAATTCATTAAAAGAAGCTTCAAACGGTGCAAGCATGAACAAACTCTCTAATTCCTACAAACACCATAAAAAATCAGTGAAGTCTAGAAGTTTGTATTTTAGTTTATTATATATCCAATCCAATATGACTTGTAAAAGTACTATCACATTAATATCTGAACCTTGAATTAGTAAAGCCGGTGATCCGTTCCGCTTTATGTCGATGACTTTGTCCACCAACATTGTTGTACCGCCCACCGGTTTTATCTATTTGAACGAAACTAGTCCAAATGGACCTTTAACTATAAATAATCAAAGTGTATGACTCAATGATGAATCGCTTTAATTACGCGATCCACTTTGCATTGTCCAACAACTCTACCACAAATGTAACAAGGCAACAAAGTAAGACACAATGCAACAAGAAATTAGATTGTAGTCAAAAACCACACAAATCATACCTCCAAACGGCCATTTGTGTGAAGTTGCATTTGAGTGGAGAAATTTGGGGTGGACGACATGCGATTATGAGTACAAATAGTTCTGTTTGTTGTATGGACCCGCCATACCCTCGGATCAATTGCCTCCATTTGTTGGCTCAGGTCAAATAAAAGAACCTGTTGGTTCTGAGAACTAAACGGTCTTGATCAATAAATATACGTAGCAAGCATAAGCGTATAACAAACACACAACACTTGAAAAGTAATGTTCACGTCGAAAAGGAATCAAGTATATCCATTTTCAAACAAAAGCACATGGCAAAAATGGAAAATCAATAAATATCATTGCTAGCATAATAAGCGATGACAAACACAACACTTGAAAAGTAATGTTCACATCGAAAAGTAATCAAGTATATCCATTTTCAAAGAAAATAAATCACATGGCGTAAAATGGAAAACTAAGTGATCAAACTTGGCATGTTTGTTTAGTACGAAACATCCAAACATGCTTACGAGAAATTAAAAACTTTTTTTTTTGGTCAACCAAAACCTTTTCTTTAGGCGAATAAAGGAATAATCTAGGTACTTATTAATAGGAATACATGCACTAAATTTTATATAGTCAATATAAAAAGGTCGAGGCAGTCATATGTGGTCATTAAAAATAGCTAGCAATATATATGTATGTAGTGCAGGTCGGAAATGAGCGCATCGCATCGCTTACATTGAAGAACCTGAAGGGGGAGTCATCATGGCATCGTAGAGGCGGTTGTGGTTTGCCGTGCCTCCGCGTGGGAGGGCTTAATTGCCGCCGCGGGGCGCTCGGCCGAGCCGGGAAGGCGCATCAGTGTCCCGGCCGGCGGGTTAGCGGCTCGCCGCGCCACGGCGTGGAGATGGGAGCCCGCTACGCCGCGGAATCTGCCGGGTTACCGGTTGGTGGCCCTCGCAGCCGCACGCCGCCGCCGGAAGCAAGCTGGAAGCCGGGTCGGAGCCGCGCCGCCTTGACCAAGGCGGTTGGCATGCCGGTAGGGATGGCCGAAAGCGCCGCGTGCGGGGGGAGCTGCGCGCCCCGCGCTGGCGTCGGAAATCGCCGCGCCGGGATATCGAGTAGGGTTTTCTGTTTCGGCTTGGAACGGCACGGGCCGGTGATCGAATTTGAATGGGGGGACGGACGGCGGCGGCGCACACCGCACGGCTTCAACTTGGATACCGCGGAGGCGGACCTTGGAAAGTTTTTTGAGCCCTTCCTTGGGCGGATTTCTCCTTTGCTCATCAGCCTACGGTTTCTCCTTTTGGCGTCTTAGAAGTAAGGGATTCCCCCTACAAGCCATGGGTAGGAAGGGGTATTGTTAAAGGATTTAATTGTACTATCACTAAGAAATCTGATCACAATTAGTAGCTATTGAGGATAATTATTTTGTGCAAGTTAGAAACGAGTTTTAATAAATAATGAACAACTTAAATGTAGTCCCCCTCCGTTTCAAATTATAGTTCGTTTGACTTTTTTGACCCCAAGTTTGACCACTCGTCTTATTCAAAAAATTGCAAAAAACAACCAAATTTAAGTCATTCGTAAATACTATTTGTTAATAAAGAAAGCCATAACAAAAAGAAGTGATACTTTGCACAAAATTTTGAATAAGACGAGCGGTCAAAGTTGGGGTTGAAAAAGTCAAACGAACTACAATTTGGAACGGATATCTTTTACTCGTCTCTCGCATACGTATGAAGCGTTTAACTTCCGCGGCCGGCCGACGAAAGTACCCGTAAAATAAGTGCACTTTTTGACCAAAGACCTTTTCTACCGGCGCCTGTTCACAAAAAAAGTTTCTACCGCCGCACGAGTACCCGTAAAATAAGTCCCCAATGCATGCTTTTTGCTTGTAGCCTCAAGTGCCATATAGGATCGGATAAAAAAAGTAGGTGCTCTATTCTTGTCATAGTGGCTTGCAGAAGCTACATGTGCTTAAGGAGAAAGAAGATGGTCCATGCTGAAAAAGTAGAGGGAGAGGAAATAAAGGTGTGACATGATGAAAGCAAAAAGGTTACTATGTGCAAGCCACAAGCAATAATTTTTTACATTGTGTAATAGTAAATAGTAGTCTCAATATTTCCTCATCTACTATGTGGATCACTTTATTTGTACTAGAACCACTACCACTTGTAGCCCCATTGGCCTTGCCCGCTTTACACAAAGGGCGCCTATAACATGTGCTCAAAATTGATGGTAGTACATGTTTTTTCTCGATTCTTGAAATCTCATCTCCAAAATTCAGTTTTGTGTTTGGAAGCTACGTGTACCGCATCTTGTACTTGGATTTTCTTTTTTCTACAAGATTCTACTACAATCCATGTACTGTACATGTGCTGACCATATGCACACCCTTGCATGTGAATCCTTTGCGTATCCTACACACCTCGGCCGAAGATAGGGCACACGCCTCGCCACCGCCGTGTGTGCGCCGCGCTTAATTGCCGCATTCCCTCCACCTCGGCCGAAGATACGGTAGGGCACACGCCCGCCTTTGTGGGTGTGCGGTGCCGCGGCGCGCTATGCTTTCAAGTTTCAAATTGACAAGACTACTCCCTCCATCCGGCCCCACAAATTCCAGCGAGTGAAAAGTTCGCCGGTGCTTGGGACCCAAAGAAATAAAAAAATGATTTTCATCAAGAGAAAAAAAAAATAATGAAGTCTCCGGAACCTCTCGTGTTACGATTGGCGCCCCGGTAGGGGTAATTTAGGGTCAATTTCCATTTCACACTGGTTTGCGTACACAAGTTGGACAGATTTCAATTGCATGCCAATTTCAGCAGCAATCAAACACATGCACACAACTTGCCTACAAATAATCAACCAAGTTAACTCTAGAGATTAAATAAGGTCTAAAGATTTCCTACAATCATCCATCATACAAATGCGCCCATGGCCACCATAGTAGTATAACCACAAAGACGATGCTAAGATTATTAAAGATTACATATGGCCACTAATTAAGATAGATAAAGAGAACCAAAATATCACCAACTCTTTGGCACCAAGCATCAAAACGAGCCTACAAAGAAGAGCATCATCTTCAAGATCGCCACCATCATCCTTATCCACCGCATCGTCACCATCATCCTTATAAGGACCCCAACGAATTCCTACACTTGAAGTATAAAATACTATTCAATCATCGTATACAAGGTTAATGACACCAGTAGAAAACTATGTTGTTGCCGACACCGGACGGATCATATGCCGAGACCCCATGCCCGAAGACAGGGACCGAAAACGCATTCCGAGCTTGCTTCCTTCTCCTTTGGCCTCGCCTCCCGACCTTCCCGGACGCCGCCATGGCCACGATTCCGATGAGCATCATGCTCGCCGACAACGATGCCCGGGGGGCCCAACGCTTTGTCCAATATCTCCTTCATCGCCTCCACTCCGGCCGCGCGGCTTCTTCTCCTTCCTCGCCTTATTTGCCGCTTGCCGCTTCTTCTCCGCCCCTCACCGCCGCTAGGGTTTCCTTCTCGCTAGTGTCCCTCTCCACAATGGGTTTGGGTCCCTCGTTTCCGCGGGCGTCCGTCATCTTCAACGGGCGGGGTGGGGTGGGGAGAGGGCGAGGAGTGGCGGCGGCGGTGCGCGTTGTGGGGAAAGCGAGGAGTAGAAAGCCGGAGCGTAGGGAAAGGAGTGGGAGTTGCGGCGCTAGGCATGCGGACGGGGGTTAGACACGCACAAGATATGGCCCCTGGGGCACCAATTTTAATTATTTCAATTTTTATGCCGTCGCGTTGGGCCCCCTCACCACAATTTGTCTGTGGCATGCCACACATAAAAATTGAGGTGATGAAGGAAAAGAAGCTGCCGGTGGGAATGGAGGTGATGAAGGAGATACTTGGACAAAGCGTTGGGCCCCCGGTGTTGTATGAACGCTGCAGCGCTGTATTGTATGATGCCAGATCAGCCGGTATGTTGGCCTCTCACCGCAATTTCCAGTGGTAGCACGCGCACGGGAAAGAACAGACCGGGTCCCACCGCTATGCGTGCGTGTGTATACAAGAGAGAGTGGTGGGTCCTACTAGTTGAATAACTAAAAAAAAAATGCTAGTATAGCTCATAAACCGTAAAAACTAAATTAAATTCGATTAGTACACCATTGAATTCGTTTCAAAAATTCTCCTAACAAGGTGTCACATGGATATATTTATACTAGATAAAATTATAAGTGGGTCCCATAGATGGTTGTTAGTGTCGAGTGCTGTAGAGATACATAATGATGATGTGAGTGTGGAAGGGGTATAGATATGAGAATCTTGATGACTACCGTAGGAGTGATAGAAGAAGCATTTCCTGTTTGATGCTTTTGCCGCCAGCTCCGACGCCGGCGGCCCCCAGCGTTGGATTTTGGTCGCCCCCAGGCCGTGATGATTTGCCCGGTGTTGATGTTTCTTAATGTCATTACTAGGAATAGATATTAAACCTATCCCCTAAAATCGCCTCGATCTCGCCATTCTCGAGTTTGGTCTTGGTGCGGACAATGGGAAGTGTAGGAGCGTGTCATTGGCCTTCTTTTGACATGATGTTGACACTTGCCCCTAGATCACGAGGCGCTCGAACGTGTATGGGCCTATTGAGCGGTGATTGTTGGGCTCCCCGGATCCTCTTTCTTCTCTCGCAAAAAGGTGAGTCCACAACGACATCCCGTATAACCCGCTTACAGGTGTGGTTGTTTATTGTTACCATGTTAACGATTCAATGGGGCCCTCGCCTTCGGTCGAGTCCTTTACCATGTTGGGTGCAACTAAATTGCGCAGCTTAATTGAGTTATTTGGGTTTCTATCATTTTATTAAAACTCAATTGATTCTTTCTTAAGAGCAGAAGATAGGGTTTCTAATTTTGTGTTCACATTTTCAAGCATTTTATCATTAGACGATAATTTCTTGTTTAAGCTTTCATTAATTTTAGCTTGACCGTAAAACAAGATCTTTTCAAGGAGGGTTGATTGGAATTGAAATTGGAATTATAACCGAATTGTAAATGTTACCTCCTTGTGGGCGATTCTCGATTGTTCCACCCATTGTTATTACCCGGACGAAATCCGTTGTTGACGAAGGTGTTGACACCTATTATAGCATAATATTAATAGTCAACTAAATATGAAATAAGGGTATAAAATGAATATCAACATAGACTAGGGGTATTACTAACATAATTCCATGAGCTTTGGTGATTTATATCTTTTCGTGGACTTAACGGATAAATGCAGAAAGAATGGAGAAAGTTCCGAATAAACATGCCAAATGATGACAAGACTTGGCCGTGAAGTAAATCAACCCGAAAAGTGGACTAAAACACTCTAGAAGGTACCGAGAAGACACCGTAACAAACGGGAGACCGAGAGGCCACGTAGGGCGGCGGCCGGCCTAAACCGGGTAGCGGCCGCCAGCTACTGATAGCCAATCGGGCTCAACTTTGTATGTCGGTTTACCACCGACACCGAGGTTGTATCTTCACCGCTGCCAAGGTCGGTTTGATCCAATGGTCATTGTTCATCGCCAAGGCCTATATAAGAAGACCCCCGACCCCGGGTGAAACCCTAACTCATTCTATTCTCATTCTAATCATTAGTCTTTTAGTTGTAGAGGTATCCCAATGTAAGGATAACCTCTCTCTCGATTAGTGAATTAGAAGTAGATTAGCAATGTAACTAGAAGTAGATTAGACATATAATTAGAAGTAGATTAGATCTAACTTAGATCTAATCAAGACTAAAGGAGAGTTGAACTACACTTTGGTTCCGAGATGTCTACGAGTTTGGTATGTTTCATATCTTATCTTTGGATGACTTGTGATTTATATATATATTTATCTTTTCTATTACTATATACTTTCTTTATATGGTTAAGTATAGTTGTTATGTTATTGCATGGGATCTCCGCCGTATTGAGGGGCTCTAGTTATTCGCGGTAGCTAGAGTTGTAATCAATAGAATAGAATTGGTATCTAGGCTATTGGTTACCCGAGATTGCGCCCAATCCCACCTGCTAGTTGTGGTAGCCCCGGGGTGACAAACTCTGTAAGGCCTCGTGTAATCCACCACGTTCGGGTTGGTGTTTTTTTCGTAGAGCTTTTGGCAACCTTCTCCCAACTACTTTCTTCCCGTCTTCTTCGAGAGTTGGGACGGACTCGCTGCTCCAAAGTGTAATAGTGTAATTGCTATCATAGAACCTTAGTAATAGAAAAGAACATAGGAACCTTGAACTCTCTTTTGACCTCTTGATTAGTTTAGTTATTAACATTTTAGGTAGTTTACTATTTTATGATACTTATTCTTTAACATTTACCCCCTCACTATAGTTTAGTGGTTTGTTAAGTTAGTAGATGCATGATTGTGACTTATTAGAATCTCTAGCCAAAGCTTCCCTCGTGGATACGATACTCTAGAATACTCATCCTAGGGAAAAAGCTACAATGGTAGGTGTTACGTAAACTTTGCGTAATCCTTCATATTCTTTTAGCACTTAACAAATGCCAAATGTAAGGCTACCTCTTCTCGAGTTTTGGGGCAAGAACTTCCCGAATGTCCAACCTCTCCACGAGACTTCACATGTCATATGTGAGTCCATGGGGAGTGTAGCAATCGCTGACGGAGCTTGGTCGTCCAGTCTTTTTCATCGGGGAGATCGATCTTTACTGCAAGCGGATCTGTCTCCTTTACTATGTGCATACCTTTTTTGTTTTTTCGAGGGGCCCGTTCTTCTCCCCAGCTTTGGTTCTCGATCATCTTCTCGATGAGTGCTTCGCTTTCTCAACGGTGAGGGATAAGAATGCCCCTCCAAAGAAGAAGATCTATGTGGCCCTTCGACATGGTCGTAAGACCATTGTAGAAGTTCTCGAAGGACGAGCCACTTCTCCATGCCATGGTGTGGGCGAGGCGAGGATGTACTCTTGCAGCCTCTCCACGCCTCCGTATGGGTTACATTCTTGTCTGCTTTGAAAATTGGAAATTCTTGCTGCGGGGCATTGGTTTTGCCCATTGGGAAGAACCTTGCGAGGAATGCGGTGGAGCATTTACTCCAAGTGCCGGCAACCTCCTTGTCCTTGTAGAACCATTGCTTCGCTTTCCCCACTAGGGAGAAAGGAAACAAGCGGAGCCCGATTGCATCCGGCTCAACGCCCTTGATGACGATTGTGTCGCACAACTCCAAAAGTTCGAGATGAGCATTTGCGTCCTCGCTTGGCAGTCCACAGAATGGACTTGCTTGTACCATCGTGATGAGGCCAGTCCTTAACTCAAAGTTCTTGTCGCCCAAGTTGACACGGGGGCCAATCGGGACATTGCCCACGATCAAATACTACTAAAGTAGTCACGCCAGTGTCTTGGTGGCCATGAGTGTTGATGAAGATGGTACTTGGATGCCGTGCAACCTCCTCGAGTGATGACAGAAGAGTGGGCTGAACCCGACTCCTTCCGAGCAGCCTCTTGGATCGTCGGCGAAGTTATTCGGCGGGTTGCGACCATCCATACACTATCCCCCTGTTTTTCATCCACAACGAGAAGAAAAAACAAAAGAGTTAGCCCTTGCAAAGATTAGGGCTATCATCCATACATGTGGTTATGATCATCTTTATTATTTTTTTTTTCTTTTTAACCTTGCCTTCCCGAACGGCGCCGAAATGCTTGTTGATGTTTCTTAACGTCATTACTAGGAATAGATATTAAACCTATCCCGACAACGGCACGAAATGCTTGTTGGCATTTCTTAGCGCTATCACTAAGGATAAATATTATCCTTAATGATAACGTCAAGAAAAGTCGGTGATAGATAAATTGGATATTGCAAGGGTCAACCCGTAGCGCCGCGGATCTATCATCGTAGCATTTCACCCCTGAGTAATCGGGTATCGCTTCATTTATATTTTCCCATGGGAAGGCAGGTTTAGATTTAATATGATGATGATGATAGCCCACAATGTATGAATGGATAGCCACTAATCATGTACGAGGGGGTAAGTGACAATAATATTGGAGATAGTGGTGACACACACACTTCTTGAGCACTAGAAGGAATAAATAGAAAATAACATAAAAGGGAAAATCTATGTTGAGTTGGCTATTCTAATATCGCCAATGCGTCGACTATAGTCTACATATGTCATTCATGGTTCATAGCAGTAGATGGGCTAAAGTGATGAGGAGATGCCCGCGGGCCGGTATCCGCCGACCGGTTGCACTTGATAAGACTCCAACCCAACACCCTGACGTGGAGGAGTGCAAAGGACGGACGAGTTGTCACACCTCTGCCGCCTACCTCACTACCGTGGGATGCCTAAGATTTCCCGGATGATTCCCTATAGACCTAAGCACCATGCTTACATTTATAGAGAACTACCTAAACCCCCATGGTACCCCCGACCCCTACGGATCGACAGAAAGAGTAAAGGTAAACCCGAAGGTACACTGACCATCACTCGAAACTTAGTTCTACTACGTTCCAAGAATAAAATATGATTCAATTAGCCTAAAGTTAGTCATGTTAATTATCACATTATACTAACTATATCCTAGTTGGCACAATATGAATATAACATGAGGATAACTATACTCTAGTTCATATGCATTGCGATATAAATAATAAGATTTGAATAAAGGAAAGAACTTCATAGTAAAATTACCAAAAGATCCTTCCAAGGAGACAAGCCCTCCTTGAAGCTCCGCCTAACTCAAATACTAATACTAAACTAATGAAGAGGAGAGAGTGGTGCTCAAGGTGAGAATGTAACAATGTGATGTGTAGTGTGTTGTTGTGTGTGTTACAAGTGAGGAGTGCCTCTCTTTATATAGTGGAGAGGAGGAGGGAATGGAGGGCTCTCCTTGCTTCATGGTCTTCTTGGCGGGAACGAAAAGTTTGCACTACATGCAACCGCCGCTTGAAGTTCGCTCCAAACCGCCAGAGAAAGGGCGGAAGTGAGGCCGAAATATTGCGCCGACCGGCCGCAGGGGGGCGGCCGCCCCTGGCTGCGCCTCTCGCCCCGGCCTTCTCCCCTCGCTTTTTGTCATCCATATGTTGGGCCTATGGTGGTGCATGGGCCAAATTGTGCTGCGGGGTTTGGTCCTCTTTGCTCAATCCACTCCTTGGCGTCTTTTATTCAATGCGCTTTCTTATTTATTTGGCGACTTTGTACCGCTTTCCACTTTTATACCGCAAGACATAATTTCTAGAATACAAGTGGAACTAGGTTAGAAGTAAAGGTATATGTAACATAAGTTTGCCCCTTTCTCATGAATTGGATATAAGTTGGCGGTATAATGTACTCGATAATGACCGCCAACAAGTCCCCAAGCAACCTTTGCTCGTCCCCGAGCAAATAGCTAAGTATTTGGTTGTTGATCGGGAGTTGCTACAATGCCGATATATTTCAAAATGTATCATGCTCATAACAAAGTATTCTTCCATTGTTTAAATAAATTGGCATTTCTATCTATCCTTGTATACTTAAATCATATGGGGCTTATAACATTTTTCAAACTCTTGGGTTATTGCAAGATAGAACGGTTTTCATAGAAACACTAGTCATTCATTCTTTGATTGATCATTCATGCGGAGCTTTGTGTAATGATTCCTTAGATCATCTCAGGTGTGCAAACCATAAGGAGAAACAAGTCATTAACCTTGATCAAGATGTGCAATTGAAATTTATTTCTTTTTGATAAGGTATGGGCTAGCTCTTATTTCTTTTTAGAGAAGTGGGCTCTACTCGCCCTCGGACACTTGTCCATTATTCTTCTCTTTCTCTTCTCTTTTTTTTTTTTTTTTTTAGCGGGTATCGAAGTACCCATTGTTTTGTTTTCTCGGACACGCTGTCCATTTTTTCTAGCTTAGCCCATAACCTATTTTTGGCAATGTGAATGTGAATCTTGATCAAAAGCGTATGACAGGTGTCTCTCATAGGCTATCATGAGAATTTTGATCATTAAGGAATTTTTTGGAAATTATTCTCCTAATGATGAATCTCTCTTAGAACAAAATCATAGTTGATTCTATTTTTACCATATCATATCCGGCAATAGCTTAGAGAAGAATCATGTGTTTGCATACCCACAAATCATTAAGTTTCAGGATAAGACAAGTTAAGCCAATAAACTTAAACATTAGGGAATACAATATTATGAACTAGGTGCAAATTGAACTATAGACAGAGCAACTATTCATCATTTCAACTTTAGAGAAATTAAGCATCCTTATACTACATATTGGAGTGGAATCATATTTTTTTGTTCTTTTCATTTTTTTTTAAGAAAATGAAAAATGAAAAAGTAAGAGATAAAATAAAATGATAGGGGAGGTAGGTACTTACCTCCTCCGGGGGTCGCCCCCAAGCTAGCCGATGGCCTATGGGTTAGGGGTAGTACCCCATGTGGCGCCGAAACGCCATCCGGGCCTCGTGCTCTTGCCGCTTCCGTTACGCCTCCTCCGCTTGGTGTTGCGTGTACTGTTGATGGCGTTGATTGAAACTCCGCACAAAACCGGTGAGTGATCAAGCAATCTCACCCTCGCGCGAGTTCCACATTCCCGAAGTCGGGTGTTGATCTCTTGGAGCACTTTGGGGTCCACCGTAGAGTGACGTGGTGGTGGTGGCAACCCTTCGAGTCGAGGACACCGAGGTGTGCCTCATGCCATGTTGACCCTCCTGCTTGGTCTGGACGAGGTGTGAACATCCCCTCATACCGGAAGGTGGGTGCGAGCCCGGGGTTTAGCGTCGGTGTAAAGAACCCGGGCGTGGGCACAATCGGGTACGGGTGTAGGCCGTGGCATCTCGTGAACCACTAGCCTCGCCCTCGTAGCTCTCCTTCGGGATGACCTCGCGAGAAACGAGAACTCTGGCGTGCTTCGCCTAGCTCAACTAGAACGAAAGGTGAGTGATGGGGATTTATATAATGAGAGTTCCGGGTTAGGGAGCGGAATCTCATTTATATATCCCTGAAAATAATAGATAATCTTCTCGTGGTCATTCTCATCGATTTTTATTATGTGCCCTTGTATCGGTGTGATATTGAAATTTCCAGAGGTGGAGTATCTAGGTATGTGACATTCTCGCCTTCCAATGCACCAATATTACTAGCAATCCTTGTCACAAGAGAGGTACAATAAACAGGTGTGGATTGTTTAAAATTGCTAAGCATGCATTTTATGATTTCTTTTACAGGAGCAATCTTTCTCTTGTGAACTATGGCATAGAGGCATTGCATCTCAACATCTAAAAGACGGTGAAATTCATGCCTAGGAAACAAAGTTATGGCAATCCATTTTTGCATAAATTTCAATGTTGGATGATGTATGTTGGCATTAGAAGGGCGAAACCTAGGATGCAGTAGGAACTATGGTGGAGATTTCAGTGTAAAAGGCGGCACGATTAAAATCTGGTAAAGCAACAGCTAAGTTTGTGCAACATTTCTTAGCATCAAAGCCTATGTGCCTAGCCAATTCTTGCCAAGTGTAATAGTAGTATTTACCAAAAAGTCGGAAACTAACACCTTGATCATGAACTTCCAAAGATCCTAGAAATTGGATGGTGAGGAGGCGAGAGCCTGGCTCATCCAGGGGAGCAATCCTTTACCATCCAACGATTTTTCCAAATGATGGGGAATTCGATATCCATACCTAGTTTTTTGAGGGGCGTCATCGGGGAAGCGAGGAGCGGGAGCGAAGTCTCGGTTCTTGAGGATATTGTAAGCTTGCATCTCCCGTTCTCCTTCCGTGTCGAGGTGCGGTGCATCGGCTTCCTCGATCGTCATCCCCGTGGGTGCTTGTTCTTGCTCTTGCTCTTGCTCTTGCGAGGGTGCATCTTCTTCGTATGCTTCGGTTGTTGTCGAAGTGTGTACTCGAGCTTCCTTGGGAGAGCCTCGCGCTTCTTCTCACGCCCTTCTTGAACGCGCTTGCCGCTTTCCCGAGCATGTTAGTGAACAAAAAAGCGAACGGAATGGAAACAAGTGCTTACTCTTGGAGAGACTTGGGAGAGAGCTTGTGAGAGAGAGTGTCTTTGGTGTTCTTGCACTAGAGCTTTGGAATGCTTTTTGGAGTGCAAGAAGTGAGCAAGTAGCAAAATGAGAGAGTGAGGGAGTGAGAATGAGAGGGGTGGAGAGCTCTCCCGGCCACCTCGAGAATTTATAGCCCGATGCACCCCGACACTTTCGGACGAGGGCAACGGCTAGTGCTCGTGGACGTTTGGCCCGTGACGGGGCGCCGCCCGGGGGGCCGGCCCAATGCGGCGGCCGCCCCATCCTGGGCCCTCTGTCGCCCCGCTTTGGCGGTGTGTTTCAAACGGTCGAATTCCGTTTTTTGTGGTGCGGTGCAACGGTCGGGTTCGACACGTAACTTTATTTTCTCATTTTCTCTCATTTTATAAATGTTTAAGAAATTTTTTGGAATAAAGTTTTATTCGAGTATAAAATCTTATCAATCTATGTATATTATTATTTTTATATTTTAATTAATATGGCAATGAATATATAATATGAAAAGGAATTCTTTTTAATATTAAAGGTTATGGTAAAAAAGGAAATTAATTAAGTAAAGAGGTTATGAATTTAAATAATTTAATATGAGGAAAATAAATTTATAGAAGGAAAATCTTTATTTCTTACCTTTAGTGAAGCTTACCTTTAGGCTTGCTTCACACGCCATGCCTTCTTCGTATTTTTGGATGGTGACGTGGTAGGCGATGGCGACTTTATTTCTTCTTGAATCTTCTCTGGGGTTGTAGGGGTACGTTCCTCCTCCTTCTTGGTAGGTGCAGCTTCCTCTTTGGTTTTGTCTGTGCCGCCCCGCTTCACGGGGGTCCTTTTGCCTTGATCAAAGTGTCTTTGCTTGGGGTTCAACTTTTTTTTTTCTTTTTAGATTTCTTCCGGTTGTACCCATTGAATAGGCATTGGACCATCTGTCCTGAATTCGAAGTCGACCCTTCCCTTGCCAACATGGATAGTAGCGTTTGTTGTGTTGAGGAATGGTCTCCCCAACAACAATGCTACGTGATCTTCTTCTCCCCATGTCGACGATGATGAAGTCCGTGGGGGACGTAGCTATCCTTCACCCTTACCGTAATGTCTCGAAGAATCCCTTACGGCTTTATTACCGCCCCGATCTGCCATTCGAGTTTGGTCTTGGTGCGGGACAATGGGAAGTGTAGGAGCGTGTCATTGGCCTTCTTTGACATGATGTTGACACTTGCCCCTAGATCACGGAGGCGCGTTGCGAACGTGTATGGGCCTATTGAGCAGTGATTGTTGGGCTCCCGGATCCTCTTTCTTCTCTCGCAAAAGGTGAGTCCACAACGACATCCTGTATAACCCGTTCACGGTGTGGTTGTTTATTGTTACCATGTTAACGATTCAATGGGGCCCTCGGCTTCGGGCGAGTCCTTTACCATGTTGGGTGCAACTGCAGCAGATTAATTGAGTTATTTGGGTTTCTATCATTTTATTAAAACTCAATTGATTCTTTTATAGCTTGAAAGATAGGGTTTCTAATTTTGTGTTCACATTTTCAAGCATTTTATCATTAGACGATAATTTCTTGTTTAAGCTTTCATTAATTTTAGCTTGACCGTAAACAAGATCTTTCAAGGAGGGTTGATTGGAATTGAAATTGGAATTATAAACGAGAATTGTAAATGTTACCTCCTTGTGGGCGATTCGATTGTTCCACCCATTGTTATTACACGGGACGAAATCCGTTGTTGACGAAGGTGTTGACACCTATTATAGCATAATATTAATAGTCAACTAAATATGAAATAAGGGTATAAAATGAATATCAACATAGACTAGGGTATTACTAACATAATTCCATGAGCTTTGGTGATTTATATCTTTTCGGGGACTTAACAGGATAAATGCGAGAGAAGAATGGAGAAAGTTCCGAATAAACATGCCAAATGATGACAAGACTTGGCCGTGAAGTAAATCAACCCGAAAAGTGGACTAAAACACTCTAGAAGGTACCGTAAGACACCAGAAACAAACGGGAGACCGAGAGGCCACGGGGGGCTGGCGGCCGGCCGCCTAAAGCGGTACGGCGGCCGCCAAAGCTCTGATAGCCAATCGGGGCTCAACTTTGTATGTCGGTTTACCACCGACACCGAGGTTGTATCTTCACCGTTGCCAAGGTCGGTTTGATCCAATGGTCATTGTTCATCGCCAAGGCCTATATAAGAAGACCCCGACCCCGGGGTGAAACCCTAACTCATTCTATTCTCATTCTAATCATTAGTCTTTTAGTTGTAGAGGTATCCCAATGTAAGGATAACCTCTCTCGATTAGTGAATTAGAAGTAGATTAGCAATGTAACTAGAAGTAAATTAGACATATAATTAGAAGTAGATTAGATCTAACTTAGATCTAATCAAGACTAAAGGAGAGTTGAACTACACTTTGGTTCTGGAGATGTCTACTGAGTTTGGTATGTTTCATATCTTATCTTTGGATGACTTGTGATTTATATATATATTTATCTTTTCTATTACTATATACTTTCTTTATATGGTTAAGTATAGTTGTTATGTTATTGCATGGGATCTCCGCTCGTATTGAGGGCTCTAGTTATTCGCGGTAGCTAGAGTTGTAATCAATAGAATAGAATTGGTATCTAGGCTATTGGTTACCCGAGATTGCGCAATCCCACCTGTTAGTTGTGGTAGCCCCAGGGGTGACAAACTCTGTAAGGCACAGTGTAATCCACCACGTTCGGGTTGGTGTTTTCGTAGAGCTTTTGGCAACCTTCTCCCAACTACTTTCTTCCCCGGTCTTCTTCGAGAGTTGGGACGGACTCATTGCTCCAAAGTGTAATAGTGTAATTGCTATCATAGAACCTTAGTAATAGAAAAGAACATAGGAACCTTGAACTCTCTTTGACCTCTTGATTAGTTTAGTTATTAACATTTTAGGTAGTTTACTATTTTATGATACTTATTCTTTAACATTTACCCCCTCACTATAGTTTAGTGGTTTGTTAAGTTAGTAGATGCATGATTGTGACTTATTAGAATCTCTAGCCAAAGCTTCCCCGTGGATACGATACTCTAGAATACTCATCCTAGGGAAAAGCTACAATGGTAGGTGTTACGTAAACTTTGCGAAATCCTTCATATTCTTTTAGCACTTAACAAATGCCAAAGAAGGCTACCTCTTCTCGAGTTTCAGGGCAAGAACTTCCCGAATGTCCAACCTCTCCACAGACTTCACATGTCATATGTGAGTCCATGGGGAGTGTAGCACCGCTTGACGGAGCTTGGTCGTCCGGTCTTTTCATCGGGAGATCGATCTTTCTTGCAGCGGATCTGTCTCCTTTACTATGTGCATACCTTTTTTGTGTTTTCTCGAGGGGCCCGTTCTTCTCCCCAGCTTTGGTTCTCGATCATCTTCTCGATGAGTGCTTCTCGCTTTCTCAACAAGTGAGGGATAAGAATGCCCCTCCGCCAGCAGAAAGATCTATGTGGCCCTTCGACATGGTCGTAAGACCATTGTAGAAGTTCTCGAGGACGAGCCACTTCTCCATGCCATGGTGTGGGCGGGCGAGGATGTACTCTTGCAGCCTCTCCCACGCCTACGTATGGGTTCTCATTCTCGTCTGCTGAAAATTGGAAATTCTTGCTGCGGGGGCATTGGTTTTGCCCATTGGGAAGAACCTTGCGAGGAATGCGGTGGAGCATTTACTCCAAGTGCCGACCTCCTCCTTGTCCTTGTAGAACCATTGCTTCGCTTTCCCCACTAGGGAGAAAGGAAACAAGCGAAGCCCCGATTGCATCCGCTCAACGCCCTGATGACGATTGTGTCGCACAACTCCAAAAAGTTCTCGAGATGAGCATTTGCGTCCTCGCTTGGCGAGTCCACGTAATGGACTTGCTTGTACCATCGCGATGAGGCCAGTCCTTAACTCAAAGTTCTTGTCGCCCAAGTTGACACGGGGCCAAATCGGGACATTGCCCACGACCGGGATGAAGTAGTCAGTCACGCCAGGTCTTGGTGGCCATGAGTGTTGATGAAGATGGTACTTGGATGCCGGGTGCAACCTCCTCGAGTGATGACGGGAAGAGTGGGCTGAACCCGACTCCTTCCGGCGGCCTCTCCGGATCGTCGACGAAGTTATTCGGCAGGTTGCGACCAGTCATACACTATCCCCTGTTTTCATCCACAACAGGGAAGAAAACAAAAAAGAGTTAGCCTCAAGCAAAAGATTAGGGCTATCATCCATACATGTGGTTATGATCATCTTTATTATTTTTTTTTTTTTTAACCTTGCCTTCCCAAGAACGGCGGCGCCGAAATGCTTGTTGATGTTTCTTAACGTCATTACTAGGAATAGATATTAAACCTATCCCCGGCAACGGCACCAGAAATGCTTGTTGGCATTTCTTAGCGCAGTCACTAAGGATAAATATTATCCTTAATGATAACGTCAAGAAAAAGTCAGGTGATAGATAAATTGGATATTGCAAGGGTCAACCCGTAAGCGCACGGATCTATCATCGTAGCATTTCACCCGGTGAGTAATCGGGTATCGTTCATTTATATTTTCCCATGGGAAGGCAGGTTTAGATTTAATATGATGATGATGATAGCCCACAATGTATGAATGGATAGCCACTAATCATGTACGAGGGGGTAAGTGACAATAATATTGGAGATAGTGGTGACACACACACTTCTTGAGCACTAGAAGGAATAAATAGAAAATAACATAAAAGGGAAAATCTATGTTGAGTTGGCTATTCTAATATCGCCAATGCGTCAGACTATAGTCTACATATGTCATTCATGGTTCATAGCAGAGATGGGCTAAAGTGATGAGGAGATGCCCGCGGCTGGTATCCGCCAAATGCCCCGGTTGCATGATAAGACTCCAACCCAACACCGGGACGTGGAGGAGTGCAAAGGACCGGACAGAGTTGTCACACCTCTGCCGCCTACCTCACTACCGTGGGATGCCTAGGCATTTCCCGGATGATTCCCTATAGACCTAAGCACCATGCTTACATTTATAGAGAACTACCTAAACCCCCATGGTACCCCGACCCTACGGATCGACGGGAAAGAGTAAAGGTAAACCCAAAGGTACACTGACCATCACTCGAACTTAGTTCTACTACGTTCCAAGAATAAAATATGATTCAATTAGCCTAAAGTTAGTCATGTTAATTATCACATTATACTAACTATATCCTAGTTGGCACAATATGAATATAACATGAGGATAACTATACTCTAGTTCATATGCATTGCGATATAAATAATAAGATTTGAATAAAGGAAAGAACTTCATAGTAAAATTACCAAAAGATCCTTCCAAGGAGACAAGCCCTCCTTGAAGCTCCGCCTAACTCAAATACTAATACTAAACTAATGAAGAGGAGAGAGTGGTGCTCAAGGTGAGAATGTAACAATGTGATGTGTAGTGTGTTGTTGTGTGTGTTACAAGTGAGGAGTGCCTCTCTTTATATAGTGGAGAGGAGGAGGGAATGGAGGGCTCTCCTTGCTTCATGGTCTTCTTGGCGGGAACGAAAGTTTGCACTACATGCAACCGCCGCTTGAAGTTCGCTCCAAACCGCCGCCAGAAAGGGCGGGAAGGGAGGCCGCCGGGCCATTGCGCCGACCGCCGCGGGGGGCCGGCCGGCCCCCTCGGGCTGCGCCTCTCGGCCCCGGCCTTCTCTCGCGCGCGTTTTGTCATCCATATGTTGGGCCTATGGTGGTGCATGGGCCAAATTGTGCGCGGGGTTTGGTCCTTTTTGCTCAATCCACTCCTTGGCGTCTTTTATTCAATGCGCTTTCTTATTTATTTGGCGACTTTGTACCGTTTTCCACTTTTATACCGCAAGACATAATTTCTAGAATACAAGTGGAACTAGGTTAGAAGTAAAGGTATATGTAACATAAGTTTGCCCCTTTCTCATGAATTGGATATAAGTTGGCGGTATAATGTACTCGATAATGATTTGCCAACACCGGCAAAGCGAGGCCCGTGCCGGGCGGCATCCAAACAGGCCCTTAAAGGATAAAGAGTGCGGATTGCGCCCCACCGTCGTGGAAAAGGCCCACCGATGCCGCCTCGCCACCGTGGTTCTCGCCGGCGTTCCACCGCACTCATGTTTCTCTATTTTTCTTCCTCTATACATCCTAATCCTAGTCATCAAGATTCTCTCCCCGCACTCAATCATCCCTTCTTTTATATCTGTACTCTATACTAACTATCATCAGTGCGGGGCCTACTTGTAATTTTATCAAAATATATCCATGTGAGATCTAGTTTTGAAGGATTAATTGAAACGAATTCAATGTGTAATCCGAATTTAATTTGGACTTTTGGTTTGTGAGTTACTATAAGATTTTTTAGACGGTTCAAGTGGTGGGGCCCGCTGCTTGTGCTCCCTCATCTCTTCCTGCTTGCGCATGCTGGCTCTTTAGCGCAAGTACGGGAAGTGCACCGAGAATACCGCATTTGCTTTGGGACACGCGATGTGATAACGAAGCTTTACGATGCGACCTCGCCAAACTAGCCGATGTGGTGTATACCGCGGTTTTACATCATACCACCGTCGCATGCACAAATTCGTGTGGTAGTGGGTGACACCGTGACGAGGAGGCGGGGAAGTGATGGCTGACGTGACACGAAAAAATTAGCATCCATGTGATGAGCACATACTAGTACTATTTGCACTATCCATTTTGCATTGAGATGTGTGCACCACATCGCCAGAGAGATGCCGCACACCGCGATGAAAAAAAAGTGAACACGGGGAACACCGTGTAACACGAATCTCATCAACCATGCATATTCATGCGGTATGATCGATCTCATCAATTTAATAAGCTTGTTCGATCGAGATCATCAACAGTCCTATACATCAAAAAATCCTAAATACATCAAGCATATTATCGTGCATATGATCGATCAAATACCGCACTTTACTAACGATGAATAAACTCTCACACCGCTTTGCGGATCCTACACTCCTCGCATGCGAAACATGTGCGACGGCCGGGTTCCCCGTCAATCTGAAAGTTTTACCGCACCATCTTTCTCTGCAACGATGCCCATCATGGTGAGGCTCGGTGGGGCGGCATCATGGTATTGTGGATACCATACACCAAGGCTGCACAAGCAAATCCCATACATGTCGGCGAATTTCAACGGCATGGAAGTTACGGAAGGTCGGCACGTCCCAACCGTGTCCGGGTCCTCGCCTTGATCTCCCGCATCAACCTTCGATCTCCCGCATCAACCGCCAGTAGAGCAAAAGAGCAAGGACATACTTGGCGGCTTCATGCTCTGCGAGCGGTGGCGCCGTGCAGATCCCAAGCGGCGGCCCGATGGTGTCATGGCCTCTCGATGAAGACGTCAAACAAGCCGCCTCGAATCACGCCTCGGGGTTTCGACGGCGGCGAGCCGGGTGATAATATTCTCGCGGTACTCGCGCCATTGCAGGTACAGCACCGGTCCGGTGGGATGCTCCGTCCACCCCGGGTCGCCGCCGCCGCTTTCATCCGCGAACAGGTGGCCCGCAGATTGGTGAGGTCCAACATGGGATCTTCGAGACCTTGGCGACTCGAATCGCGATCTCCGCGCAAGCATGTCACGGCGAAGGTTTTCCATGGCGCGGCGGGCGGGGGCTTTTTGGTGGAAGCTCTAGGCGCTCTCTACTAGCCAAGTTTTGTGCGGTGAAGAGTGGTCACTAGCACCGGCGGCGGGGAGGCGAATAGCGGCTGGCCCGGTGCTCAATTGGTGTTGGTGATGAGCACCAAATGCGGGTGTCCAGCCCGCGCGGTGCAGGGACATGGGATTTTATGTGGCCCGGCCGGTGCAGTCCGGCGTAGGTGTCCAGCGACGGACATGACACGCGGAACGAGCCCAAGGAAATGGGCGGACGCTTTTTCGATCAAAAAATCATTAGATGCTCCAAAAATGTTGTTTCGAGTTGTATTTTTTGAAATACAAATTTCAAATGTTGTCGATGAAACATGATATATAAGAGTAATAGATGTAACAAAACAATCTCGTGATAGAGAAACGATTTTAAAAAAACTAGAAAGAAAAACCATCACATTTGGAGTTACCATGAGGGAGAAAGACTAGTCACAAGTTTTGATCACAAATTAAAAAGGAAAATTAGGGTTCTTGAGCCACGAAGGTCTCCGACATGGTGGCACACCGGGCGTGCGCGGATGTTACCGTAAACCTATCGTTCCTATCTATGCTATCGGTTTATGCTCTGCCGCCGATCCCGACGAGTGCAACACGGAAGAACTTACTACACTCGGCGCGGATCCTACACTCCTCACTGCGAGAAAATGCACCACAACCTCCCGTTTCGTCGTTCCGGCATAACACCGCACCATCCCTCGGCTCTGCGCGATGCCCGCGATCCGGCGAGGCACCGGTTGGGCCGGAGGAGGAAGATGCCGCCTGCGCATAGTGCGCCCGCACCGGCGTGGTTGTACAACACCGCGCACGCTCGTGTGCGGAGCTCGCACGGCTTCGCTCTTCCGAGTGCAGCCATCATCGCCTGTCGTGTCGCGCTCCAGCTCCCATAACACCGCCGGGCACGGTCGTCATCGGGCGGCGGCGTTCCGCTGAGTTGGCGGCTTGTTCCGGCAAGTCGAAGCGCCGGCAAGGCGGTGCCCGCGGTCTTCGAGAACACGGCAACACATGCACGCTCTGCGGCACGCCTCGGGTTGCCGACCCACGGCGAGCTTGGCAATGAGACTCGCGGAATACTCGCCGTAGTACTCCGACCCCGACCCTCCACTAGATCCTCTGCGACCATGCCGGCGTGGAGCGTACTATCCTCAAGCAACTCAGGCCTTCCAGCGAGTAGTAGCCACTGGCGGGTGCGGCTTTTCCGGTCGATGGGATGCTCCGGTCCACGGTCGCCGCACACCGCTTTCATCGAGCGAGGTGGCCCGCGGTTGGCGAGGTCCAACATGGGATCTGGCGAGACCTTGGCGACTTGAATCGCGATCTGCAAAAGCATGTCACGCGGAAGGTTTTCCATGGCGCGAGGCGGCGGGGGCTTTTTGTGCGGTCAAGAGTGGTCGTCACCACCGGCGGCGGGGAGGCGAACATGTGTTGTTGAGCACCGCGGGTGTCCAGCCCAGCGCGGTGCGAGGACGGTGTCGCCCGGCCAGCGCCAAATCCGGCGGAGGTGTCCAAATACGGACATGACACGCGGAATGAGTCCAAGGAAGTGGGCGACGCCTTTTTTTTAGTCAAGAAAAACTAACCCAATGCGGTCCTGCATGCATACTAAGATAAACATTTTCAAACTATTACTACATGTTTTTCCATGATAAGATGATCTCAAATCAAAAAGTTGTAAACTATAAAGTTTCATGGATAGTTGAGAACTACAATCGGTATGTTTGGGGCTTGTCTATCCGAAGTCACTTAAAACATTTAAATTTCAATTTTCAATCTTTTTTGAAATTGAGACGTAGTTTTCCTTTACAAGATAATGTCAAATCAAAAGTTTTAAGCTAGAGAGCTTCATAACTTAGCAAGATCGACAATTCTTATTTTGGTTGTTTCCCCATCCGACATAGTGCTAATGACATTGTTCACAAATCTTAGAAATCTCTCTCATAGATCCATAAACTTTATGAGACGTGTAAATCTAGTGAATAATGTTACCACGACGTCGTCGGATGAATAAATGACCAATATAAAAAATATGTACATCTTAAGAAGCTATACAACTTTTGTGTTCATTACTTCTTCGCTGAAATTATTAGATGCCCGAAAAATGTAGTTTGAAGTTGTATTTTTGAAATCCAAATTTCAAAAAAAAATCGAGATTACACAAGACAACGCACATGCTCAATACGCACGCAAACCCTACCCCCTTGAGTCTTTAGATTGAAGAGGCCCTCCACAGGGATCCTCTGCGGCCATGGCGACGGAGCGCAAATGTCGCCTCAAGCAACTCCCGCGGAAAAAGTTCTCCATGGGTGGCTCGAGGCGCCGGCCCGGCACGGCTTTCCTCGAGGCTCATGATGCGCCGTGGGTCGGGAAAATAATGTGGGTGCCCATCCGGTGCCGGACTAGTTGTACTCCTGCGGTGTACGGAGTACTCCACCTTACATGTGGGGCCCGTCTTTGTCGGCCGCGAGAGGTCGAAAACGAAAATGACCGGCTCCATTACTACTACTATTTTTTTCCATGACACGTCTGATCATATCCACACACCTTGCATGCGTATCCCAACCGGCGTGTCCTACACACCTCGGCGCCAAGAGGGCGCACATCTACCATCGTTCGCGAAAGTGTCATCGGACCGATGCCGGTCTCGATCGGCGAGGCACCGATTGACGGGCGGTCGAGGGGCGAAGGACGGATAGAGCAATAATTAAAAAATCAATTTTATAAAATATATGGAATTTGACCTTGGACCAATAATAGAATTTATAGAGATTCAATTTTTGAGCGACTTTCATGTCCCATTAAGATTCACTTTAAAAAAAATTAACTTTTTTTTCTTACGGTGTGTACATGCCACACACAAGCTTACTAAAAAAACTAAGTCACTCCTTGAAGCCGTTAAGAAAATCTCAAAGGCCCGTCCATAAAGTGCAAAGGAGGGAGTGCAATTCCTTTAGTACTACATTGCTAGTTGAAAGTGGAGTGAACCCACCTAAATATGAAAGTGTGAAATCTCTTGTTAGAAAAATTATTAAGGAGAGAGGAGGTCTAACATGGCATTCCTTTTTATGAAGGATCACATGACTATGTGCTTCTTCATAAAAAAGTAGTGTCATGTGAGACCTCCTCTCTCCCTTCATAATTTTTTAATTTAATTTATATAATTTTTTTGTAGCAACTTTCATAGCACGAGTTTCTTTTGCCATATGGTGGTAGAGTACCTTTCATTAATCTCTCGCTTCTCTTTTCTTCCTTTAAGCCATTAAGAAAAAAAAGAAGCACCTTTTATGAAGGATCAAATGACACTATAGTTTTCATACAAAGCGATTGCAAAAAATTACATATACTGAGGCACAAAAGATTTTGTCCCAAATAGGATAATGTTACAATTGGGACTAACTCCTCTTGTCCCGGGGTCAACAATGGTCGGGACTAAAGCTCCCGGATCGAAAAGTCTGTTCTCCACTAGTGAAGTATATCACAACTTATATAACACATCTCGCCAAACATCATGCACCTAGGTAGGTACCCGATGATCGGACATCAACCATCACGCACGCACCAAAAGCTATGAAAATAAGTTTGTTTGATCGAGATCAACCATCTAGAGATCGAGGTAGCTATACACCTGCATAAGATCAATCAATCGATTGACCACGTAGTCAAAATGCCCGTAATGCGAGACCGATGAACCTCTCTCGGCGCCTCGCGCGATGGTACACTCTTCGCTTGTAGAACCTATACGAGATGTACATATTAAGAAGTTATACAACTTTTATGTGCATGACTTCATCTGCTGAAATCATTAGATGCTCCAAAAAATTGTCGGGAGTCTGTATTTTCTCAAATTAAAATTTCAAACGCGTTTAAAATAGCATGACAAAAGTAGTCACAGGGTTTCTTGATACAAAGATTATTTCAAAAAAAAAAAAAAAATATCACATTTGGAGTTACTATGAGGGAGAAGGACTAGTCACGGGTTTTGGCCACAGTTAAAAAGAAAAATAAAAATCGAGTTCTTGCCCGAAGGCCTCTGCGCAAGCATGTCTCGTGGAAGGTTGTCCATGGCACGGGGTCAGCGATCGGCGCTTCGGTTGGGGCGTGATAATGCGGGTGAGTTAAACCCCCCGGGCGGTGCACTTTCGGCGCGATGGCGACATGACCGTTCGGCCGAAAATTTTAGGCCCTCCTATTCCCGTGACCGTGACACGTCCCCGATCATATCCACACCCTTACACGAATCCTTTGCGTATCCTACACACCTTGTCAGTAGAATAGGGCCCACGTCCGCCACCGCCGTTCCATCCAATCCTTTGGCGTAGGCGTCGCGGTGTGTGTCACGCTTGGACTTGCACCGTTTTTTACAACCACCGCACCCATTGGGAAGACGAGAACGAAAGACAACGCCTTTTTTTTTTTTCGGCCGACGGGTCTATTTTTTTTCCCGCGCTGTTCACTAATCATTTCAACCGCAATCAAAAATCCAAACAGCACAAATTTGGAAAAAATATAACACAATGCATACGCGAGGATCTTTCCAACATCACCCATACATATGATCGATCAAATTTAAAAGACCACTCTTTACTATTAACGACGAATAACCTCGACAACGCTATGATCCTACACTCCCTCCGCTGCGGAAACTTGTACAACGGCTGGAATTCCGTCCATGCGCAAATGCTACCGCACCGCCTTGCCCTCTGCAGCAATGCCCGTCATGGCGAGGCTCCGGTGGGGCGGGATCACGAAGATTACGGATGCCACACATTAATAAAGTCGCGGCGCAAAGCAACCCCACACATTTTGGCGCATTTCAACGAACCGGTTGCCAAAGGTCGCGTGACGTCCCTCGCCGTCTCCAGGTCCTCGCCGATCTCCCGCATCAACCGGCCGGGCACGATCGTCGTCGGCGGCCCGGTGTTACCCCCTCATGAGAGCACAAGAGCAAGGATATGCTTTATGGCCTTATGCTCGACGCCAAATGGCGTCTTTGCAGCATCGCGAGGGCGGCATGACGGTGTCACGGTCTTTGATGAAGATGGCATACAAGCCGGCTCTCGAAAGCACGCCTCGGGTTCCGACGGCCGCGCGCTGTTGATCGACTCACGCCGATACCGCGCGAGTAGTGGAAAAGCTCCGCCCCCCCTGCCGGTATAGCGGCGGGTCCAGGTGGGATGCTCCGTCCCACCGGGGATCGCCGCACACCGCTTTCATCTCTCGAAAGGCGCCCGCGGATTGCGGAGTGCCTCTATCGGATCCGCTGAAACCTTGGCGACACGAATCGCGATCCGTGGCAAGCATGTCACGTGGAAGGTTTGCCATGGCACGAGATGCGGCGTGGCGGGGTTTTGCTGAAGCTCTGAGCGCGATGCAGTTTTGTGCGGCGAAGAGAGGTGACGAACAGCGGTTGGCGAAGAGAGGTGAGCGCAAAAATGCGGTGTAGTTGGCGAAGAGAGGTGAGCAAAGAAATGTCGGTCAGCGAGGGGAGATGTAGTAGGATTTTATGAGTGGGGCGGCCAAGCGCGGGTTGGCGAAAGAATAATAATGTGGGCGTGTAGCCCAAAGCACTCCAAATGGGAGGTCGAGCGACGGACACACAACCCGGTGGAACGCTACCGAAGGAAATCGTGAGCGCCTCAGAAAGATTGCAAGAATCCAAATTTAGCGCCGCTTGGATCATAAAAGTCCATTTGGTTTAGATTCTAGATTTTTTAGCGCCCGCTTTGAAATCGGATGCTAGAATCCCATGATCCAAACAACAAATTGGATTTTGAAAAACCAACTAGAATTCAGATTTTAAAATCTAGAATCACATCCAAAACGGGGCCTAAATCTAGTAGCACCTCGGCACACCGCCAAGGAGAGAGTTCATGGCGGCCATTGCTGCGTGGTCGCATGCGGCGGAATCGCAGACATGAATATAACACGAAGAACGAATTACCACATATATACAAAGAACATATACACAATAAAGTCAAAGTAGGGGAGAACCCTCCTCGTTATCTCTTCAAAAAAAAAACATATACTACACAATAACACATATTGATTCATGCAAGACCACTACCTACTCATACCCACACCGCACGAAGGAAGAACTTATGGCACTCGGCGTGGATCCTACACTCCTCGCCGCAGTAACAAATTGTACGGCTCCCATACTCCCGGGCGCCCGACCATCCATGAAGCTGCACCTATCGACCATCCGCACCGATGCCCGGCCCCGGGCGAGGTAGCGGTTGGGCCAGCGCAGAAGAAGTTTCCTCTGCAAGGGGCATCACCAAGTCGCCACGCAACACTCCCATTACCCGCCCGCGGAGCTTTGCACAGCTTCATAGTGCTCCGAGGGTGCGCCATCGCCGCCGCCAGTGTCGCCTTCGATCTCCCCGCAAAATCACCCGGCACGGCGATCGTCGGGCGGCGGCGCCCGGTGTTATCCCCTCGAGAGCACGAGCAAGGACATACTTGGTGGCCTTATGCTCGGCGCGGCGGCGCGCTGCGGCATCTTGAGCGGCGGCACGACGGTGCAACGGTCACCGATGAAGATGGTATACAAGCCGGCTTTGAAGCACGCCTCGGGTTGCCAACGGCGGCGAAGCTCGGGCGATAAGACTCTCCGATACTCGCGCGAGTAGTGGAAGGTCTCCCAGCCCCGCCGGTCTGACACCTTGTCCGAAGGCGATGCTCCGTCCCACTAAGGGGTCGCCGCACGCCACTCTCATCTCGTGAATAGTCGCTCCGCGAGAATGTGGAGGGCCTCTATGGGATCCGCCGAGACCTTGGCGACGCGACCGCAATCTCACGCAAGCATGTCAACCGAGGTTTTCCATGGCGCGAGACGCGGGCGCGGCGTGGCGCGGAAGCTCGAGCGCTCTAGGACGTTTTGTGCGGCGAAGAGAGGTGAGCACCGGCGGCAATGATGAGGTCGTAGCCCAATCGCACTACGGCGCGAGGTCGAAATTTACGGACATATATAGAGGCACCGGCGGAAAGCGGGCGTCGAAGGAAATGGGCCGACGCCCTTTCAATCAACCATAGTAGTACACGCTATCCCAAAGGCACGTCTGTAGGAATAAATGTTTTCAAACTTACTCCCTCTATCCCTAAAAGCTTGTCACCGCGTTTCCCCGAAACAAATGCCCTAATTATATATTAAAATATATAAATATTTATGCTAAGTAATAAGCATTATCGAAAAGATATGAGAAAAAAATAGCTATAGCGCCGAAATAGCACGCTAATACCGGCAAAAAACACCGTCACGATGCCAAATAGCGCGTTATTGCACGCTATAGCGCGCTAAGCGCCGCTATTGTGTTTTTGACCAACCTCCCGCTAAATTTTATAGCCCGCGATTTTTTTAGATCTTTAAGTCTAGTTTTTTAACAATTTTATTTTAAGATTTAAATGTTGCACGTATTTTTGAAAATTCGAGTTAAACTTGTGGCACGATCCCACGGCGACAAGCATTAAGGGATGGAGGGAGTACATCTCAAATCAAAAGGTTGTAAAAGCGTACAAAGTTTCATGGATATCCGAGAACTACAATCATTATATTGGTGGTTTGTCTAACTAAGGTCACTTAAAACATTTAAATATCAATTTTCAATCTTTTTTGAAATTGAGACGTAATTTTCCTTTACAAGATAATGTCAAATAAAAAAACTTTTAAGCTACTTAGACAGTTTCATAACTTAGCAAGATCGACAATTCTTATTTATACTGAGCAAAACTAATTCGGCCCGTGGGCCTAAGTTAGAGCCCGATGTGTTTTGGCTTGCCCACGAACCTTATTGGACGGGGCCTGGACAAAGTTCTTGAAGCCCCAGAAATTTTCTTTGGCCCGACCTGCACCGAAATTTCTTTTTTAGCTATTTTATTTGTAGTGGAAAATGCGCCGGTAGCCCGCCGCCCGGCCCGAAGCCCGGCTGGAAAATCATGGCCCGACTTCCCGGTGGGGCGTCATGGGCGTGGATTTTTTGGTCCAAAATAACCGGCTTTTTTTTTTGGCCCTACGAAAAACGCTCAAGTATATTCTTTATTTTGGTTGTTTCCCCATTCGACATAATGCTAGTGACATTGTTCACAAATCTTCGAAATCTCTCTCGTTGTTTCATCAACTCTATGAGACATGTGTAAATCTTGTGATGAACAAAGTTATTGCGACGCCTTCGGATGAAGAAATGACCAATATAAAAGATGTACATATTAAGAAGTTATACAATTTTATGTTCATGAATTCTTCTACTGAAATCATTAGATGCTCCAAAAATATTATTTGAAATTGTAATTTTTGAAATTCAAAATTCAAATGTTATCAATAAAACATGACAAAAGTAATAGCGAGTAAGAATACATTAGGTTTATACAACATTATTTTTATGAAATTTTAGAAAGAAAAACTATCACATTTGGAGTTATTATGTGGGAGAAAGACTAGTCACAAAAGTTTTCGCCCGCAGTTAAAGAAAAATCAGAGTTCCGACAACTCAGCGGGTAGTACAGCGGCCCCGACCATAGCCATAGCCGTCGGCGTCGACCCCGCCCGGTCGCAGCACCGGTCGGTGGAATGCTCCGTTCGGCAAGGCGCCGCGGCACGTTTCGTGTCAGTCGAATGGCTGGCCCGTAGATTGACCCGCCGTTGGTCGGGTGCGCTGGCGGCGGCGAAGCACGACGCGGTGAGCTGCTCTGGCGGCGACGAGCAGTGGCCGTGGGCGCGTGGTGGCGGTGTGTGTGCGCCGGGCATGGTCGGGTCGGTGGCGTAGGACGGAGGAGGGGCGGGCCGGGCGCGCATCCGTATCAGGGCGCGGCGCCGTCAGCGCGGCGCTCTCTCTCTCTCGCGCGGAAAGTTTCATGAGGTCTGCTCATAGAAAGATTCCTCTAGAAAAAAAATCATGAGGTCTGTTCATGGTTGTTGTTCTTCCCGCGAGGAAAAATTGAATTCCATGAGGTATGAGCTCATGGATTTTTTTCCTCTGTTTCACCCGAAAACAAAGAGCAAGAACCTTTCTGTAAAATTCCTTTGGCCCTAAGTTTGTTCAAAAGTTTTCAGCCATTTAGATCGAGGTAGCTATACATAATATATAAGAGCGATGGATCGATTGAACACGCGCTCAAAATGCCCGAATAGAGGACCGATGAACTCCCCGACACTCGTTGCGGATCCTACACTCCTCGCTGCGAGAAAACGCTCCACGACTCGATTCCGTGCATCCGGCTTCATGCCCGCACCATTACGGCTCTGACCGATGCCCATCATGGCGAGGCACCATTTGGGCTATAAAGGCGGGTTGTAGGCAACTCTTGTATCAAATGCGCCGCCAAGTAGAATGTTCTAAAATCCCATGCCTGGTCGGTGGGGCCGAGTACAATTGATGTTCTTCCATGTCCCGGTAGCCGCCGGGTGGTCGCCTTCTCGATCTCCGCCCAACACCCACAGGGCATAGTCGTCGTCGCGCAGACCGGTGTTTGCCCCAGAGAGCACAAGAGCAAGAGCATACTTGGCGGTTTCATGCCGACGGCGGCGGCGTCTTTGCGGCATCTCGAGCAGCGGCATGGCGGGTGCGGCGACCTTCGGCGAAGACGGCATACATGCGGCCCAAATGCGCCTCGGGTTGCCGACGGCGGCGAGCTTGGTGACAAGACTCTTGTGATACTCGGCGATACCAACCGCGCCCGGCGGGCGGAAACATCCGGTCGGCGGGATGCTACGTCCCACTAGGGGATCACCGCCGCGCTTTCATATCCGAACAGTGTTGGTAAAAGTTATCCTCTTGAATTATTTATAATTTGTATAGTCCGCAGCGAAACGAAACGATGAGCACTTCACCGGGAGGGTTTTATATATCGAATCCACGGGGAGAATGGTGTGAGGCTAATGAAACGAGAACTAAACACCGAGATAGTAGCAAGGAAATGGGAGTTCGGATAAAAGGTGAGAAGAATTCTAAGGTTGTCTAGTTTATACTCTTATAAGGCTTAGAGATATTGCTTAATGGGGACGTACTCAAAAGGAAAGTAAGGCCAAAACTTACTATTCCCCGGCAACTATGTCCCTACGTGTCCTATCGCGGGACGTGGAATCAAAGGAATCAATGGTACTGTCACTACCATGAACTACCACGATCCAGGCAAGTAGGGTGTATTTATGAGTTATCTAGTATAAACACCACGTTTACACTAGGGGTAACAACTTCAATTCAAGAGCGACAAGAATCAAAGTACTCTAATGAGTCATAAACCGAAAAAGAAATATAAATAAGTAAACTTACTCAAATATAAGGTTGATCCGCCAAAGAAGTCTCAAGATCAAGTGCAATGAAGCCTTTGATCCCAGAGGTACAAGCGTAGAAGAGTCACCGCATGGATCCGAGCACTTCTCCTTACTTCTCCTCAACTCTACTTTCTATCTCTCAAGAACGGATCTAGAACTCTAATTAAGTTCTTTGATCTATCTCTCAACTTTCTACTAATCTCTCTCAACTTGATCTAGCTCTCTTCTAATTAGAGAGGTATGGCTCTAGCTATGATCAAAGCCGAGTATGATGAATAATGATTTTCATGCCTATGGTACGGGAGGCGGGACCATCCTTATATAGTCGAGGCCGATGAATGCCCGACCCTTGGATCAAACCGATCTTCAACAACGGTGTAGATACAACCTCAAAGTCGTGGCAAACCGACATAAAAATGTGAGGTCGACATCTTGGCCCCACCGGCGGCGGCCTAATCCTCTCTCGCGGCCGCCGCCGTGGTGGGCCCGAGGGTGTCGGGTCTCTCCTAGTGTCTTACGGTGTCTTCTAGAATGTTTTAGTTCACTTTTCGGTCGAAATCCTTCTTTAATAAATCCTTTTTATTATGTAGGGGTTTTCTCTAAGTTTTCTTACATTTACCTGTTAAGTCCCCGAAAAGATATAAATCACCAAAACTCGTGGAACTTAGTTAGTATAATACCTATTCTATGTATTTTTATTCTTTTTATACCCTTATTACATATTAAATTGACGAGATAAAAACATAGCTTAAGAGGTGTCAACAAGCTCCCCACACTTAGGCTTTTACTGCGTCTCGATAAAATGTTGGTTAATTATAAACTCATAAGCAAACTTTATATCTTTCTAATTTTACCAAGTACTTTAAGCAATCATGAAACAAGATAGATAGAATAGAGTACTTTATTCTTTCAATCAATTCAGCGAGAGGTTTTGCAATGATTTTTGAAAAGAAAACATAGCTTACTCCTTTCTTTTATGATACTCTCAAATCACTCAATGAATATATATGTGGTATTTATAGATCCTCACACAAAGATAAATATAAAAATTCTAATAAAGCTGTATCTGAGTTGTAGGATTGAAATGTAGCATACTTACTTTGTATGTATCCGCAATATCAAATATGGATCCAAGGAAAGACATCATCTTTAGATCAAGATGTGCATGTGTGTGCTAATTCTACTATGCTCTTATTTTTCTTCTCTCTTTTAGAATAAATATTTTTGCAAACAAGATCATGGGCTATCTTTATTTTTTTTTTTTTAGAGAGGTGGACTCTGTTTGGTCCTAGACTTTTTGTCTCATATTTCCTCTCTTTTAAAGATGTGGGTTCTCTTGACCCTCGGACACTTGTCCATTATTCATCTTTATTTAGGGAGGTAGGCTCTACTACGCCCGTAGGACACTTGTCCATTTTTCATCTCCCCTTTTCTTTTCTTAAGGAGGTAGACTCTCTACTTTCGCCGTAGGGACTTTTGTCCATTTTCATCTCTTTTTTTTTTAATAAATTACTTTTGCATAGCCCATGCCTTGATGTACAAAAATAATTTATTGAATTTTAGAGAGATCAACAAGCTGAGCATAAAAACAAGTGTACGTGATCTTGATCTTTAGACAAGTCTCTCAACTCGAGTTCACAAAATTTGACAAAGCTCAATACAAAGCAAATAACTTTTTATTGGTTTAATATTTATAACATGGCTCTAATAGGAGATAAATTTTTATCATAAAGATGAAGTGAAGCTATTATTTTGATATTTTTGAAATAAATTCTCCAAATAAAAGATATCAAAAATTAAGTTCTCATAAATCTTCTATCTCAAATTTCACAACAACTTTAAGTAGCTTAAATATTTTTAACAAAATCTTTTTCTCAACAAAAATATTATGTGAATTTATTTTTAACAAAGCATATCTATATATTTTATTTTATTATTTAACATATAAGCAAAAGGTTTGAAACCGACGAACGAAGCCAAAATATAAACTAAAGCAAAGTTCGTAGAGATGAAACCGAGTCGGAGAAATCAAGACGAGAGGAGGCGGCTGGCGGCCGGTGATATTCTCACGGGCGGCCGCCAGAGCCTTGCGCGCTCCTTGGCCTGAACTTCATCGTGTTGGATCTTCGTTACAGTATTTATTGTTTTGCTTCACTTTTCGGTTTGAGTTTCGTTGTTCTTGATGTTCGTATTGTCTCCCCACACTATCTTTTATTATCCTTCATTCAAAAACATGGTGGAGACAAAAAAACATATACAAAATATAGAAAGTAATAACTGAGACAATGGATCAACAATTTATTCAAAGAGCACTCTTTATTCAACCAAACTTTTTATTGACTCACAAACTTGACTCAAAACTCTAACGTTAATTCGAAATAAAAATAAACTAGATAAGCCCGACTCAACTAGTGCTCTTATATTCTCGAAAGCGTATTACATATCTTTAGTAAGCCTATTTAAGATACGCTCAAGCACTCCCACCTTCATCATTAACGCTGCGTTTCTCTTTTCTAACTCATCTATACGTCTAGTGAGGTAGCTCAAAGTCTCATATTGAGTATTCAGGAAATTCTTCAAATGAAAATGCTCTGCACGGAGCTCTGCCATAGTCATCCGTCCTGGCTTGGGCATTAATTCAGCGGCCTCTCTAGGTTGGATAAAGCGAACTTGGTTTGAATTGGCATGAACTCCATCAAGGACAAGGCGGGCATCAGTGTAAGTGTTCTTTCTAATATTCCCAAACTTGTCAAAGCGACATCAATAAGCTTCTCATTCTGTCTGGAGTGCTCAACTTAGTGCCTTCGGGGATCGGAACCTTCTTCTTCATGGTGATGTCACGTCGTGCGGCCAGCAAGCTTCGAGCATATAGTTGCCCACGTGTAGGCTTTGGGTTTGAAGGTGGAGGGATAACAGCCAAAGGTTTTGGCTCATAGGGAACTATGGCCATGGAGGTAGATGAATTGGTTGAGTTAGCTGCTGCCTTAGCTGGGTCATACACCACCATACGGTTCTCGGTGTTCTTCATGGTGCAAAAATAGGGTGCTGGGCGTTGGTCTTGGAGGAGGAAGAATAAGATGAGATTAAATGATCAGATGGGGCTCGTTTATATAGGCAGAGGTGAATGAAATAGGATGGAAAGGCTCGTAATATTTCCCTACGTAAATGACTCTAGAATGTTCGTCATTACAATGGACAAGTTCTAGAGTATTCCTGGGTTAAGAATAGAAAAGAGAAGAGGCCACCCCGGCGGCCACCAGACCCATTTGGGCGGGCCGCCCGCCGGTGCCTGTACCGTGTGATCTGTCCTTTTTCCTACGGTCTAATATCTCTATTCTAATTGTAATGCCTTTACTTTTCGGCCCATAAAAATAAATTTCACAAAAATTAATTATCTTGGGTTGGATAAATTATAAAGCCTATCTCATCTAATTTATTTAATTTATTTATTTCATCGGCTTATCGGGCTCATAGAAAATTTTAAGACGTTGGCCATTTACCTTGAATAACTTACCTTGAGTCTTGAAGAGTGATTGCTCCATGTGATGATGAATTTACCACCTTAAATGGTCCTTCCCATTTACTCCAAAGTTTTCCATGCCGAATAATTTTACTACTCGAATTGAATAATAATACCCGATCTCCCGGAGTGAAAGTCTTTATCTTGATTTTCTTGTCATGTCATTTCTTAGTTCTCTCCTTATAAATCTTGGCATTATGATAAGCTTTCTCTCTCCATTCCTCCAATTCTGATATTTGCATTTTTCTCTGAACTCCTGCAGCATCAAGATCCATATTCCATCTCTTGATTGCCCAGTGAGCTTTAAACTCAAGTTCTGAGGCAAGTGATGTGTCTTTCCATAAACAAGTTGATACGGTGTCATTCAATTGGTATCTTATATGCTGTCTGTATGCCCATAATGCTTCGGAAGTCTATCCTTCTATTTAATTCCCATTTCTTCAACTGTTTTCTGTAAAATATTCTTGATTTGCTTATTTGAAGTCTCTGCTTGTCCACTTGTTTGAGGGTGGTAAGCTGTAGCAATATTGTGATGAACTCCATGCTTCAATAAATATTGTCTGAATCTTCTATCAATGAAGTGGCTTCCTCCATCACTAATTACCATTCGAGGTACTCCAAATCTTGGGAATATAGTTTCTTCGAACATCTTGATTGAACTTCTACCATCTGGCGATTTGCATGGCGAGCTTCTACCCATTTTGAAACATAATCCACTGCCACTAGGATATATTCATAATTTCTAGATTTTGGGAATGGTCTCATGTAGTTAATTCCCCAAACATCAAATAGCTCAATCGAAGATTGGTTGTTAGTGGCATAGCATCTCTTGTATTAATATTTCCGTGTCTTTGACAAGCTCCACACCTTCGGATAAAATCTTTGGTGTCTTGATACATGGTTGGCCAGAAAAAATCACTGCTTGCGGATCTTTGCATGAGTTACGAATGCCCCATAATGACCTTCATATGGTGATGAGTGACATCTTTCAATAATTTGAAGTCCTTCTTACGTTGATACACATCTTCTAAGTAGCCCATCGAGCATACTGCGAAGAGATATAGCTCATCCCATAAGTGATGACGACTTTCATATATAAGCTTCTTTTATATCGCGCTCCCCGGTGCTACATATCCTGCAACCATAAAATTAACAAGATGCATACCCGGGGATCGATATGGGTTATCCGATAAAACATATCATCCCTGAGTGAGTCATTAATAGGTAATTCATTTGGTTTTTCAAAATTCATTCTAGACAAATGATCGGTAATAGAATTTTCTACTCCTTTCTTATCTTTAATTTCTAAATCAAACTCTTGGAGTAACAAAATCCATCTTATTAAACGAGGTTTAGCATCTTTCTTGGCGAGCAAATATTTTAAAGCAGCATGATCAGTATAAACAATTACTTTAGCTCCTACCAAATAAGATCTGAACTTATCTATAGCATAAACATTTGCTAGCAACTCTTTTTCGAGTGGTAGCATAATTAAGTTGTGGTCGGTTAAAGTTTTACTAGCATAAGCAATGGCATGATGTTTCTTGTCTTTAGTTTGCCCTAACACTTTGCCCCACAAAGATAATCAATGGCATCACACATAATTTCAAAAGGCAAAGACCAATCGGGGTTGAATAATTGGTGCGAGAAACAAGAGCCTTTTTCAAAGTTTCAAAAGCTTTAAGACAATCATCATTAAAAACAAAAAGGAACATATTTGGCTAATAAAGGCGGTAAGTGGTCTAGCAATATGTGAAAAATCTTTTATGAATCTACGATAAAAACCAAAGATGGCCTAGAAAACTTCTTATTCCTTTAATATTCACGGGGGTGGTAATTGTTCTATAACTTCTATCTTAGCTTTATCTACCTCTATTCCCCTTTACTAAAATCAAATGACCAAGCACTATCCCTTCTCTAACCATAAAAGTGACATTTTTCCCAATTAAGGACTAAGTGTTTTTCTTCACATCTTTGCAAAACTCTATCTAAGTTTTCTAGACAATCATCAAAAGTTTTTCCATATACGAGAAAAATCATCCATGAAAACTTTCATAATTTCCTCAATCATTTCAGAAAATATAGACATCATACATCTTTGAAAAAGAAGCGGGTGCATTACATAACCCAAAAGACATTCTTCTATAAGCATAAGTTCCATATGGGCATGTAAAAGTAGTTTTGCTTTGATCATTAGGATGGATTGGGATTTGGTGATATCGAGAATATCCATCAAGGAAACAAAAAGTAAGAATGTTTTGCCAATCGTTCTAACATCTCATCAATGAAAGGCAATGGAAAATGATCTTTCCTTGTGGCTTTGTTTAATTTTCTATAATCTATGCACATTCTCCATCCTGTAACAGTTCTTTGTGGAATTAATTCATTTTTATCATTTTTGACAACTTGTCATGCCTCCTTTCTTAGGGCACAACTTGTACCGGGCTTACCCACTCGCTATATGGCACAGGATATATAATCCCCCGCATGTAATAACTTAAGAACTTCCTTCTTCACTACATCTCTCATCGCATTATTGAGTCTTCTTTGAGGTTCTATAGATGGTGGAATATGCGGGTCGTAGGAATACGATGGGTGCGAGAGAGCGAGACTTATTCCTTTTAAATCATCGAGTGCGTAGCCTAAAAATTTGAAACGATGTTTTTCTAAGATAGTAATTAGCACGAGAGTCCTGTTGCGGAGTAAGTTTATCATTTATGATCACTTTGGAGACTCACGAATCTTGATTTAGGAAAGCATAAGTGAGGCCCGGTGGTAAAGGTTTAAGTTCAATGGGAGGTCTAGGTGGATTTTCAAATTCATCTAAAGGTTACGAAGTAGTAGGATTTTCATCCTCTTCTTCAATGATTGGAGTCCCGCGATTGGGTCCTGATTTTCATCCTCCGAATTAGAACATGATCCGGTATAGCGAGATTGGGTCCTGATTTGGAAAGTAAATCATATCGTTCCCAATAGGCACTCAAGGATTCATTATCTTCTTGTTTAGAGGATAGGATCGAGAGCCTAAAGTTAACTAATTTGGATATAGGAAAGAAATCAAGCCACGAGAATTCAGTTATGCAAGTTTCCCAATTTCCTCCTATTCTTTCTTTATTTCTATTATACCATTTGCGAGCTTTTCCTTTCAAAGAGAATGGAAAGAGCATCCAACGGATAGTTTCGGGGAGACATGCCTTTAATATGAAGACATTTACATGTTTCTTCAAAACTTTGAAGATGAAGAAAAGGATTTTTACCATTCTCTGAGAAAATATGGCTTTGGACCATCTCAATCAACCTTGGGCGAAACTCATAGGATCCGGCTTGAATGGGTTTAGATGATAGCACGGGTTATAAGCTTGCCCGTTGGGTTTTAAATATTTATAAAGAGGGGTAGTATCCATGTGGATAGAAATTTTTAAAAGATAAAAAAAGATAAAAAAAGGAAAAATCTATACTAATGATACAAGATTTAGTTTAGTTTCACGTAATCGGCAAACCATTCTCCCAACGGCGCGAAATGCTTGTTGGTAAAAAGTTATCCTACAGAATTATTTATAATTTGTATAGTGCATAGCAAGCGACAGAAACGATGAGCACTTCACCGGGGAGGGTTTTATATATCGAATCCACGGGGAGAATGGTGTGAGGCTAATGAAACAGAACTAAACACCGAGATAGTAGCAAGGAACGAGGAGTTCGGATAAAAGGTGAGAAAAATTCTAAGGTTGTCTAGTTTATACTCTTATAAGGCTTAGAGATATTTCTTAATGGGGGCACGTACTCAAAAAGGAAAGTAAGGCCAAAACTTACTATTCCCCGGCAACTATGTCCCTCGTGTCCTATCTTACGGGACGTGGAATCCAAAGGAATCAATGATACCGTCACTACCACGAACTACCACGATCCGACAAGTAGGGTGTATTTATGAGTTATCTAGTATAAACACCACGTTTACACTAGGGGTAACAACTTCAATTCAAGAGCGACAAGAATCAAAGTACTCTAATGAGTCATAAACTGAAAGAAATATAAATAAGTAAACTTACTCAAATATAAGGTTGATCCGCCAAAAGAAGTCTCAAGATCAAGTGCAATGAAGCCTTTGATCCCAGAGGTACAAGCGTAGAAGAGTCACCAAAGCGGTCGGCACTTCTCCTTACTTCTCCTCAACTCTACTTTCTATCTCTCAAGAACAGATCTAGAACTCTAATTAAGTTCTTTGATCTATCTCTCAACTTTCTACTAATCTCTCTCAACTTGATCTAGCTCTCTTCTAATTAGAGAGGTATGGCTCTAGCTATGATCAAAGCCGAGTATGATGAATAATGATTTTCATGCCTATGGTCGGAGGCGGGGACCATCCTTATATAGTCGAGGCCGATGAATCTTGACCCTTGGATCAAACCGACCTTCAACAACGGTGTAGATACAACCTCAAAGTCGGTGGTAAACCGACATAAAAAATGTGAGGTCGACATCTTGGCCCCACCTGGCGGCGGCCTAATCCTCTCTCGCGGCCGCCAGGGCCCAGGTGTCGGGTCTCTCCCGGTGTCTTACGGTGTCTTCTAGAATGTTTTAGTTCACTTTTAGGGTCGAAATCCTTCTTTAATAAATCCTTTTATTATGTAGGGGGTTTTCTCTAAGTTTTCCGACATTTACCATTAAGTCCCCGAAAAGATATAAATCACCAAAACTCGTGGAACTTAGTTAGTATAATACCTATTCTATGTATTTTATTCTTTTTATACCCTTATTACATATTAAATTGACACATAAAAACATAGCTTAAGAGGTGTCAACAACAGGTGGCCCTTGATTGTGGAGGTCCTCCATGGGATCCTGAGACCTTGGCGACACGAATCGCAATCTCTGCAAGCATGTCATGTGGAAGGTTTTCCATGGCGCGAGGCGGCGGCGGCTAGCGAGGGGCTTTTCGGTGGAAGCTCGGCCTTGGCGAAGAGTAGTCGCGGTCACCGGCTACTCTGAGGAGGTGAACGGCGGTGGCGCTCGGTTGGTGAGCAGCAAATGCGGGTGCGTCTTCTGCGTAGCCGGTACAGCGACATGGGTGCACTCGGGTCTCCGGCGGAGGTGTGAGCCCGCGGACATGAACCGTGGAACGAGGTTCAAGGAAATGGGCGTATCGAAGTACTATCCCTTGGCGTCTATACGATAAATGTTTTCAAAGCTGTTTGATTTTCCATGACAAGATGATCTCAAATTAAAATGTCATAAACTACAAAGTTTCATGGATATTTGAGAACTACAATCGTTATGTTGGGGGCTTGTCTATCCGAAGTCACTAAAAACATTTAAATTTCATTTTACATTTTTTTTCTTGATTTTTTTATAACCATTTTTTTTCTTGAGATTGATCGAGACACTAAGAGTTTCATAGTGCAAGTGACATTGTTCACGAATCTTAGAAATCTCTCTCCTACTTTCACAAACTCTATGACAGTGTCAATCTTGTGGATAGTGTTACCGCGACATCATCATATGAAGAAATGACAACTTTTATGTTCATGACTTCTCTGCTGAAATCATTTTAGATGCTCGAAAAATGTTGTTTGAAGTTGTAATTTTTGAAATTCAAACTTCAAATGTTGTCGATGAAACATGACAAAAAGTAATAGAAGTAAGAAAACAATCTCTTGATAGAGCATGATTTTCCAAAATTTTAGAAATAAAAACCATGACACTTGGAGTTACTATGGGGGAGAGAAAGACTAGCTAGTCACAAGTTTTGACCACAGTTAAAAAGAAAAATAAGGGTTCTTGATCCCTAAAGGTCTCGACATGGCGGCACACCGGCATGCGCGGATGTCAGTCTCTCTCTAGTGACCATCACCGTGTCATCGGCAATGATATCTTCTGGCGACTTTTTCGAGCCGCAGGTCAAAAAAATTTAATAAATATGACTATTAGTCTTATTTTCACTACTATAATTAATCCGGCGCTTACTGCGACAAGGAACGAAGTGTTCACGTCCGGCCCGGCTCAGCCTCTCCCGGCGTGGCGCGCGTCCACAATAAAAGTATTGTTGGAAAAGGTTTTGGTCAAAACTTTTTGGGAATATAAAAACTCGTCGTTCCGTCCATCGCTTGGTGCGGGCCGTGCGGTGTCATACGCACTTGCACTCTGAACTCCTTTTTCCAACACGGCCCGTAGAATCGTAATCATGACATACCTCAACACTTATGCGGTAGGTGTCTTGTACATCGGGGGTCACGTATGGAGTCATTTCGCATGCCTGTTCGATTGATCGAGAGAATGAGGTGAATGTTCGATGCCAAATTTGTTTCAACACAAGGCCAAAATTTGGCTCTTTAGAACAAATCAAGCGAGAATTGTTGAGCCACAATGCACAAACTAGCAATACGAGGTTCAATACAGATTCTTGAGAGCCTGAGCATTCCAAATTTGAACAACTTTTTGATAATATAACAACATTACGGATAATAACAGGTTGTTTTGCTGGCGCTGATTTTGGCTGATTTAATAGTATCCCGTGAGACATAACAAAAAAAAACAAGATGAAGCAAGAGCAAGCGAATATTGTCAAAGAGAGGAAGCAAGACCTAAGCTACAAAGACATATATGGGCGTCCCTCGGGTCGGACTTCGAGTAGGGACGACAACACCCTCCAGAGCTTGCTTGCGGCGGGATTATAATCTCGGTCGCAGGTCTTAAGCACTAGCCATGCCCATGACTAGGGCTCGAGACCTACACGGGAGATTATAGTCCCTACGACCATGAGCCCCACTCGTTGAAGTCCACTCAAAGGGTCTCTCTGCAAGTTCTAGAGAAGTTTTTAGGGCTCTCGAGACACTTGGGTTAGGGATAAACACCAATGCGCAATGGCTAGTAATCTATCTCTGAGGGTAAACGGCATGGACATAATTGTTTTGGTAACTACACGCAGTGAACGTGTAGCTGGGATAATATGTGCTAACATTGAACCATACAGGATTGAACCATTGATGGATTAATTGTTTTGGTCTAGACATTGTTTTTTGCACATCACCCCTCCTCATCCTTTAATAATCTCCCGCGTAGATCTTTATGGTTGTAGAAGCTGGCATGAGTCACACAGATATGCAAGACAAACACAAGAACTTTTAGATCCATTCAAAAAACACTTTACAATCTAGATTTCGGTACTTACCCAAGAAGATGTGCTTCCGCGACGGACCCCAGATCTGCAACCACCAAACAAGAAAAGAAGATGTGCTTCCGCGATGGACCCCATATCTGCAACCACCAAAAAGAAAAGAAGATGTGCTTCCGCGACGGACCCCAGATTTGCAACCACCAAAAAAAGGAAAAAACCTTCGTATTTCTTTGTTTCTAGAACCACATGAAAAACCATATCTAGCTTGCATGGATGTGCTAAAGAGGTGCACCTGCCCAGGATGGAGACGAAGGCGAAGGCGAGGCAGTCCCCTGTGTCGGACCGCTCTCTACTCTTGTTTGCTTGAGATGAGTTTGGAAAGTCAGGACGGAGAAGAGGTGAGAGTACAGTATGAGAAGAGGTGTAGTATGGGAGAAGGAGACGAGAGACTGCGAGAGAAAACTGCCCATAGTAGCACTATAAGGAATCGAGGTGGCAACTATAGAGTGTTCGATGCCTTTTTTTTTTTTTTTTTTTTGGATGGAAGTCATAATAAAGCAATAAAAGCTAGATTTTTTGCCTTTTTTTTTAATGATGAAGTAACAGGCCGCACAAGCTATTTTTGGCTTAGTAGGAATAGCGGAAAATAGCACGCAATAGCGCGATATATGACCACGACGGGGCGGCCCCACCACGCGCCTTCTCCCGGCTGCGGTGATGTGGCGCTATTTCGGTATTTCCTCCCTTTTCCATGTGCCCGCCCCCCAACTTTCCACGATTTTTACGCGCCGAGCTTTCGCGAAACTCAAAAACCCTCAACCGCCTTCTCACGGTCGATCCATTTCATATCTCATCCGCCTATACTAACAGACGATCCATTTCATTCCTCATCCGCCCCCTCACGAGGCGATTCTAGGGTTTCCGGCCGCCTCATCGGCCCGCCGTCACCGTCGACGCATCCGCACCATTCTAGCCGACCCGCCTCCGCCCGTGACCTCCACCCGGGCGATTCTAGGGTTTGATATGTAGACCATCAATCTTGTCGTGCCTTGCCTATACATAAACCGTTCTTGAACTACATTTTGTTGATTCCACTATTCTGAGCTACTTTTTTTTTTTTGGGGGTGGGGGGGGTGGGCGGGGTGATCTGATCCCCCTGAGAGCCTATTAAACTTGTTTAATATTATTCTCTGAGAGAATAAGCTGAAACAAAATTGAAGCAAACACAAGCGAACAAAGGCTTGACTAGTCCTCATAGAGACATAGGCGCCTATTACGGAATTGAACTATATAATTTTATCCTGATTTTTTCTTGACCGAGAGGCGCTACTATAACTATAAAATACCGCAAATCTGTGGGCTGCTTAATTTTCTTTATACATGAATATGCGTGCTCAAGAACAATGACCTTTCTGTAGAGTACTTCAACTATCTTGTCTTACAAGAATGTCCTTATTAAAACAAGCTGTTACCAAAGTACTTTCTGAACTACATTTTTTTGTTTTTTTTACGCCTCGGTGGTTTGTGTAGTCCTCATAGACTTGCCTATTACGAAATTGAACGTATAATATTAGGCCTGCTAATTTTTAGGCGAAAATTTTCAAATCTGTTCGGCGACAAAGCTACTTCAGTGATTTTCATCCAACGGCAGGCATCAACGCATCATCGGGCGGAAAGAGATAGAAAGCACGCATGTCGCCTCAATTTTTACGTAAGCCTATAAGTGAGGAAAGGTGATAATTTTGTCTTGAGATGGATATAGAGTTGAGTTGTAGATCTTGAACAATACACCTAATCTGCTACAATAATGTTATTATCTATGTGTTTTGTCATAGGACACTTTGCAACTCACTGGCTGCTTGTTTTCTTTATAGATGAATATGCGTGCTCAAGAAACACAAGCTGCTCTGTAGAGTACAACTATATACCTTGTCTTATAAAATTGATCCTATTAAACAAACTGTTGCTAAACTACAGTTTGTTTATATTCCTCTATTTCTAAACCGCATTTTTTTTTTTGCTCTCTGCCTCTTTGGTTTGTTTTAGACCTCATAGAGACATAGACTATCTATTACGAGAATTGAACTACAATTTTATCCTCGGATGGATATGTCGAGTTGTAGATACTGAACCCGACACCGAGTGCTACTATAATGTTGTTATCGTGTGTTTTACGTCATAGGACACTTTGCAAATCTTCTGTTTTGCCAAGTCTACAAGATGTTTGTCAAGTTAAATCAAACCCCATCTTCAACGGTTTGGCATTTTTAACTTGGTAAAACCCAAATTAGTGGCATGCATGCGGCATGCATGGGAGAGAAGCGACCGGCGCACGCGCTGGAGAGAAGTTTTGCCAAGTTGAGATTCACTTGGCAAATATGTGCCGCTTGGACCCTCAAATGCCAAGTCTCACCAATATGCCAACCCAAATGCCAAACCATTGGAGAGGACAATTCATAGATTTTGGCATAAATATGGAATGCCAAGCCCAAATGCCAAGCCCCTGAGTTGCTCTAATACTATCTTGTCTTTAAAAAAATTGCCTATTACATGAACGGTCTTGAACTACTGATTTTGTAGATCTTGAACGACACCTTTATTTGCTACTATAATGTAGTTATACGTGTGTTTTTTGTCGTCATAGGAAAGCGCAAATACTGGCTGCTTAATTTTCCTTATACATGAATATACGTGCTCAAGAAGACAAGAACAATGGCGCTTTCAGTAGAGTACTTCAACTATCTTGTCTTACGAGGAATGTCCTTATTAAAACAAGCTGTTACTAAAGTACGGTTTGATTATATATTCCTCTATTCTGAACTACATTTTTTTTTTTGTTTTACGCCTCGATTGGTTTGTGTAGTCCTCATAGACTGCCTATTACAGAATTGAATCAGTATAATATTAGGCCTGCTAATTTTTAGGCGGCCGAAATTTTCAAATCTGTTCAGGCGACAAAGCTACTTCGATGATTTCCATCCAACGGCGGGCATCAACGCATCATCGGTAGAAAGAGATAGAGAGCATGCGGTGTCGCCTCAATTTTTTTCGTAAGCCTATAAGTGAGGAAAGGTGATAATTTTGTCCTCGGATGAATATATAGAGTTGTAGATCTTGAACAATACACCCGACCGCAACTATAATGTTATTATACGTGTGTTTTTGTCATAGGACACTGCAACTACTGCTGCTTGTTTTCTTTATAGATGAATATGCGTGCTCAAGAAACACAACTAATCTGTAGAGTACAACTATATACCTTGTCTTACAAAAATGATCCTATTAAACGAACTGTTGCTAAACTATAGTTTGTTTATATTCCTCTATATCTAAACTGCATTTTTTTTTGTTCTCTGCCTCTTTGGTTTGTTTAGTCCTCATAGACTGCCTATTACGAATTGAACCGATAGCGATTAATCCCTAGCACTTGTATCTTACTTTCCTGCATTTACTTTTGCAAAGTAGAGATGCCTTGGCCCTTAAGTCTAGTTGCCTTGGCCCTTAAGTCTAGTTGCTTAGCCCCTAAGTAAAGGCTTGCTTAGCCCCTAAGTAAAGGCAAGGAGCTCTGCCTATATAAGCGGCACCACCCCTCTTTGTAACTAAGACATTGCAAGTTCAATTCAATCAAGCGGCCCTTTGGTCAAGCTGACCTTCGGGCGTTTCGATCCATGTTTGGGCAATAATTGGTATCAAGAGCCTAGGGTTCTAGCCTTGTCTTCCCACCAGCCGCCGCCACCATCCCCACCACCATGGCTTCTACCTCAGCCGAGAGAGCGCGCCGCCAGGCTGATGCGGGCAAGTCAGTTCCACCGCGCGTCAAGGGTGCTGCCGAGGGCTCGGGGAGTATGGAGGAGCCTCGCGCCCCTGCGGAGGCTGTAGCAGCGCCAGCGGCGGAGGCGGCGGCCCGGCGGCGGCTCGGCTCGGGCGCGCGGTGGGCTGCTGCGGCGGCTCGCGCAAGGAGGTGAAGCGAGAGGGGAGGACGAGAAGGCGAGCGGGCCGGAGGATCGAGCCCCCGAGCGGCGCCGTGGTGCGATCACGCTCTCTGAGCGGCGGCACGGGTGACGCGGGCGCTCCCGGTGGTGCGGGTGTATCGGGATCCGGCAGTGGCTGGCCCCGGCTCACCGCCCAGCTACCACGAGTGGAGCCTGTTGATGAAGGTGAAGCTCGGCGCGCGCGGACTCTGGGAGGCCGTGCGATACGGTGGTGTCATACGAGGGGAGGATCGGTGGGCCTTGGAGGCACTCTGCGCGCGACCGTGCCGCCGGAGTTGGGCGCCGCCATCGCCGGGGAAGAGGGCGGCGAAGATTGCACGGGAGGCAATCGCCACACGACGCGTCGGGTGGTGAGCTCGTCCAGCGGCGCGACGCCGTAGCGGCTCGCGGCGAGTGGGAAGGTCTCACCTTCAAGCCGGGGGAGCAAGTCGAGGACTTTGCGCTGCGGCTGACCAATCTGATGGAGCAGATGGCGCGCAACGGCGACACCGACCTCAACGAGAGCCGCGCCGTGGAGAAGTTTCTCCGGTGCATGCCCAAGAAGTACGAGCAGCTGGTGCTCTCCATCGAGACGCTGCTCGACTTCCGCGAGCTCACCATCGAGGACGTCACCGCGCACATGAAGTCGATCCAGGATCGAGAGAAGCCGCCGGAGGCGGAGGCGAGCAACGGCAAGCTCACCCGTACACCGCCGGCGGTGGCGGGCCTTCGATAAGAAGAAGGAGGGGAGGAGGGCGCCGGGTTGTCGAGGATGGCGGCCGCAATCGCCGTCCCCGCAGTGGCAAGAAGAACAAGGGGAAAGGAGGCGATCAAGGTGTAGGAGAGAGGGCGGTGGTGATCGGCGGCCGGGACACGACGACACCTGCCTCAAGCGCAACCAAGCCGCCACCGGGCGCGGGATTGCCCCAACCTCGCCACAATCGAGGTGCGACGCCGCGTTGCGCGAAGGAGGGCGATGCGGCTCGTTTCTGGCGTGCGGGTTCGTGGAGATGGGCGCGGCGGAGGGAAGCGGCCGGGGCTCAAGCTTCCTCCTTCTACGCCAAGTCGGTGCCACGAGACATCTCGAGCCCAAGGCGACGACTTTCCTCCACTCAGGAGCCGCTACCGCCGAGAAGATTGATGGGCGGTACACGGACACCCGGCGTGGCGCACCACGGATGTCGGGCGGCGCGGCTCTTCACCGACCTGGACACTACGGCCGAAGGCACGGTGAAGTTTGGCGGCAGTCGAAGGTGGAGATCCACGGCGTGGGTCCATCATCTTGAGCCAAAGCGGCGGCACGGGGGTGCTCCGCGGGGTGTACTACATCCGGCGCTCGGAACTCGATCATGTGTTTGGGGCAGCTCGGCGAGGGAGGCTCGGGTGCGGATCAAGGGCGATCTGGCGTGGATTGGGACCGGTCGGAGCGGCTCCTCGTCAAGGTGCGGCGGAGCGCCAGCCGGCTCTACATCCGCACATGAACACCGCCAAGCGCTGTGTCGGCCCTTGCGCAGGATGATGAGGCGTGGCGGCGGCATGGTATGGCCATCTGCATTTCGATGCGGCTGCGAGAGGTTGTCAAAGGAGGGCATGGCGCGCGGGCTACCGGCGATCAAGCACGTCGGGCAGTTCTGCGACACGTGCGTCATCACGAAGCACCGTCGCGCGCACCGTTCCCGTCGGAGGCCAAGTACCGCGCGCGCGGGATCGGCTGGGGCGGTGCCGCGGGGGGATCTGCGGACCGATCACGCGGCCGGCGACTCCGGTGGCGGCGCTACTTCCTGGCGCTGGGCGACGCCCGCAGCGGTACATGTGGGTGGCGCTCGGCGATGAAAAGGACATGGCGCGGATGCCATCAAGTCTCTGCGGCGCATGTGGAGATGCGAGAGCGGCAGAAGGCTGCGCACCACGTGGGAGGACAACGGGCGAGGATTCACCGTCGGCGAGTTCGCGCCCGCCTGCGCGGAGGAGGGCATCCGGCGTCACTACGGCGCCCCGCACTCACGCGATAGAAACCGGCGTCGTGGAGCGCGGAACGGACCGTGGTCGCCATGGCCCGGCGGCTGGCGGCGAGAGGAGTCTGCCGACATGCTTTGGGGCGGGCCGTGGTCACCGCCGTCCATGTCTGCTGAACGGGCCCCGACCAAGGCGGCTGCGGGGCATGGCGCCCGTCACGAGGGCGGCACGCGGCAAGCACACGCCCGGTGGGGCACCTGCGCATGTTCAGACTAACGTCGCCTTAAGTGGAAGGATGCATCGCGGTTGAAGAAGGCTGGATGATCGTAACCGGCCGGGGATCTTCATCGGTGCAGCGGGACGGCGCCAAGGCGTACCGCATCCTCGACCCCCGCTACCCGGCGCGTGCGCATCGCGGGCGTGGTCTTCGGCGAGAGCGGGCACGGGATTAGTTGGAATGGAGGAGAGGGAGATGGCTCGGGCGGGCGGGGAGTTCGTCATCGGCGGTGGAGGGCGCGGAGGATCGGGGGAGCGAGGACACCATCACCGAGCTGCGCTTCATACGCATCGCGTCGGGCTCGCCATCCCCTTCTCCGGCTCGGGGGAGCGAGTGGCGCGCCGGCGGGGAGGCTCGAACTCCCCACCCCGGCGTCACCAACCACGCCGGGCCGGCTGCGCCGGCCCCGCGTCGGCCTCCCTCGATCGGCGCTACGCTGCTAGAGAAACGGCGAGGAGCGGCTGGGCGCGTACTACGATGACGAACCACTCCGCTACCGCCTGATGACGAACATCATCTTGGATGAGTCGCCGGCCGGGGCAAGCGAGCGGCTCTTCGCTCACCGCACCTCACGCAGCCCGGGGAGCCGATCAACCACCACGGAGGCCAAGGGCCATCTTGAGTGGGAGGCGGCGATGAAGCCGGGAGCTCTAGTCGATCGAGAAGAACCGGACTTGGGAGCTCATGGACCTCCCCGGCGACCTTTGCCCGATCTCGTTGAAGTGGGTCTTCAAGGGGAAAAGAAGGGCGAAAGGGGTGGTCACCAAGAACAAGGCGAGGTCAGGCGCGAGGCTTCCTACAGCAGGGGGGAGTCGACCGAAGGCAGCGTTCAAGCCGGTGGCGAGGATGGAGTCCGTGCGGATGCTCGTCGCACCGGCGGCGCGAGAAGGGTGGAAGGTCCACCACATGGACGTGAAGTCCGCCTTCCTCAACGGCGACCTCAAGGAGGAGGTGTGTGCGTCGGCGGTACCCGGGCCCGCGTCGCGGAGAAGAAGGGAAGGTGTCCGCCCCCGAAGAGGCGCTGTACGGGCTGCGGCAAGCGCCGCGCTCTGGAACGAGAAGGCTGGGCGCCACGGCTGAAGCCAGATGGGCTTCGGCCCGAGCGCGCATGAGGCGGCGATGTAATACCGGCGTGGCGGCGGAAGGACTCTACATTCTTTGTCGGCGTCTCGTCGGACGACGATCATCACCGGCGCCGATTGGAGGGAGGTGGAGAGCTTCAAGGCCGCCATGAAGGATCGATTCGAGATGAGTGATCTCGGCCTCGCTCGCTACTACCTCGGCGTTGAGGTCCACCAGATGCCAAGGGCATCATCTTTGCGCCGATCCAACTACGCTACGGCGGGTTCTCGAAAGGACCGCAATCCGGTAGCCACCACGATGGAGGAGAAGGCGAAGGCGACCAAGGAGAGCACGGCGAAGGAGGTAGATGCGATGATGTACCGGCGGTGATGGGAAGCCTGCGGTATCTTGTGCACACCCGCCAGATTTGGCATTCGCCGTCGGCTACTGAGCCGGTTCATGGAGCGACCCACGACCGAGCACACTGCAGTCGTGTGAAGCGCGTGCTCCGGTATGTGGCGGGGGCGCTAGACTTTGGGCTCCACTACAAAGAGCGCCGGACTCCGCGCGCTTCATCGGCTGACGACAGTGACCTCGCCGGCGGCGTGGACCTGGCCGGGTACCAGCGGGACCATGTTCTTCCTGGGGAATTGCTTGGTCGGTGGCAATCCATCAGCGAGAAGGTGGTGGCCTGTGTCAGGCTGCGAGGCGAGTATGTGGCTGCCACCACCGCATCGAAGCAAGCCCTATGGCTGTCCCGGGCTGCTCGGGAGCTCTTTGGCGGCGTGGAAGGTTGTGGAGGCGAGGGTGGATAGCAAGTCTGCTCTCACATTGGCCAAGAATCCGGTCTTCCATGACGGGAGCAAGCACATCGGGACCAAGTTCCATTTCATCGGGGAATGTCCGGAAGATGGAAGCATCAAGGCCACCTACATCCCCACAGGTAGATCGACTTGCCGACATTCTTACCAAGTCTGCGGAAGATCAAAATTTCGGGAGATGAGGGGAGGATTGATGCGAAGAAGCTGATGTAGTGCTAGGTCTTAGGGGGAGATTGATAGCAGTTAATCCCTAGCACTTGTATCTTACTTTCCTGCATTTACTTTTGCAAAGTAGAGATGCCTTGGCCCTTAAGTCTAGTTGCCTTGGCCCTTAAGTCTAGTTGCTTAGCCCCTAAGTAAAGGCTTGTTTAGCCCCTAAGTAAAGGCAAGGAGCTCTTCCTATATAAGCGGCAGCCACCCCCTCTTTGTAAGTTCAATTCAATCAAAGCGGCCCTTTGGTCAAGCCGACCTCCGGGCGTTTCGATCCATGTTTGGGCAACATGAACTGTACAATTTTATCCTCAGATGGATATGTCGAGTTGTAGATACTGAACCTGACACCAGAGTGCTACTATAATGTTGTTATCTGTGTGTTTCTATCATAGGTGTTGACACCTATTTTAGCATAATTTCAATAGTCAATTAAACATAAAATAAGGGCATAAAATGAATATCAACAGAGACTAGGGGCTTTACTAACATAGTTCCACAAGTTTTGGTGATTTGTATATTTACAGGGACTAAACAGGTGAAGCCAAGAGTTTACAAGACATAAGAAGAATAAAACATGTTACAAACATATTCCAAGATAGCACCATTGCAAAGAGCTCGTCGAGACGATCAAAACGGATATATTGTTTGCTATATTTAGAGTCCAGAATCAAAAGATATCGGTTGCGGAGCGAGTTCACTAAAACGGTCATAACTTTCTCATACGAGACTCCGTTTCCTGCAAAATACCCGGTCATTCGAAGAAGCTATCGACGAGACCGACACACCCACAAAATATGAACTCATAATTCCACAAGGGACTGGTGGTCGCCAGGCCTTTTCTCACCGGCCGCCAAGGTCCTAAGCCCGATCCAGCCCATCTTCATAGGTCGGTTTGTAACCGACTTTGAGGTTGTATCTACACCGTTGCCAAGGTCGGTTTGATCCAAGGGCTATCGTTCATCGCCAAGGGCTATATAAGAAGACCCCCTGACCCCAGGGTTGAAACCCTAACTCATTCTAATTCATTCTACTTCATTATCTCTCACCGTAGAGGTATCCCAAAGTAAGGATAACCTCTCTCTAAGGGATTAGTGAATTAGAAGAAGATTAGAAGAGTATTAGCTATGTAATTAGAACTAGATTAGCCATGTAATTAGAAGTAGATTAGATCTAACTTAGATCTAATCAAGACTAAAGGAGAGTTGACTATACTTTGGTTCTGGATATGTCTTCAGAGTATGGTATGTCTTATATCTTCTCTACAAGATTTATGCTACAATATTTATCTTTTCTATTACTATATGCTTTCTTTATATGGTTAAGTATAGTTGTTATATTATTACATGGGATCTCCGCTTGTATTGAGGGCTCTAGTTATTCATGGTAGCTAGAGTAGTAATCTATAGTGTAGACTTGGTGTCTAGGCTATAGGTTACCCCTCGAGATTGCGCAATCCCCACGGTTAGTTGTGGTAGCCCGGGGGTGGCAGCTCTGTAAGGCCTATGTAATCCACCACGTTCGGATTGGTGTTTTTCATAGAGCTTTTGGCAACCTTCTTCCAACTACTTTCTTCCAGTCTTCTTCGAGAGTTGGGACGGACTTGCTTTGCTCAGTGTAATAGTGTAATTGCTATCATAGAACCTTAGTAATAGAGAAGTGCATAGGAACCTTGATCTCTCTTTGACCTCTTGATTAGTTTAGTTTTTTCCTTAACAATTTTAGATAGTTCATTATTATTTTATGATACTTATTCTTTAACATTTACCCCCTCACTATAGTCTAGTGGTTTGCTAAGTTAGTAGATACATGATTGTGATTTATTAGAATCTCTAGCCAAAGCTTCCACAATGGATCACGATACTCTAGAATACTCATCCTAGGGAAAAGCTACAATGGTAGGTGTTACGTGCGCTTGCGAGAATCCTTCATATTCTTTTAGCACTTAACAAATGCCAACAAGCTTTTTTGGCGCCGTTGTCGGGGAAGCAATTGGCCTAAAAAGATTCTAGTAATGATCATGATGTTTGCTAATTTAGTTTATCACTAGCTTTAGTAGGATTATCCTTGTTACGTTGAGTTATGGAATAGACAGGACAAAAGATGTCGTTGCGACCTTCCGACAAGATTCCATGAGAAAAGAAGAAAGATTGAAGAACCCAGGGTGCCTGATCATTCAAGATTCATCACACATTGGAACCCCTGCTATCTCAAGGGTATGTATTTATATATATTATTCTAACCATATCTAGATTGAAGAAGAAGTCGCCGTCATAAGAATTCAATGCATACATCTCAAGTGACGTACATAGAAGCTGCACACCATGGTAAGTATGATTAAAAGGTGAGATAATCTTGACTACAAATTAACTAAGTAGTTACCATTTAATTTCTTGCATTGCATGTTTACTTGATCAACTCATGCATTCACTCCGCTTAGTCTATGTTTTCTCATAAGTAGATCCATTGCATGTTTAATTCCTTGCATACATTCATGTAGTTTGCATCTAAAAAAATCCTCACCTTGATCATGCTCTTTTATCTCTATCGATAAATCTCTATAGTGTTTTCATGCTACAATTGTTTGCTATAGCATGCTTTAGTTTGGGAGTATTCTATAGGCATATAGGGTATTTCTAAAGGTTTTTAAATTAAGCGTGGTGCTTAGGTTAAAATACCTTCCTTAATTGAATTAGACATGGAGTCTAGTTTGGTTATTGAACTAAAATTTGCTTGTGTAGACATTGGTTATTGTGTTGGACTAACCCTTGCGAGAGAACTCTCAAATCCAATTTGGGTAAGTCAAGAGATGAACTTAGATCGAGAGAATGAAGCAAGGCATATGATGAACTCCAACCTTGTGCAAAAGACATGGCTCATTCATGGAAAATTTTGTAAGTATCAAATATCATTTACTCTGTCTTTTGCCACAAGGTATCTTTGCCTTGATCCACATGCTAGAGTGCAGCCATATAAATAAAATGTGTATAATACATGAATAAAAAGAATACGTGCTAAGGTAATCAAAGAACCACCTTTTTATTAGCATAGATAAGATCTTATAAATTTTGGACAACAACCCCTGCTTCAATTGTTGTATTCCTTTGGGTATGTGTCCACTAATATTTTGCGGGGAAAGAATCATGCTATGTCTATTCAATAAAGAAGAGTGTCATACAAAACATGATATAAAAAAGAAAAAGCTCTCACTCAAAAGAAGTGGATGGACAAAGCAACGGGGTCATAAGAACATCAAAAGGCAGGTAAGTGAATATAAATCTCATATTTGTATATAGCTTGTCTTATGTTCTCTTTTAAAATAAAAATAAAAATAAAAATACGAGCGAGATGAAAGCTCATGCTAAAAAAAAACAACAATAACATGTTCCTAGGACAAATTCCCTTCGGGGTATTTTTTTGGTCACTAACCTTGCGAGAAACAAAGGATGAACAATGTCTAAGGACATGGTGATTGCAACACACGATTAGAGATGGTCCGGCATTTACAAGTCTTTGAGTGACGGGGAAAGCTCAAGCATGGGGAAGAAGGTCGACTCCTCTAAAGATCATCGACATTACTCTTTCTCTACTCAAGCTTCCATCACTCCGACATCTTTGGTTTTGCAATCCCTTTACTCACAATTACTTTATCTCTCTACGGTTTGAATGGTTAATAGATGTCATGCATAAAAATCAAACTTAAGATATCATAAAATTTCCAACTAGAGAAAAATAATGGTGAGCATATAAAATAACCAATCAAAACTTTGACTAGCATAAAAAGCAACCTTGAGCTCCATGTCGGTTCTACCCTTGTTTACAATTACTTGTATTCCTTCGGGTATATGTTGTCAACTAATATTGCGGGAATAAAATCATGAGAGGGAGCAAAAGGTTCAAGCACAATTTAAAGGAAAGAAAGAAAGGACGATACAATAAAGGAGACAAGTGAGGAGCAAGATACACAAGAGGCCAAAGAAGGAAAGCTTCGAGGAAAGAAAAGGACCACCACATGGTGTTCTGTTTGTCACACTCCAATAATAAGGTAACATCTTGAGGTAAGTTGTCATTAATTAAGTTTTATCTTAATTATGGCTTATTCATAAATAAAGAACTAAACATGTTGGAATAACAACCTTGCTTGATTTAGCTTTATTAGGCGAGCATGTTTTGTTTCTTTAGTTGTTCCTTTCACCACTTTCTTGATCTCTTAGTCCTCATCTTATAAGCCAGAATTTTTGCTTACCTTGTTTTGAAAGAACATAATCATAATCATGCTTTTGGTGTTTAGATAAGAAAACCCTCCAAGAGTCATTAAGCTTGTTTTGTTATGATGAAAGTTTTTAACCACAAATAATCATGCTTAATCTTCGATCTTGTCACCCAAGTTAGGTTTAAGAAAAGTGTATAATAAATCAACTCTATCTTGTTTGATGTGCCTATGGTTAGAGAAGAATGAATGAAGTTTTGGTTCTGTTGGTGTTTTCCCACCAACAAGAGCCCATGCACTGATCTCTACCATGACTTTGTAAGTAGGACACACTTTGAGCAACAAGGTGGAGAAGCCTATCGATCTCTCCAAAATTCAACAAGTGAATGTCTTACAAGCATGCACACTAAATAAGGCGTTGCCTACATTAATGTTTCACTTCAACTCATAAGGCAAAAGAACATGGGTGGCGTTGTCCTTCACCATTTCATGGAGCACAACCCCGTCAAGATCGGGTAATTCGCTCAAGGAAACAACAAGGTAAGAAGTCTTGTTCGGGAGGACTTAAAACATTGAACCCTCGCCGAAAGGTAACTTCGGTAGTTATCCATATTTAATTATTAGCATTGCATCTCAAATTACATATCATATTTATCTTTTTTGTATCTCGCATTAGCATATTTATTTCCTTACATTGCATAATTATTTTCCTTTTAGCATATTTAAATTTTTGCATTAGCATTGCATTGAAAAATTCTCAAGCCCCATGTGAATAATCTTATGGCGTATAACAACCCATAAGGATATTCACCGTGGTGGCATAAAAAAATAATTATGCATTCATCTAGTTGCATTTGCATCATAGTTCTTTGCATACATACAAAATTATAAAACTCTAAAAATAATTAGAAGAAAAATCTTGCTGAAGTTCTATCTGGAATAATCATGATTCATCTTGAAAATCTTTAGACACATGAAGCCTATGTGGCAAACCACTAACGCTTAATCAAGTTCCACTAGCTTTGTTGTCTATTTGAGTTCAGTAGGATTTAAAGGGAGAAAGACATGATAGGCCGACTTCATCGTCACTATCTACCTCAACTTCCACAAACTCGACACTCCAATCCGGCTTGGGGAGAGCACCCCGATTATCACGATAAGTATCTCTACTATTATATTTATATTATTATTATTATTAGCTAATATTTTGGTTTGCTTAGTTTGCTAAGAGTATAGTTCATAAAATCGTTTAAAGAGTTTTTTTAGTAGAGTGTGATCTTTAAAGTGTGAATATAAATAAATAAATAAGAGTGTACAAGAAGTTTTTCTTTTTCCATCAACATAAAATAATCTCTGAAGATAAATCTCATGCATGGAGATGATGAATAGTTGCTCAAGCCGTAATTCCTTTTCAGTACCTAGCTTTCAAGCTTAATTTACCTTGAACACAGAAACCTATGGGTTGCAAATTGCTTGCTCTAAGGTCTAGGTAATTGACGGATATGATATATGAGAGTCCGATTTGCTATTGATCTTACTCCTAGTGATACTAGATTTACGGAGATTTATTTTAAAAATTTAAAAGTGCACATGATAAGTTCTGTGTGACAAAGTGTTGAACCTCCTATCACGACCATATATACATGCTCCCTAGATTAAGAAAACCTTTTGACATATATAGGTGCTTGCTTTGCATTGAGTTTGTTCAATCTTTGTCGACCCCTAGAAACTTGTCATGCTGATCATGTACACTCCACTATATCCACCATATATATACCACTATCCCTTTAACTTTAGCCACTAAAAATGTTCTACTCCTATTCGGGAGAGAGCAACCAAAAATATTTCCTACCCATTCATTGCTAGCCAATATCTTACAAAAGCTCCATTGCATTTATTTATCTCTCACAAATATTGTAAAAGAGATTTGGGTTGTAGACTATTCTATATATATATATATATATATAAAAAGAAGGGAGATGAAAAATGGACAAAAAGTCCTACGGGCGAGTAGAGCCTACCTCCCTAAAAAAAAAAAAAAAAAAAAAAGAGATGAAAAATGAACAAGTGTTCGAGGGCGAGTAGAGCCCACATCTCTAAAATAAAGATGAAAAATGGACAAGTGTCTGAGGGTGAGTAGAACCCACATCTTTAGAGAGAGGAAATAACAGACAAAAGTCTAGGGCCAGCAGAGTCCACCTCTCTAAAATAAAGAAAGAAAAAGCTACAGCCCAGTTTCTCTACAAAAATTTTAAAAGAGAGATATTTCCTCAAGGAGCATAAGTAAGATATTCCTCATCTATTCTATCCACTCTATTCTCTACTATATATATATATATTCTTTCCACCATACACATGCACCACTTGATCAGTGTGATTTGTTACTTTGGATCCATTGCTTGAACTTACAATATATGCTTAGTAAGTAGATATAGTTTTCTCCCACCTATGAGCTTCACATATAAGCCTTAGATATAGGGTGAGAGAGAAGAAGGCATAATGTCTTCTTGCCTTAGTCCAAAAATACCACATATTATGAGAGAGAGGCAAAAACAACCTTGTTGCCTTAGTGAGAATCCACAAATATTACAAATGAGAGACTTGAGAGAGTCATACAAGGAACTTTGAGTTTTATTTTGAAAACACCTCGCAAAACTCGGAAGGACAGTTGAACAAAGAGTTTGAGATATGGTGTTTGACTTGATTGTTCTATCTTTCAATTACCCAAGATTTCAAGAAAAAGCTATAAGCTCCATGGTTAAAGGTAAAACGGTAAGTTAAAAGTTATCAAAAATTTATTCTTATCTGGAGAGAAATTTTGAAAGCATGTGTACTTTTGAGGTGTGAAAGCATTGTAGCAACTCGATCCATTGCTAAGTTTGGCTTTACTAGGGACTAGCAAAGGGTAAGCTTGGGGGAACTTGTTGACACCTATTTTAGCATAATTTTAATAGTCAATTAAACATAAAATAAGGGCATAAAATGAATATCAACATAGACTAGGGGCTTTACTAACATAGTTCCACAAGTTTTGGTGATTTGTATATTTACAGGGACTAAACAGGAGAAGCCAAGAGTTTACAAGATATAAGAAGAATAAAACATGTTACAAACATATTCCAAGATAGCACCATTGCAAAGAGCTCGTCGAGGCGATCGAAACGGATATATTGTTTGCTATATTCAGAGTCCGAGAATCAAAAGATATCGATTGCGGAGCGAGAGTTCACTAAAACGGTCATAACTTTCTCATACGAGACTCCGTTTCCTGCAAAATACCAGTCATTACGAAGCTATCGGCGAGACCGACACACCCACAAAATATGAACTCATAATTCCACAAGGGACTAGTGGCCGCCAGGCCTTTTCTCGCCGGCCGCCAGGGTCCTAAGCCCGATCCAGCCCATCTTCATAGGTCGGTTTGTAACCGACTTTGAGGTTGTATCTACACCGTTGCCAAGGTCGGTTTGATCCAAGGGCTATCGTTCATCGCCAAGGGCTATATAAGAAGACCCCCTGACCCCAGGGTGAAACCCTAACTCATTCTAATTCATTCTACTTCATTATCTCTCAGCTGTAGAGGTATCCCAAAGTAAGGATAACCTCTCTCTAAGGGATTAGTGAATTAGAAGAAGATTAGAAGAGTATTAGCTATTTAATTAGAACTAGATTAGCCATGTAATTAGAAGTAGATTAGATCTAACTTAGATCTAATCAAGACTAAAGGAGAGTTGACTATACTTTGGTTACGGATATGTCTTGAGTATGGTATGTCTTATATCTTCTCTACAAGATTTATGCTACAATATTTATCTTTTCTATTACTATATGCTTTCTTTATATGGTTAAGTATAGTTGTTATATTATTACATGGGATCTCCGCTCGTATTGAGGGCTCTAGTTATTCATGGTAGCTAGAGTAGTAATCTATAGTGTAGACTTGGTGTCTAGGCTATAGGTTACCTGAGATTGCGCCTAATCCCACGGTTAGTTGTGGTAGCCCCAGGGGTGACAGCTCTGTAAGGCCTGTGTAATCCACCACATTCGGATTGGTGTTTTCGTAGAGCTTTTGGCAACCTTCTCCCAACTACTTTCTTCCCAGTCTTCTTCGAGAGTTGGGACGGACTTGCTGCTCCGAAGTGTAATAGTGTAATTGCTATCATAGAACCTTAGTAATAGAGAAGTGCATAGGAACCTTGATCTCTCTTTGACCTCTTGATTAGTTTAGTTTTTCCTTAACAATTTTAGATAGTTCATTATTATTTTATGATACTTATTCTTTAACATTTACCCCCTCACTATAGTCTAGTGGTTTGCTAAGTTAGTAGATACATGATTGTGATTTATTAGAATCTCTAGCCAAAGCTTCCCTGTGGATACGATACTCTAGAATACTCATCCTAGGGAAAAGCTACAATGGTAGGTGTTCTGTGCGCTTGCAGAATCCTTCATATTCTTTTAGCACTTAACAAATGCCAACAATAGGACACTGCAAATACTGCTGCTTAATTTTCCTTATACATGAATATACGTGCTCAAGAAAACAAGAACAATGACTGCTTAATTTTCCTTCAACTATCTTGCCTTACAGGAATGTCCTTATTAAAATAACTATTACTAAAGTATAGTTTGTTTATATTCCTCTATTCCTGAACTACATTTAGTTGTTCTCTGCCTCAGTGGTATGTGTATAATATTGGGCCCTGCTATTTTCGAGGTGACTGAAATTTTCAAATCTGTTCAGGCGACGAAGCAACTTCAGTGATTTCCATCCAACAGCAGGCATCAACGCATCATCAGGTGGGAAGAGATAGGAGCACACAGTGTCACCTGTAAGTGAGGAAAAGGTGATAATTTTGTCCTCAGATGGATATATGGTGTCGTAGATACTGGACAGTACACCTGACTTCTACTATAATGTTGATATCTGTGTGTTTTTGTCATAAGAAACTGCTACTGCTGCTGCTTATTTTCTTTATAAATGAATATATTTGCATGCTCAAGAAACATGATTGCTCTGTAGAGTACTCTACTATCTTGGCTTACAAAAATGTGCCTATTAAATGAACTGCTACTCAAATCTATTCTTATTAAAATAACTGTATAATATTAGGGTCTTGCTAATTTCTAGGCAACTGAAATTTTCAAATCTGTTCAGGCGATGAAGCTACTTACATGATTTTGATCCAACGGCAGGCAACAACACATCATCAGGCGGGAAGAAATAGAGCACACAGTGTAGCCTGAATTTTTCAGTCACCTATTAAATGAGGTGCCTTGGGATAGTTGATTATGCGGCACTCTCCAAAGGTTGGGCGAAGGAGGACAGTGAATTGGCCGCCCAAGGAATCCAGAATCCTTGGGACAAATATCCACAGAACCTTGCTCGGGATTTTTTGCGTGCATTGAGCATACTGGCAGTGTCAGGTGACAAGGCTGAAATTGTTTGGACCTGTGAAGAGGCTCGGTCTTTATCTGAGATAGTTTTAGAGAAGGCAGCCCGTCCTTCTGATGTCATTGGTGTAAGGGAAAGATATGAGCTTACGGGAGATTTTACTACAGAGGGGCAGGCATCTGGCCGTCCAGCTTTAGTCACAGTGAAGGGAACGGAAAAGGCACCGGCAATTCGTAAGAGAGACACACAGCTTAGGAAGAAGAACAAGGCACTGGCAATTCGTAAGAGAGACACACAGCTTAGGTTGAAGAACAAGGCAGGGCGTGTTTCGGCTGGTGGGAAGACTTGTTGGTCCGACGCATGCAGAAATACTAGATGCAGAAGAAAGAGGGAGGCGACGACACAAGTAGTTCGCACAAAGCTTAATGCTGCATTAGATGAACTCATGGCTATGGTGGAGGCGACGAGATCACGATATCAATTTTCAGCGCTGCCAACATCTCTAGTCCCAGTAGGCTGCGCAGAGCGGCGGGACCTTAGCCTTTGCTGCAGCCGGACCGGATGCTTTGCGGTTGAGATGGAATTGGAGGCCAAAGCGAGTTAGAGCGGAGCGTGGAGTTGCAATAGATGAGCTCGGGGACTGAGAGTGGCTTGTGCCCTTCGGTTCATACTGCCCAACCCTAACTACCGGCATGGATCTCAATGCTATCACCCAAAGACCTTCAAAAGGCAGGGCCTTCTTGTGCTGCTCTTCATGAGTGGTACATGCAGCAAGCAGGCACAAATAGGCAAAATGTGGCGTTTACTGCAGTGCCCGCGAAAGAGGTTTTTTGGCGTGACACAGACGAAGAGGCTACGATCAATGTGGGTTTCGACGATTTGTTTGACCTCATGGCACTTTGGATGAATTGGATGTGTCCATCCTTCGCCGCATGACACCGTGAGTACAATTTCTTCTATGCACTCACTTTGGATGCCTCTTCATCTATTTGCTTGCTAAATTTGCTTTGCATGCCTCTATTCCTAGATGCTGCTTTCGGGGAAGCTAGGGCCATGTCTTTGTCGGTTGGCTTTCTTGATCCTGAACCATTGACCTTCAAAGGGCTGAGCGGCGGGCCTGGCAGCATGGGCATTACATATCTAGAATGGGGCCTAAGGAAACATCTTGATAAGGATTTTCTCATGTTCGCGCATAACCACGGTGGACACTTTGGATTCTTGTTGTCATTGCTATAAAGTGGAGGAGGATTTATTTCATTGACTCTGCGCCCGGCTTGAATTCGAGATACGCTTCCATTGAAAATTGCAATAAAACAGTGAGTGTTTCCTAACCTACAAGCTGACCCAGGCATTTTTTTTTCTTAATTATGTTACTAAAAATAAAAAAAAAAAAAAGAATGTGACATTTTGCATTTTACTCATGTGTAGGCTTACTGGCGTGTTTTCAATCCCACGGCTAAGGAGGTGACGAGGACACAAAAGTTTTTAGTTAACCCCAAATATACGAAAGTAAGTAGTGCTTCACTTGAAGTTGTGCGCTTGCGTTTCCATTCAGTGAATAACCACTGTGTTGTTGAGATATTAGGCAATTTCCAGATTAATTTCATAAAAGTAAATCATGACGAACTGAGCAGCTAGATTAAGCATGTGTACTAGCATAACACAAAAGCATATCAAGATCATAGCATCATATAACAGAGCATAGCTGTATCCAAAGCAGTAAGTTCTACCTCTACGGTTGATTTAGTCAAAATAGTCTGTTTACAAGACCTCCATGACACCGCACCACCCCCAAGAGTAAAAACATACCCACTAGTGGCGTAGATTTGATCAATATCAGAAATCCAGTTCGCATCACTATATCCCTCTAGCACAGCTGGGTGCCCGGAATAGTGAATCACTGAATCCCATAACTCATTGTACCTTTAAGATAGCATAAGGCCCTTTCTGGTCTAGTTGCACTAGCTAGATACATGAGTGGATCAACAATTTCAGAGCACGAACTTCAATTGATCTCTGGTACACTTCTTATTCTTTTGCAATGTCACACTAGGATCATAAGGTGTTGGAGAAGACTTTCTATCCATAAAGCCAAATCGGCTCAGGACCTTCTCAACATAGTGAGATTGTGATAAAGTAATCCCACTCTCTTCCACACCTTTTGCTCTTCACCTTTTACTACAAACCCATCAGGCTGATCCATGTAAATCTCCTCATCCAACTCTCCATTAAGAAAAGTTGTCTTCACATCCATTTGCTGAATGATCGGTTAGCAACCATCTTGTAGTCATGAAAGCTCTCCATAATCTACAACTTAGAATATATATCTGATGGTTGCATTCAGTTGATAGTGTTGCTCCCTGGAATCTTCTCTCCAGAGATATTTCCCTCAGGCAAGCCAACAATAATCCAAAACATTTTAGCCTGTAGCTAGAGCATGGCCTTAACTCGCCGCCTCTTAAAATTTGTGCTAGAAATTTTTTTCTAGCCTCAGCACGTCAGTGAAAAAAGCCATAGTTAAGTCATGAAAAAGGCTATAATAAGGTTTTTGGATTGTTGAGATATTAGGCAATTTCCAGATTCATTTCATAAAAATAAATCATGACGAACTGAGCAGCTAGATTAAACATGTGAAGCATACTAGCATAACACAAAAGCATATCAAGATCATAGCATGACAAACATCATCATAATAACTAGTGTAAACATATGTATCATACTAGCATGACTTAGCATCGTATAACAAAGCATATCATGATCTAAAAGCATATAGCGAAGCATGACATGATCAAGTAGTATATAAGAAAGCATGATCATGGCAACTGATGTAAACATAGCGGTTCATACACCAGACAGATTGAACATGATGAACAATAAGATTAGAACACAGATCATGGCAACTGCAAGCTAGATAGATGTGACACCAAACTTCACATGACGAAAACGAGAATGCCAAACACTTTCGAATTATCATTAATTGTGTCACAAATCTGATTCACTGACTGCCAAACTTAGGGCGAAACAAACCTCCGCAACCATAGCCTTCACCAATAAATTGTCTATGCTTAGATATAACTACTTTATTGGACTCCAACACTACCTTAAACCCATCTCTTAAAAGAAGGTAAACTTACTGTATGTTTGCGGCTATTGGGCCCTTGAGATTTATCGGAATTTTTTCATATGAATTTTAGGGAACTATTCATCATATATAAATTCTAGCATGTGTTTCATATTTTTGCGGTGCACTGTTGCAAACTGATAAGTGACAACAAGACATGTTGGTTAATTTTTCTTTCTCAACTTCAGCCTTAAAGATTTTAAAGTAGTCTAATAATGCCTCATCTTTAGTTTTCAGCAAGCAAATATAGCAAAATCTAGAAGCATCATCAATTAATGTCATGAAATATCTCTTTCCACACACCATTCATCTCACATAGATCAGAATGTATAAGTTCTAGAGGTGCCAAGAGTCTCTCCACTTTGCCTTGTGAGGCTTTTCGAGGTTGCTTAGATTGCACACAATTATGACACTTAGAACCTTTGGTAATGGTGAAATCTAGAATTAACTTGCAAGCTCACCAAAATTCACATCTAGAATTAATCGCAAGCTAGATAGATGTGACACCAAACATCACATGACAGAAACGAGAATGCCAAACACTTTCGAATTATCATTAATTGTGTCACAAATCGATTCACTTTTGCCAAACTTAGGCGAAACAAACCTCCGCAACCATAGCCTTCACCAATAAATTGTCCATGCTTAGACATAACTACTTTATTGGACTCCAACACTACCTTAAACCCATCTCTTAAAAGAAGGTAAACTTACTTTGTATGTTTGTAGCTATTGGGCCTTTGAGATTTATCGAGAATTTCTTCATATGAATTTTAGGGGAACTATTCATCATATATAAATTCTAGCATGTGTTTCATATGTTTGCGGTGCACGTTTGCAAAAATGATAAGTGACACCAAGACATGTTGGTTAATTTTTCTTTCTCAACTTCAGCCTTAAAGATTTTAAAGTAGTCTAATAACGCCTCGTCTTTAGTTTTCAGCAAGTAAATATAGCAAAATCTAAAAGCATCATCAATTAATGTCATGAAATATCTCTTTCCACACACCATTCATCTCACATAGATCGAATGTATGAGTTCTAGAGGTGCCAAGAGTCTCTCCACTGCCTTGTGAGGCTTTCGAGGTTGCTTAGATTGCACACAATTATGACACTTAGAACCTTTGGTAATGGTGAATTCTAGAATTAACTGCAAGCTCACCAAAATTCACATCTAAAATTAACGCAAACTAGATAGATGTGACACCAAACTTCACATGACGTAAAACGAGAATGCCAAACACTCGAATTATCATTAATTGTGTCACAAATCTGATTCACTGACTGCCAAACTTAGGCGAAACAAACCTCCGCAACCATAGCCTTCACCAATAAATTGTCCATGCTTAGACATAACTACTTTATTGGACTCCAACACTATCTTAAACCCATCTCTTAAAAGAAGGTAAACTTCTTGTTTGTTTTGCGGCTATTGGGCCTTTGAGATTTATCGAGAATTTCTTCATATGAATTTTAGGGAACTATTCATCATATATAAATTCTAGCATGTGTTTCATATGTTTGCGAGTGCCTGTTGTAAACTGATAAGTGACAACAAGACATGTTGGTTAATTTTTTCTTTCTCAACTTCAGCCTTAAAGATTTTAAAGTAGTCTAATAATGCCTCATCTTTAGTTTTTCAGCAAGTAAATATAGCAAAATCTAGAAGCATCATCAATTAATGTCATGAAATATCTCTTTCCACACACCATTCATCTCACATAGATCGGAATGTATGAGTTGTAGAGGTGCCAAGAGTCTCTCCACGCCTTGTGAGGCTTTTGAGGTTGCTTAGATTGCACACAATTATGACACTTAGAACCTTTGATAATGGTGAAATCTAGAATTAACGCAAGCTCACCAAAATTCACATCTAGAATTAACTGCAAGCTAGATAGATGTGACACCAAACTTCACATGACAGAAACGAGAATGCCAAACACTCGAATTATCATTAATTGTGTCACAAATCTGATTCACTGACTGCCAAACTTAGGCGAAACAAACCTCCGCAACCATAGCCTTCACCAATAAATTGTCCATGCTTAGACATAACTACTTTATTGGACTCCAACACTACCTTAAACCCATCTCTTAAAAGAAGGTAAACTTCGGATCTAATGTAAGTTTGCGAGATATTGGGCGTTTGAGATTTATTAGAATTTCTTCATATGATTGCGATTGCATTTGCAAACGATAACAAGACATGTGGGTTCTACGGTGCACCACTTGATGGCGCGATGAAACAAGTTCATTTGGATCGTCACGAGGTAACTTCGAAGTGCGGCTCCATCTTGTGCCTACCTTTGTTTGGCGATATAGACCATGTGTACACAAACACTTACGCCTACCTTTCTTTGTATTAGGATTTTGACTTGACGGGAGATTCCATCAATTTGGAGAGGATATTAGAGAGAAGATGGCCAAATTTCTTATGGAACATGTCATCAGCCCTGAAGGCGAGCATTTCGTTTAAATGTCGTGAGTTGATTCTGTTTCCCTTTGCCGCATGACGATCGGGTGGATACATGCATGTGAACTGTATTCTTGTTTTTCCCTTGCCGCATGACGATCAAATCGGATACATGCATGTGAACTGTGTTATTTGTGTTGTGAACAATCGTGGCATGCCCCTGAATCAAGAACCGGTACATCTGTGTGAACAATCCGGAGATACACCTGAATTTGCAATGCGGATGTCGTCGCCATTTATTTGTGATCGGGACACGTGCATCTCATTATTTGTGTTTGCCGGTGTCTACCATTTTCAATTTACGTCGGCGTAGCTGAAACGGTGCATTATCTATGTATGTACGGACCCACGGTACCGCCGATGGCGCTTTTGTAGGTTTTGTACTGTCGCATAACCGAAGAAACGTCTGAAACACCGAACAAGCGTCTGAAAATACGAAACGTTTACAGTCGGCAGAAACAAAACTATCGTCTGTAAAAGCGACTAAATCCACAGACGAGCCTACAAAAGAACGTCTGTAAAAGCCAGGAAGGAACGCAGACGAGCTTACTAAAACGCGTCTGTAGTTCGTGCGTTACTTCCTGACGCGGGTTGCGAACAACCGTCTGTAACATGGAACACATTGCGGACGATCGTTTTAAACATGCGACTGTAGTTCTGTACGAGTTACAGTCGAACGACCTACGTAAGCGTCTGAGAGTGCATTAAGTTTCACAGACGGTAGTACAAAACAAGCATCTGTGAACTGGAGTGTAGTTACAGTCGAGCAATCAAACTGCGTCTGTAGCCCTGCGGGTGACACAGACACGTATACCACAGGCGACTGTAAGTACGAAAATATTACAGTCTGCTCCTTTCCACAAGGGTCTGTATTTGAATACCGGTTTACAGACCCTTATAGTGATCGTGTGTCTGTGAATGGATAACAGTTAGAGGCGCGCGATGCATACAAGCGTCTGTCGTGTGCGTTAGCGGCACAGACGCCTTCTTGTGTACGCGTCTGCACATTCGAAATTGTTACAGTCGCATACTGGCTTCGTGCGTCACTACTTTTGGACGCGGTACAGTCGATTACTGATGCCGCGGGTCTGTGACGTTTCCAGAGGTACAGTCGCATCTTAGACAATTATGTCTGTAGATACTGTAGACCACAGTCGAGCAAAACCCCAGGACACAGACGTTCCACGGCGCGTGTGTAACAAGGGCTCACTACAGACGGGAAGTTTGAGACGCACGAAATCCCGTCTGTATTAAAGCCTGTTGCAGACGCTCGCTACGGACAGGTCTGTAAAGTCAGACATTTAGAGACCCTAATGGGCAGACGCGCGCGCGACTGTAGAAGCCCTCAACGCGCGACTGTAGAGGCCTTTTTTTACATAGTGTTTGGCTGATTTAATAGTATTCCGTGAGACATAACAAGCTGAATCTAGATGAAGCAAGAGCAAGCGAACATTGTCAAAAAAGAAGCAAGACCTAAGCTACGAAGACAGTCCGAAGACATATATGGACGTCCCTCGGGTCCAGAGTCGAGTAGGGATGATGATTATAATCTCCAAAAGTTGTAGTGAAAGGGTCTCGTAGAAGTTGTAGTGAAACAAGCAGAACCTGAGTCTCTCGAGTCTTTCGAAGCGCGACTCGGAAAAATACACAACTCAGCGAGGAGAGGGGAGTGGCCCGCCAGCGACCTCCAGCACCTGGAGCCAAACTTTAAAATAGAATCTACTATGTAAGAACCAAATTATTGAGCAATATAGCAGGAGTCACATAAATTTGTAAGAGAACGGACCTGTTTCTGGCGTTGCACTGCATCCGGTGCTGGATGCTACTGGAAGTGCCAAGAAGTGCCTCGGAAGGAGATATCCATTCCTGAGGACCTTAACTTCACAAGCACAAAGAAAATGTGCTTTCCTTGCCACATTTTCTTCGACCTCCTCCCCATCGTTTTATAATCTCCCGCGTAGGTCTTTGTGGCTAGCATGAATCACAAAAATATAAAGACAAAACAAAACCTTTTTAGAGCCATTAAAAAACTTCAAAAAAGAAAATGCATTTTAGAGATCTCAGCGGTGTTTACCCAAGAAGACGTGCTTCTTTTGCGACATTTTCTTCGGCCTCCTTCCCAACCCAACACTAGCTAAAACACTAGAGATCAGAGCGGCCGGGACTTCATAGACCACTAGAGATCTGAACGGCCAGGACTCGATCCAGATCGGTGCCATCGACAGCAGCCGCATCCACCCAATCTGAGCCAGCCCGCCTGCAAAGATAGAAAATAGAGGCCATCCTGTTATAATCTCCCACGTAGGTCTGTGTGTTTGTACCTAGGATGAATCGGAAAAGGTATAAGAAAACAAAATAATTGAGCAATGTTGTACAAGCTAGTAGATAGCATGATTCACCGCAGATATGCAAGACAAAACAAAACCTTTTTATAGCCATTCAAAAAACCCTTCAAAAAAAAGGAAGGATAATGCACTTTACAATCTAGATTTCGGTGCTTACCCAAGAAGATGTGCTTCCGCGACGGACTCGGATATGCAACCACCAAAAAAAGAAAAGAAGATGTGCTTCCACGACGGACCCCAGATCTGCAACCACAAAAAAAAAAAAAAACTTTTGTATTTGCTTTGCTTCAAAAACCACACGAAAAACCATATCTAGCTGCATGGATGTGATAAAGAGCACCACCTCCCGGGATGGAGACGAAGGCGGCGAGGCGAGGCAGTCCCCTGTGTCGGACCGCTCTCTACTCAGGTTTGGTTGAGATGAGTTTGGAAAGTCAGGACGGAGAAGAGGTGAGAAGAGTACTAACTACTGTAGTACAGTATGAGAAGAGGTGGAGCGTAGTATGGGAGAAGGAAGTGACGAGAGACTGCGAGAGAAAACTGCCCATAGTAGCACTATAAAGGAATCTGAGGTGGCTACTGTAGAGTGTTACCATGGTCCCACGGTTAATGTAAAAGGGCAACTGTAACTTGTGTGCTACTTCGAAATTTCAAACATTGTTTGGAGTAGTAATAGGACTATGGGAGAATTAGGAATTTGGCCCTGAAAAAAGTTTGTCCCACTCTATCCCAACTTCCATCGTGTGGGCCCACTTGTAATTTTATCTAAATACTCCATGTGATGTCTTATTTTGAAGAAATAATTGAAACAAATTTACGATTATAATCAGAATTTAATTTAAATTTTTGGTTTCTCAGTTAAAATTTTTTTTGGGTATTTTAAATTGTGGGGCCCGCCGGTGGCCATGCTCTCTCTCATCTATAATTAATCCGACGCTTCTGCGACAAGGAACCAGAAGCGTTCACGCTGGCACGGCCGTCTCCCGTCTCTGCCTCTGCCGGCCCGCGCGAGTCCTCGTACAGTTGTTGGAAAAGGTTTTGGTCAAAACTTTTTTGGGAATTTAAAAACTTCGTCGTTCGAAAATTTGCCTCTTTACGGAACAAATCAAAAATGAATTCGTTTGTTTAGTCACAATGCACAAACTAGCAATACAGGTTCGATCTGATTCTTGGAGAGCCGAGCATTCCAAATTTGAACAATTTTTTGATAATATAACAACATTACGGATAACGAGGTTGTTTTGCTAGCACCTGATTTTGGGTGATTTAATAGTATTCCGTGAGACATAACAAGCTAAAACAAGATGAAGCAAGAGCAAGCGAATATTGTCAAAGAGAGGAAGCAAGACCTAAGCTACAAAGACATATATGGACGTCCCTCGGGTCCAGATTCAAGTAGGGACGACAACACCCTCCAGGAGCTTTGCGGCCGGATTATAATCTCAGTAGCGGGTCTTAAGCGCTAGCCATGCCCATGACTAGGGCTCGAGACCTACACGTGACGGAGAGATTATAGTCCTACGGCCGTGAGCCCCACTCGTCGAAGTCCACTCAAAGGGTCTCTCCGCAAGTTCTAGAGAAACAAGCAAAACTTGAGTTTTGAGTTTTTAGGGCTCTCAAACACTTGGGTCGGGGATAAACACCAATCTCCAACGCCTAGTAATCTATCTACTGCCCGAGCTGTGGTGTCAATCGGAGGAATTTGGCCCTGAAAAAGTTTGTGCTACTCTATCCCAACTACCATCGTGTGGGCCCACTTGTAATTTTATCTAAATATATCCATGTGAAATCTTGTTTTGAATAATTAGTTGAAACAAATTTAGTAGTGTAATCGAAATTTAATTTAGATTTTTCGGTTTCTTAGTTAAAACATTTTTTGGTATTTTAAATTGTGGGTCCTGCTCGGTGGCCATTCTCTCTCTCGTCTATAATTAATCCGACGCTTCTACGACAAGGAACCAGAAGTGTCACGTTGCCACGGCCGTAGGCTCGCCTCTGCTTAGGGGCGTGCGAAGTCCCCGCGAGTCCCTGTCTCGTCTATAATTTATCAAACTTGTTTTAATAAATATAACTTATTTTATCATAACATAAAAAATATCTCTAGTGATAAATTAAGTCATAACAAAATGAGTAATATTTATTAAAACTTTTTAAATAAGACGAATGGTCAAATAAGAATAATAAAATCAAAGAAGTGCACTTATTTGTGGACGGAGGGAGTAAATGTTTTCAAACTGTTACATGTTTTCCCATGACAAGATGATCTCAAATCAAAATGTTGTAAGCTACGGAGTACAAAGTTTCATGGATATTTAAAAAAAAGCAGATTCGAGTGGGGACGATGTCCCCACCCGTATTTCTTTAAGAAGAAGATCTTCCCACGGATCTGGAAAACCCCCAAACCTCGGCCCCCGCCACGACATGGGAGCCCACGGACCCGTGAGAAGAGTCAGGCTTCACACCATGCTTTGGCACATGGGGATCGGCGAGGGGATATTTTTGTGGGATCATGCATCCGAGAGGACTCGAACCCATGACCGGTTTAGGGTTTATAATTAGAGATTAGGGTATACGTGTTGCCACACATAGTTGTGACATAGTTGTGAGAAGTAGGCGTTGCCCGCCCACAACTAGTCAACCTCCTAGCCGTGTGCTACTCCGTTTGCGGAAAGCGCCCACCGCCGCCCGAGCGAGTTCGCCGTCGTAGTCGTTGCTCAGTTCCTTGTTCTTCTTTGTTTTGTACGTTCCAAGTTCGTCTCGTCGGACGGATGTTTTGGCCTTTTGGGTAGGATAGATCGGGCAATGGTGGCTCGGTGACCCAAATGACCGGCCGACGGCGCGTGCTCGACACCGCCGTTGTGCGCCACCATGGTCGCCGGCAAGCTCTTGCCTAAATTTCTAATAATTATATTACGAGTTCAACACATGTTGCAAATTAAAAGCGAGAACCAATGTTTACACAACCATATGACAACGAAAACCATATGAAGCTAGTTTAGGGACACCTTGCACATCCTCATGAAAGCGTATCTCGCTAAGCGGTCAAGTTCCATGGAAAGAAGAAGAACTCAAGACGGATGCGGCCGAGCGCTGCAATAGCGGATGAAGGCGCTTCCCTCGCGCCGCGGCGCATGCATCCTTCCGACCATACACAGATGTGGGGGTCGTCGGCGATCTTGTGACTCTACATGGTCGTTGCAGGTAGGGACACGAATCAAGGTTTGGTTGAGGCACACAACCGCGTTGAGGTCCGCTGGGCCAAAATCGGGCTTTCGGCGGAGATGGTTCGCCATCGGCCGTCGGGTTGCGGGCCGCCGGCGATTCCATGGAGCAGCGCCGGCGCTTCTTGGTCCGCGGGGTTCCGGAGCCGTCTGGCAGCATCGCCAAGAAGTAAGCCGCGCCGGAGTCCCCAGCATCAGCGGCTCTCCTGAGGAGCTCCGGGCCCCTGGGATCCCACGGCGCCGCCGTCATCTTCACCATCCCCTCGTAGCATATGGCCTCCGGATGATCGGCATTGAGGAAGCGCCGCTGCCAGAGCTCCCAGCCCCAGGGGAGCGACTCGCCGCATCGCCAGGCTCAGGCGAAGAAGGCGCGGAGCGACACGGCCGGATCGCCTCCTCGGTGTCGGTGTACTGCCGGAACTTACGGCAGACGAGTCAAAGACGCAGGTATGTTGCTTCTAGAAGTTTCTCGTCCTCCTGCTTGATGTAGCGCTGGAGGATCTGCTGCCCGAGCAGTTCCTCCGGCAGCTGCAGCAGGAAGCACGTCGTCACGGCATCTGCCACCATCGCGTCTGGCGGTGTTGCCGGCCTCTTGCCCTTTCTCGCTCTGCCCTCCTTGGAGACTCTGAGTAGCCGGCCTCTTGCCCTTCCGCAGCACGGGGAAGCTGAGAATGCGGGCGGCTATTAAACCGACGCTTCTTCGACCTGGTCGGCCGGCCGCGCGAGTCTGGTAAAAGGTGTGTACAGTAGTAGTAGGTTTTGGTCAAACAGTTTGGGAGTAGTACTACTACAGTATAAAATCATCAAGTACACTTGCATGCGAATCCTTCACACCTGGCTGTAGAATAGGGCCCACGTCTGCCACCGTCATTCCGTCCAATCCTTTGGTGCAGGCCAGGACGCCAGGTCGCAGTGGTCATCTGCACCAGCACGGTGATGGATGGCCGTCGACTGGGAAGAGGCGAACGAAGGACAGACGGACGCCAACTACTCCTACAAACTCCTTTTCGCGATGCAGATCTGTAAAACTTATTACTACAGTGTACAGTAGTACAATATTTTTTTCCCCAAGAATCTGTTCACTATAATCATTTCGGGGTCCTTTGGTTCACTGGTGAAGTAAAGAAATTTCGTACTAGGATAGGATTTTCACAGGATTCGGCTTATGCCAACTCGTTTCTTATGTTTTTCCTTTTCCTATCATTTTGCTCTACTTCTATCCAAAGGGGCCCCTCAACTGCAATCAAACATCCAAACAACACAAATTCGGAAAAATATAATACAATGCATGTTTACAACTAATAAAACCTCTCAGTTTTCATGCATAGGCCAGTCTCAATGGGGTTTCAATAGGGTGCCACACATTAACTGGGAGGAGAGAGAGCGGAAAAGTTTCATTTTGGTGAAACTCTCTGGCGTTGTTTCCAACACCTATGAAACCGTATGAAACTCACAATGAGAACCTCCATTGTGTTGCCCCATGCGGGGAAGAGAGAAAATGGAGAGGCCGTGGGACCCACGAGTCTACATGCTAAGAGAAGGAAGAGGCCGGTCCCAACTGCAGCCTTTGGACCGGCGTATCGGCCGCTAGGTAAATGCTACGTGCACCCAGAAATCGTACATGGAGGAACGAAAACTACATTTTCAAGCTTCAGAAAATTCCCAAAAAAATTAAATAAACTTTTACGGCGTGGCAGCGAATCGTCATGCAACACTTCCGAGTGCCTGCATGAAGTGCTTCGGCGGCAGTTCACGTTCGTCCAGCGTCGAGGGCGGCGTCGTCGCCGAGTCGCGCTCGATCTCCCGCAACACCTCTCGGGCACTGATCGTCATCGGCGGCGGCGGCGTTCCGCCTCTAGAGCAGAAGAGCGTGAACGTATCGGGCCAGCGCTTGCCCCGAGTCGGCGGCTTGTTTCAGCTTGTCGAGAGGCGGCGAGACGGTGTCGCAGCCTTCCACGAACACGGTACATGCCTGCTCACGAAGCACGCCCTCGGGATGCCGACCTAGGCAAGCTTTGTGATGAGACTCGCCGCGAGTAGTACAGCGGCCCCCAGTCGTAGACCCGCTGAGACAGCACCCGGTCTAGCCGGATGCTCCGTCCTACCAGGGGTCACGGCACGCCGCTTTCATCTACAAACAGATGGCCCACGGATTGAAGAGGTCCTCCATAGGATGCTTTGCATGCATGACGACATGCATTGCAAGCTCCACAAGCAAGTGCTCCGAAATGTTCTCCATGGCGCGAAGCGGCGGCACGGTGGGGGCTTTTTTGCTAGAAGCTAGTAGCTCTGTGCGCGGCGGGGAGGTGGGAGGTGAACAGCAGCTGTGTGGCACTCGGTTGGAGAGTAGTAATAACTAGAGGTATTCCCCGCGCGTAGCCGTGGGTAGAAAGGGTTATATTGTTAAAGGATTGAATTTTGTAATCACTAAAATTATCTGCAAAAGATTATTTAATCTTATGTTTAAACTCTAAGCTAAACCAATATTGAATAGAAATATTTAGATATGTTGGACAGGTGACAACTTCGGTCATGCAACGAAACATATATATAATAATTTATTTGAGGAAATCCTTGGTATGTTTTAATCCCGTTTAACTTTGTCCTTCACGCGTCATATCCCCGCGTGTTGACACGGGTATGAACGAGAAATCTAGTATACGTATAAGTTAGAATATTACTATCACACCCTCCTATTCTCTCTCTCTTTTTTTTTCTTTTTTCCCGTTCTCTCCCTCTCTCTCTCTTACTTTACCGTCGCTCTCTCTTCCCCTCTGCCGCTCTTCACTTTTCTCTCTCCCTTTCTTTCTCTCTGGCTGCACTTGTACACGGCGGGGACGGCGTGGACCCGACGGTTGAAGGCATCCAAGGCCACGTGCTGTGGGCCTGTGCCACAAATGGCTGCATGCCATATTTCCCCAAAGGGCCCACCTGTCATTGAAACCTCTCACTTCTCCTTGCTAGCATGGACATGGTCGAGTATAATACAGAGACGGGAGAAGAGACCATGAGATCGGTTCACGGCCGCAGGACGGCCGGTCCCAAGCTAAGACTAGACCAGCGCGTCGGCCGATAGGTAGTAAATGCCTATTTTTGTTTCTTGATTGTCCTAATTATAGTATATATCACAACTAAGAACACACATGTCCCAAATCAAAAGGTTGTAAACTATAAAGTTTCATGGATATTTGAGAACTACAATCACTATATTGGTAGTTTGTCTATCGAGGTCAATTAAAACAATTAAATTTCAATTTTCATTTTTAATTAGAGGCCTAGTTTTCCTTTACAAGATAATTTCAAAGCAAAAAAGCTTAGAACTGTAGAGAGTTTCATAATAACTTAGCAAAATCAACAATTCTTTTTTTGGTTGTTTCCCCATCTGGCATAGTGCTAGATAATGACATGTTCTTGACAAATCTTGTGAACAAATGTTACCATGACGTCGTCGGATGAAGAAATAACCAATATAAAAGATGTACATCTTTTAAAGTTATACAAATTTTATGTACATGACTTCTTCTGAAATCAATAGAGATGCTCCAAAAATGCTTTGTATGAAGTTGTAATTTTTGAAATTCAAATTTGAAATTCTTTTGGGCTCCACATGTCATAGAGTAGAAAAATGTGGCAAGATTCCTTTAGGCAAAACAAAGTTAAGCAAGATTCTTAGGCTGTGTTTAAATCACCCGAATTTGGCTCGACGTCTCAAAATTCCAATCACATCAAATCATTAAATGTACCAAAAGACGCATGCATTGAGTATGAAACGTAGGTAATAAACAAAATAGCTAATTGCACAATTTAGATGAGTACATTGCGAGAGACTAATCTTTTGAGCCTAGTTACCCCATGCGATGGTAGGATAATATTTACCACAAACAAACGAAAAGTACTACAGTGCCTTTTAGTTTGGTAGGTGGCGGCGTGAACCGGCGACGGACACAGCAGCGTTCCAAGGTGACGTCAACGGCACGCGGCATAACCATCAAGCCGACGAGTCTCGAGGTGCGGGGGTAAGAGAGAAGGGAGAGAGTTCGGCTGAGGCGGCCACGCCGAGGTGCTCGCGGCGGCCATGGCGGCTGCGTGGCCGCCAAGGGTGAGAATCGCAAATAAATTTTACACCTCACAAACATGATTATACCAATCGCAAATAAATTTTACACCTCACAAACATGGATATATACCATTGTCATCACTCTAGTTACTCATCATTTCAGCTGCAATCAAACATCCATGCAGCACATGATTTGGAGAAATACAACACATTGATATTTAATCACAAACACCATCGTCCCACAAACACCAACAAAACAAAATAACACATGGACTACAATAAAACGTCTAACCAATGTTCATCACTGCATGGTACTCAGAGGACGGATCTATCGAACATCAACCAATGCTTGCAAGCACACAACCAAAAGGTAGCAAAAGCTATTCGATCTAGATCATCTAGCTTAGAGCTAAGCTAGCAAAATGTACAACACACACATAGAGTATATAGTGCCTGAGAGCATCATCGTAGACTGGCCTGCTTATACCAACGCTGCAGCAAGGAGTAACATACAACACTCGCCGCGGATCCTACACTCCTTGCTCTGAACACCCCCTGCGGGTGCTTTGCAATTGTCTCCACCGCGGCGGCGCGTCTGGCGAGCACGGTTGGGCGAGGCGGGGGCGATCGCGCCACCGCCACACTGGATACGGCAGCAGCAAATCATCGTGCAACACTTTTAGTGCCTGCATGAAGTGCTTGCAGCAGTTCACGTTCGTCCAGTGTCGAGCGGCGTCGCCGTCGAGTCGCGCTCGATCTCCCGCAACACCTCTCGGCACGCTGTCATCGTCATCGGCGGCGGCGTTCCGCCTATAGAGCAGAAGAGCGTGAACGTACCGGGCCAGCGCATGCCCCGAGTCGGCGGCTTGTTTCAGCTTGTCGAGAGGCGGTGAGATGGTGTCACGGCCTTCCACGAACACAGCAGACATGCCTGCTCTGAAGCACGCCTCTGGGTTGCCGACCTTGGCAAGCTTGGTGATGAGACTCGCGCGAGTAGTACAGCGGCCCCCAGCCGTAGACCCACCGAGACAGCACCCAGTCTAGTCGGATGCTCCGTCCCACCAGGGGGTCGTGGCACGCCACTTTCATCTCGCAAGCAATTGGCCCACAGATTGAAGAGGTCCTCCATAGGATGCTCTACGTGCATGGCGGCGCCGCATCGCAAGCTCCACAAGCAAGTGCTCCAGGAAGGTTCTCCATGGCGCGGGCGGCATGCGCGCGCGGTGGGGGCTTTTTGTTGGAAGCTCCGGCGCGGCGGGAGGTGGGAGGTGAACAGCAGCTGTGTGGTGCTCGATTGCGGAGTAGCAATATCTGGGTGGCGGGTGCGTTCCCCTGCAGTGGGACATGGGATTTTCCCTTTTTCTAGGAGCGGACAGACGTTTACGATGACATGACCGGCGCCAATTACCGACGACATTTGATAGAGCGCGTCTGTGCACCTTGCGTGCGTGTCTCCTCTGCGTATCTAGGCCTATCTCGGTTGAGATCTGCCCGTCTCTCTCGATCGGCGCAGCACCGATTGGGCCGGACGAGGACCTGTATAGACGTATATACTTACGTTACCACTGAATACTTGCCTGATTTGCCTTGTCGGTGTCGAATACGTATATCGATGAGTACGCGAATCGCCCGCCTGGGACGAGGGGAGAGTTAAATTCTGCGCGCGGCGCCAAAGCGCCCTCCGCTCGTTGATCCTAGTCCTCGATTCTCCCGTGCATGGCCATAGTGGCAATCTAGCCCGTTAAGACTCTTTCCTTTTGTTTATTAAAAAAATATTTCATTTTTCAATTCAATAGAAAATAAAAGGAAAACACCATCGAATAGTATATATATCACAACCCACGAAAAAAATAGCGGCGCTATAGATCACCCGAATTTGGCTTCAAATCCCAAAATTCCCATCACATTGAATGGTTAAAATGTACCAACGCATGCATGGATCATGAAATGTCGGTAAACAAAATAACTAATAATTACACAGTTTAGATGTACATTGCGAGACGGATCTTTTGAAATGTCGATCGGTACAGTGCCAATTTTCAGGATTTAAACACAGCCTTAGGCAAAACAAGTTTGGCAACCAATTTGCCTGGAACATACATTGCATGTGGGCATCATCGAGCCTGCTTATGCCCACCCTGCAGCAAGGCAGAACATATTACACTCGCCGCGGATCCTACAGTCCTCGCTGCGGTACACCCGGTCTGCGGCGGCAATCTCGATCCTGGTTTTCCGGCCCGGGCACCGCGATGTAGTACTGTCTCCCCATCTACACGATGCCCGTCTGGCGATGCACCGGTTGGGCAAGTGGAGGGGCGAAGATGCCGCCTCTCTCCATAGGGGGCACCACCGAAGTCGTCATGCGGCACTTTCGGTGTTTCGAGAAGTACTACGTGGGTGTTCGCGGTCCTCCTCGGGTGCGACCATCGTCGCCGCCGTCTTGTGCTCAATCTCCCGTAACACCTCTCGGGCAAGGTCGTCATCGGCGGCGGCGGCGTTCCGCCTGTAGAGCGAGAAGGGCATGAAGCGTCTGCGGGCCGGCGCATGCCCCGAGTCGGTGGCTTGTTTGACTTGTCGAGGGCGGCGTGGCGGTGTCGTGGCCTTCCACGAACACGTCGGACATGCACCGCTCTGAAGCACGCCTCCGGGTTCTTGGGCCTTGGCAAGCTTGGTGATAAGACTCGCGCGATACTCGCGCGAGTAGTATAGCGACCCCTAGCCGTAGACCCGCCGAGACGACACCGGTCTAGTCGGATGCTCCGATCCCACCAGGGGTCGCGACGCGCCGCTTTCATCTGCGAGCAGGTGGCCCGCAGATTGAAGAGGTCCTCCATAGGATGCTCTGCGTGCATGGCGGCGCGCACCGCAAGCTCCACAAGCAAGTGCCGGAAGGTTTTCCATGGCGCGGCGGCGTTGCGGGGGTGGGGCTTTTTGCTAGAAACTCGGCGCGGGGGGTTTTTTTTTGGAAACTCCGAGCGGCGGCGGCGGGGTTTTTAGTTTTCTGCTGGAATGGGTGAACAGCAGCAATGCGGGGGCGTAGTGTTGACACTTGTTATATCATAAAATTTTAAGTTATTTAACATGAATTAAGGGCTCAAGTCAAAGGTTAAACATAAGTCTAGGGGTCTAACTAACATAATTCCACGAGTTTTGGTGATTCGTGACTTTTTAGGGACTTGATAGGAAAATGCGAGAGAATAATGGAGAAGGTTCCGAATATACAAGACATATACAAGACAAATAAAGACCAGGACTTATCCGTGAAGCAACTCAACCCGAAAAGTGGACTAAAACATTCTAGAAGATACCGGAGGACACCGGAGAAGACGGGGAAGGCGAGGGCGGCACTCCGGCTGGCGGCCGCCCGGTGCCACATAGGCCGGCCGCCCGGTGGGGTCACCCCTGTCGACCTCACATTTTTATGTCGGTTTACCACCGACCTTGAGGTTGTATCTACACCATTGTTGAAGGTCGGTTTGATCCAAGGGTTGATGTTCATCGCCAAGTGCTATATAAGAAGACTAGCTGACCACGAGGGCGATATCAATTTCATTATCAATCATATTCATCCAAGTCCAACCAAGTCTAGACCTAAGCCCTAGTTCATACTAGAAGTAGATTAGCTACATAACTAGTTCTAGTTGAAGATCAAGTTCATCTTGAGTTCACGATAGTCAAGAAGTAGCAAGGATCGTCGTTCTTGAGACTTCTCTCTTGTATTCAATCTGTAAGTTCTCTTATATTTAGAATACAATTGTTATGGCTTTGATCTTTATAATTATTATATTCTTGTTGATATGTGTTTATGCTTGCTATGATTATATGTTTAGTTTAGTAAGATTGCTTTATATTTTATGCATGGAATTGTATAGCATCCATATAGATGATCACTATGTGGGTGATAAGCAATGTGTAAACGTGGTGTTTATACAACGTTTATCCGCAATTGCACCCTACATTCTGGGTCGTGTGGTAGATCGCGGGGTGAGAGCCCTGTTGAGTCCTTTGGAATCCACCCTCCCGAATGTAGGACACGTCGAGCTTTTAATTACGATGATGAACAAGTTTTATCCTTGCTTGTCATTGGTAATGCTTGCCATGTGTAGAAGTAATCCAACCTTACCATGATAGCTAGATGTATTGCACTAATTGTAGTATTCATTGACATATATTATTAGGAGTATCTTAGGAATATTCATTCTAGTCTAATTTATAACATGTTAAGCTGCTTGTATGATATTAGTGGCATAGGCTAATCTTAGACTTGGACATTTATCATTATTATAATTATCTTTACCCTGTGACTTATCCTGTTGAGTTATGTTTGATGCTCATGGCTACTCTGCATTATAATATTGTAAAGTGAATGATCTCATAAATAAATCATAATATAAATCATTAGATAGTTCTTATCTCTCTACCTTTCCATAGACTCCCTTCTCTGTGGTAAAATATAAATACGATACCTGGATTACTCCCGGTGAAGTGCTACAATTGGTATTTCTATCTCGTAAACTTGCGAGATATCATGTTCAATCTTTTATCAAGGCCAATCTATAAATACCATGCCCCGCATTTCTTTGAGCGTTATTGCTAGGGTGACAGACTAGTGTATAGGTAATGCCTAGAAATGAGTGGTATACCTTGAGTTCATATCCCGGTGAGATTAACTCCACTATGGATAATGTGGCTAAGCTACATCCCACTACTAACACCGCCTAACTTCGCTTTGTTGGATCATGAGGTTAATCCCATATCCAAGCTAACATGATTAGATAGATATCCCATATATATTTCTCTCGCCTTCCTAATAAGGATCGTGTTAGAAATATCAACAAGCATTTCTGCGCGCCGGGGAAGGCGTAGTCTATCGAGAAAAATAAATTTTTCTTGACTTTTATTTTTCAAAACTTTCCTAGTTTGGGAGAGCATAGTCAATATCTTAATTTTGAAAATGTTGTTTTCAAAACCTCAAAAGTTTTTCTAGTGCTTCTTTCCAGCTTTTCTCTAGTTTGGAAGGGTATTAGCCAAGACTTAGACAGAGTTATTCCTAATTAAGTTGGTATTGTTTCTGACTTACTAGTTAGAAAGGGTGCTAGCCGAAAATCCTATAAACACATCACATAAGGAAACAAGAGAGATCACTTTACATCACCTAATGCATTGAGAACTCATTATCACATACTCAAACAGGTTCAACCACATTTTCTATTTTGTTTTTATCTTTTGCGGGGAGTTGTATGAATAGAAATCTTCCGAGAAAATTTTATTGAAGATCCTGAAAAATTAATCGAGGCGGCAAAAGCAAATCTCGGACAAACTCCGGCTCATACATTACCATCATCATCATCATCATCATCTGAGACACCAAAGTCTACTGAATTGGAAGTTAATCAAGTTACTAGAAATTTGACATCTGAATTTGAAGCTATGGCAAACAAGACACTTCGTGAATTTTTAGCTCCTACCACGGACAATATTCTTGTTGGACCGAAGGTAGAGGTTGGAGATAATGGCTTTGAACTTAAGCCAGGGCTCATTAATATGGTGCAATCAAGTCGGTTTTGTGGAAAGGCACATGAAGATGCTAGTGCTCATCTCCAACACTTTACGGAGATCTGCAGGCACATTCACTATGAAGGATGTATCCAAGGATGCAATCTTGCTTCGTCTCTTTCCATTCTCATTATTGGGAAGAGCTAAGCAATGGTTTTATCTTGTAAAAGATAAGAATACAACATGGGATATATGTTCCACAACCTTTCTTGCAAAGTTCTTTCCGATAGACAAGACAAATGCCTTAAGGGGGAAGATATCAAATTTTCAACAACAAAGATGATGAATCAGTCCACTGAAGTATGGGAGCATTTTCAAGAATATATTTCAGAATGTCCACACCATGGGATGAAGAAGTGGCTGTTGATGCGGACTTTCTATCATGGGCTTGTTCCCGTGCTCGTGAAACTATGGATGCGGCAAATGGTGGTGCTTTCTTATCACTTACAATTACAAATGCTACTGAGAACTTGTGGAGAAGATGGCTTCCAACCAAGGTTGGAGTGAAGAGCGTCAAACTCGTAAGAGGGAATGCACCAGCCCTAAAGAAGTAGATATGCTATCTGCTAAAATGGACCTTATCATGAAAAAGCTAGAGGATAGAGAATCTCAACCCAAGGCAGTGATGCAAACTCAAGATTCATGCATGACATGTGAAGAATGTGAAAACTTAGGCCACCTTTGGAAGGAATTGTCCGAGAGATCATGGAGGATATTAATTTCATCAATAACAACAAAGAATAATTTTCGTCCTCAGCCAGAATCAAGGTTGGAACCAACGAAGCCTAACTATCGAGTAATTATCAAGGCAATTACCAAGGTAACAATCAAGGTAACAATTTCAATACTTATCAACCTTCTTTGAGAGATCCGGTTTGTTAACCAAGGAAAAACTATGGAGAATCTGTCAAGAAAGATAGCAACTAATGACAAAGCTCTTGAGCTTATCAACACTCGTCTGGAAAGTTTTTCTTCTTACTATCAAGAATCGGCCCTGATTTTTAATAAGATGATAGAATCTCAGATTTCTCGGTTATCGGTTCCACTAACCACACCAGGGAAAGATTCGGGGGCAGCCGGGAAGAATTAGAAACTGCAAATCTTATTGATATCTATAATGCGGTCGTTACTACAGAGAGACCTCAGGAAGCTGTTGGTTAGATGACTCAATGCCACCTAAAAAGGAAGATCCAGGAAGACCAGTCATTACAATCAAAATTGGACACCTCACATTCAACAATGCTCTCTGTGATTTTGGCTCAAGCGTCAACATTATACCTAAGGTAATTTATGAGAAGCTTTATAGTGAACCACTTTGGAAAACAAATATGTGCTTGCGCTTTGCGAGATCAATCAATTTGTTATCCCGAGGGGATCCTTGAAGATGTATGTGTGGGAATCAGAAATTCTTATGTCCCAGCGGACTTCGCGAGATCTTGGAAGAAATGAAAGAGCACCAATTATACTCGGAAGACCATTCTTATGCTCAGCTAAAGCTATTATCTATGCAGACAGTGCAAAGATTATTTTCAATATTAAAGGGAAGAAAGAGAAATTCACTTTCAAGGACAAGGTACACACCTCTCATTACTTATCCTTAAGGTAATAATCATTATATTCTAGAACAGAAGATGGAACCTTATAATCGAATAGAAGGAGGAATCGAAATCGAAATAAGAACAAGATGGCACAGCCTACAAAGGTAATGGTAGTGAATAAAATTAAATCTTATAATGAACATTTATTGCGGTCTCAATGATAGGTCGAGTAAGATGATCCGGTACACCTACTATTCATTGCTCTATTAATCGTGGAATTTTTATAATACATATTGCGTCTTGGATGCGGAATTAATCTAATGGCAAAGGTTACATATGAATTATTATTTGGAAAATTGCCGTTGCAACCAACATATCTTGCAGACTACAAATGGCAGACCAATCTTATAGAGTCCCTGAAGGAATTGCCAAAGATGTGCCAGTCAAGATTATGGATCACTATGTTCTCACTGACTTTGTAGTCATGGACATGGGAAAGGAAGAAGATCCTCCAATAGTGCTTGGGAGACCGTTCCTCAACACTACACGTGCAATCATCTACATCCATACAGGAGAGATACATTTCCAATTTCCTAAGGAGAAGGTACGAGTTTACTTTAATAGTTACAATGAATATACAAATCCTAGAGGAAAAAGCAGGACAGCTCGTCGCCGTCATAATAGAAGATGGATCAAGAATCAAGAAGATGAAAAGGTATATGAAGAAATCAAGTCTCCTACACTTGAAACATCTATAGAGAAGACAGAATCAACTACTCCAAAGAAGAATACATCATCCAAAAGATGGAGAAAGAAGAAGACATCTCCCGAGAACATCATCGAGAAGATATAGAATCATCGGTACCACCCGATTGTGACAACTGATATACCATGGGAGTAAAGAACAGAACTTGAAGTCTTGTTCGGAGGACTCAAAATGCTGAATCCTCACTTTGCAAGGTAAGTAGGTAAGATATCCATATTTTTATTTCTTGCATAATTTATTTCCATATCATGTTTATCTTTTCAGTATTTCATATATGCATTCAAAAAACAACAAAAATATTTTATCTTTTGTTTTGTGATAACCTTTAAGCCCCATGCTAGTATCCCCAGGTTAAATACCTCTAGGCTATTTTGCTGTGGTGGCATAAAAAAATAAAAAATAGTTTGCTTATGCATAAATCCTTATCTTGCATATAAATAAAAATGATGATAAAAGAAAATCCAAATATATATCTCAGATAACTCAAGCAAAGTGGTTAATCTCTAATGCTTAATCAAGTTCCACTAGTTTTGTTGTCTATTTGAGATTTACAGATTAGAAGAAGAGGAAAGATATCGACACCATCCCCGATGTCAACTACCTCAACCTCTACATCATTGAAGATTACACTCCAATCTAGCTTGGGGAGTGCAACCCCCATTATCCAGATAAGTATCTTATTATCTTATTATATATATTATTAGTTAAATATTTTGCTAGCTATTTAAGTTTGTTAAGAGTCTAGTTTGTTTTGTTAAAAGGCTAGTAGTCTAAATAATCTTTTGATTGAGTGAGAATAAAAAGATTGAAGAGAGAGTGCGCACTAAAGTTTACTTTGCTCAACTACAATAAATCCTAAAATCTGCCAACATGGAGATGATGAATAGTTGCTTCGTTGTTACACTTTTCTAGTACCTAGCTTTCAAGCTTAATTTCTCTTGAGCTCCATTTTTTGCAAAATAAATACTCTAAACCTGAAACCTATGGGTTGCAAAATGCTTGCTCTAAAGTCTAGGTAATTGACGTATATGATATATGATAGTCCGAGCTACTATTTGATCTTACTCTTAGTGATACTAGATTTACGGAGATTTATATTTTGAAAATTAAAAGTGCACATGATAAGTTCTTGTGTGACAAGAGTGTGAACCTCCTACCACAGACCATATATACATGCCATTTAGATTAGGAAAACCTTTTGATTTATATATATATAGGCTGCTTGCTTTACATTGAGTTTGTTCAATCTTTGTTGACCCTTAGAAACTTATCATGCTGATCATGCACACTCCACTTTATTCCGCTATATCCACTCTACTTATCTACCATATATATATATATCACTATCACTTCACTCTAGCCAACAAAAATGTTCTATTCCTATTCCGGGAGAGAGCAACCAAAAATATTTCATACCTATTCATTGCTAGCCAATATCTTACAAAAGCTCCATTGCATCTATTTATCTCTCACAAATATTGCAAAAAGAGATTTGGGTTGTAGACTATTCTTTATAAAAAAAAGAAGAGAAGAAGAGAAGGGAGATGAAAAATGGACAAAAGTCCTACAGGCGAGTAGAGCCTACCACCCTAAGAAAAGAAAAAGAAAAATAGAGATGAAAAATGAACAAGTGTTCGAGGGCGAGTAGAGCCCACATCTCTAAAATAAAGATGAAAAATGGACAAGTGTCCGAGGGTGAGTAGAACCCACATCTTTATAGAGAGGAAATAACAGACAAAAGTCTAGGGCCAGCAGAGTCCACCTCTCTAGAAAGAAAAAGCTACGACCCAGGATTCTCTACAAAAATTCAAAAAGAGATAATTCTTTAAGGAGCATAAGTAAGATATTCCTTATCTATTTATTCTATTATATTCTCTATTCTATCCACCATACACATGCACCACTTGATCAGTGTGGTTTGTAACTTTGGATCCATTGCTTGAATTTACAATATATGTTTAGTAAGTAATTTTAGTTTTTCTCCTACCTATGAACTCCACATATAAGCTTTAGTTATAGGATGAGAGAAAAGAAAGTATAGAGTGCTATTGCCTAAGCCAAAAATATTACATCTTATGAGAGAGACAGACAACATTACTTTATTACCTAAGAGAGGATCCACAAATACCACAATTGAGAGACTAGAGAATGTCACACTGAGAACTTTGAGTTTTATTTTGAAAATCAGCAAAAACTCGGAAGGACAGTTTGATTAAAAGAGTTTGAAATATAGTGTTCGACTTGACTATTCTATCTTTCAATTGCTCATGATTGAAGAAAAAGTTATATGAGTAAATTGAAGATTTAAAAAAGTTTTATTTATCTGGAGAGAAATTTTGTTTGAAAGCATGTGTACTTTTGAGGTGTGATAGCGTAGTAGCAACTCCTGATCCAAGTTTAATTTAATATATTGTTTTGTGTCTTGCTAAGAGACTAGCAAGAGGTAAGCTTGGGGGAGCTTGTTGACACTTGTTATATCATAAAATTTTAAGTTATTTAACATGAATTAAGGGCTCAAGTCAAAGGTTAAACATAAGTCTAGGGGTCTAACTAACATAATTCTATGAGTTTTGGTATTCTGTGACTTTTCAGGGACTTGATAGGAAAATGCAGAGAATAATGGAGAAGGTTCCAGAATATACAAGACATATACAAGACAAATAAAGACCAGACTTATCCGTGAAGCAACTCAACCCGAAAAGTGGACTAAAACATTCTAGAAGATACCAGAGGACACCAGAGAAGACGGGAAGCTGAGGTGGCACTCCAGCCTGGCGGCCGCCAGTGCCACATAGGCCGGCCGCCAGGTGGGGTCACCCTGTCAGCCTCACATTTTTATGTCGGTTTACCACCGACCTTGAGGTTGTATCTACACCGTTGTTGAAGGTCGGTTTGATCCAAGGGTTGATGTTCATCGCCAAGTGCTATATAAGAAGACCAGCTGACCCTGAGGCTGATATCAATTTCATTATCAATCATATTCATCCAAGTCCAGCCAAGTCTAGACCTAAGCCCTAGTTCATACTAGAAGTAGATTAGCTACATAACTAGTTCTAGTTGAAGATCAAGTTCATCTTGAGTTCCTGATAATCAAGAAGTAGCAAGGATCATCGTTCTTGAGACTTCTCTCTTGTATTCAATCTGTAAGTTCTCTTATATTTACAATACAATTGTTATGGCTTTGATCTTTATAATTATTATATTCTTGTTGATATGTGTTTATGCTTGCTATGATTATATGTTTAGTTTAGTAAGATTGCTTTATATTTTATGCATGGAATTGTATAGCATCCATATAGATGATCACTATGTGGGTGATAAGCAATGTGTAAACGTGGTATTTATACAACGTTTATCTGCAATTGCACCCTACATTCTAGGTCGTGTGGTAGATCGCGGGGGTGACAGCCCTATTGAGTCCTTTGGAGTCCACCCTCCGAATGTAGGACACGTCGAGCTTTTAATTACGATGATGAACAAGTTTTGTCCTTGCTTGTCATTGGTAATGCTTGCCATGTGTAGAAGTAATCCAACCTTACCTTGATAGCTAGATGTATTGCACTAATTGTAGTATTCATTGACATATATTATTAGGAGTATCTTAGGAATATTCATTCTAGTCTAATTTATAACATGTTAACTGCTTGTATGATATTAGTGGCATAGGCTAATCTTAGACTTGGACATTTATCATTATTATAATTATCTTTACCCTGTGACTTATCCTGTTGAGTTATGTTTGATGCTCATGGCTACTCTGCATTATAATATTGTAAAGTGAATGATCTCATAAATAAATCATAATATAAATCATTAGATAGTTTTTATCTCTCTACCTTTCCATAGACTCCCTTCTCTCGTGGTAAAATATAAATACGATACCGGATTACTCCCGGTGAAGTGCTACAATTGGTATTTCTATCCGTGGCGCTTGCAGATATCATGTTCAATCTTTTATCAAGGCCAATCTATAAATACCATGCCCCGCATTTCTTTGAGTGTTATTGCTAGGGTGACAGACTAGTGTATATGTAATGCCTAGAAATGAGTGGTATACCTTGAGTTCATATCCCGTGAGATTAACTCCACTATGGATAATGTGGCTAAGCTACATCCCACTACTAACACCGCCTAACCGCGCTTTGTTGGATCATGAGGTTAATCCCATATCCAAGCTAACATGATTAGATAGATATCCCATATATATTTCTCTCGCCTTCCTAATAAGGATCGTGTTAGAAATATCAACACGTAGCCCGGTGCACGGAGACATGGGATTTTATGAGCGCTGGCCGGTGCTCGGCGGGGAGGTCGAGCGACGGACATAAAACCCGCGCACGGAACGCGGCGAAGGAAATGGGCAGACGCCCTATCCTAGTGCGCGTCTGTAAGTCTAGTCTCATTTGAGTTTCATACGAGTTTTTAAAAAAAAATTACACAGTGCAACTCAGACGCTCACAATACGCACGCACACTCACCCCTATGAACGCACGTACGCAATCCCTACCCCTATGAACACCACCGAAGGATTGGGCAGCCGACAGATCTGAAGATTCTCGAAGTCACCATAGGCACCTCGTTGTCGACAGGAATGTCGCTTACTACTTAATGCATAATGTCGGTAAATCCTGGGAAAATCTCAAGAAAAGGTGCGAGCACCGAGATTATTTGAACCCTGGTGTGGGTAGCAACCCACTAGACCGTCCTACCATTGGACTACAAGGGCATTAATTAGGCTAATGTGGCACCATATTAATATTGAGAGTGATGATATAAGAGTTTAATGGGAGTAGAGAGAGTTTCATCCCCATTAATCTCTTCTGCACTGTTTCTAAAATCTGAATGTGTTGGAAACTGTGACATGAAACCCCAGGCCCATTGAGACTGACCTAAACATAAATGGTTTCAAACTACACATGTTTTTCCATGACAAGATGGATCTCAATTCAAAAATTTGTAAACTACAAAGTGTCATGGATAATTGAGAACTACAATCGGTATGCTGGAGGTTTGTAACTTTGTATATCTGAGGCCACTTAAAACATTTAAATTTCAGTTTTCAGGGTTTTTAAATTTGAGACCTAGTTTTTCCCAGTATTAAGACAAAGTCAATAATCAAAGAGTTTTAACTTGAGAGTTTAATAACTTAGCAAGATCTACAATTCTTATTTTGGTTTGATTCCCCATACGACATAGTTCTAGTGACATTATTGTTCACAAATCTTATAAATCTCTTTTGTAGTTTCATAAACTCGAGAGTTGTGTAAGGGCCTGTTTGGCGGGGCTCGCGGGCTCGGCTCCTCCATCGTAGCACGCAAGAGCCGGAGGAGCCCAAAATAAGCTTCTCTGGCTCCTGTGAACAGTGGTGGTTGTCAGTGAGAGAGGGAGGGAGTGAGAAAACCGGCTCATGTGAACAGTGCCGCTACAGTTGCGCCCTGCAGCCAGCCGGAGCCGCCGCTCCTGTTGCTAAACAGACCCTGAATAATCTTGTGAACAATGTTAGCGCGGCAACATCGTCGCATGAAGAAATGACCAATATAAAAGATGTACATCTTAAGAAGTTATACTACAAGTTTTATGTTCATGACTTGCTCTGCTGAAACCAGTAGATGCTCAAAAAATGTTGTTATACAAGCTTCGTAGACATGATTTATAGAATTTTAGAAAGAAAAACCATCAATTTTATAATTACTATGAGACGCGCCTGGTAGCTTGTATGTTTTCCAAACTGACAGGACGATCCCACCATGCGGCGCTTTCCTTGTTCCCCGCCGAAAAGTTTACCAAAATTGCGCGCCGAGCATTCGCAAAAACGCAAAAACCTCTCATCCCGAGTTTTCCATGCTTTGACAGAGCAGTCCCACCACGCGCCTTCTCCCAGGTCCCAGCTGCAGCTGAAGTGGCGCTCTTTTCCTTGTGCACGCCAAAAATTTTTAGTAAATTTGCACGCCGACGCCGAGCATTCGCAAAACGCAAAATCCCTCATCCGCCTCCTCACCAGGCCATTCTAGGGTATACAGCCCCCGCCGCCGCTGCCGCCCCCGCCGCCGTTGACAACCACCACCGCCGCAACCAACTACCGCCCTCGCCATTCTAGGTTTTCAAGCCGACGGCGCATCCGCGCGCGACCACCGTCCAACCCATCTCCGATCCATCTCCGACGCGCGATCTGCCGGGTTAATCTGCTACCGGCTACGACGAGGCCGCCCTCCCTCACCGTCTCCAACTCAGTCCACCAGGGCACGAGGCACCATCTCTGTAGGGGAGACCGCAGGTCCGCCAGCCACCTACGACGGCTTCATCCTCCACCCGAGCGAGCGCGAGCGCCGCTTCGTCATCTCCGACAGCGCGGTTTGTGTAGTCCTCATAAACTGCCTAAGAATTGAACTGTATAGTATTAGGCCCTGCTAATTTTCAGGCGACTGAAATTTTGAAATCTGTTCAGGCGACGAAGGTGGTAGTGCTCTACCGCCTGTAAACGGAAGGTCCCGGGTTCAAGCCCTAGCCTCCGCATATTGCACATGGTGCGGGTAAGGCTTAGCGCTAAAATACCCTACCCCAGATCCCGCGCAGTGCGGGAGCCTACGGCACTGGGTACGCCATTTTTCAGGCGACGAAGGTGCTTCAGTGATTTCCATCCAACAGCAGCCATCAATGCATCATCAGGCAGGAAGAGATAGCGAGCACACAGTGTCGCCTGAATTTTTCAGTCGCCTCTGAGGAAAGGTGATAATTTTGTGCTCAGATTGATATATAGAGCAGTAGATACTGAACTTGACGCTTTGACCGCTACTATAATGTTGTTATCTGTGTTTTTGTCATAGGAAGCCGCAACTACTACTGCTTATTTTCTTCACGGACCATCGGGCGGAAAAGATAGAGAGCATGCTCGGGCGGGAAAAGATAGAGAGCATGCAGTGTCGCCTGATTTTTTCAGTCGCCTGTAACTGAGTGAAGGTGATAACTTTATCCTAAGATGGATATATCGAGTTGTTAGATACTGAACCTGACACCGACTGCTACAATGTAAGTGAGGGAAGGTGGTACCTTTATCCCAGATGGATATCTAGAGTTGTAGATACTGAACAATACACCTGACTGCTACTATAACTATAATGTTGTTATCTGTGTGTTTTTGTCATAGGAAACGCAACTATCACTTTGCTTATTTTCTTTATAAAAAAGTTCCTATTAAATGAACTGTTGCTAAACTACAGTTTATATTCCTCTCTATTCCTCAACTACATATTTTTTGCGATCTGTGCCTCTTTGGTTTGTTTAGTCCTCATAGACTGCCTATTACAGAATTGAACTGTATAATTTTATCCTCGGATAGAAATATCGAGTTGTAGGTACTGAACTTGACACCTGACTGCTACTGTAATGTTGTTACCTGTGTGTTTTAGTCATAGGAAACTGCAGCTACTGCTGCATATTTTCTTTATAGATGAATATACATGCTCAAGAACAATGACTGCTCTGTACTGTAGAGTGTACTACTACTATCTTGGCTTACAAAAATGTGCCTATTTAATGGACTGTTACTCTCAAGAAACACGAGTGCTCTGTAGATTACTACTATCTTGGCTTACAAAAATGTACCTATTAAATGGACTGTTACTCAACTACAGTTTGTTTATATATTCATGTATTCATGAACTATATTTTTTATTGATCCGTGCCTTCCGGGTTTGTTTAGTCCTCATAGCCCACCTATTACAGAATTATACTTGTATAAAGATGAGGCATTCGACTACTTTAAAATCTTCAAAGTTTTTGGATTGTTAAGATATTAGGCAATTATATTTCTTCCTCGTTTAAAAATTAATGAAAATGGCCGCCACTGTGGTTTGTATAAAGATGAGGCATTCGACTATAGTTTGTTTATATTCATCTATTCCTCAACTACATTTTTTTGTTCTCTGCCTCAGCGGTTTGTATAGTCCTCATAAACTGCCTATTACAGAATTGAACTGTATAATTTTATCCTCACATGGATATTTTGAGTTGTGGATACTGCTGAACTTGAACCTGACTGCTACTATAATGTTGTTACCGTACCCGTGTGTTTTTGTCATAGGAAACTGCAACTACTGTTTCATATTTTCTTTACAGATGAATTACATGCTGATGAAGATGAATGACTGCTTTGTAGAGTACTACAACTATCTTGTCTTAAAAAATGTGCATATTAAATGAACTGTTGCTAAACAACAGTTTGTTTATGTTCCTCCGTTCCTGAACTACATTTTTTTGTGATATCTGTGCCTCTGAGATATATGAACCCTACTTATTGTTAGATTTTTGAGTGCTAGCTGTTGACTTCTCTGTGTAACTTATTTTTTTGATATAGGTGTCTGACGATTGGGCAGCTTTTGTTGCATAGAAGGGAAGGGAAAGGTATGAGCTCACAGGGCCCCGGGCACCACGTAACGCATGGGGGCTCGGTCTTCAGCCAGAGAAGGTTTTAGAGAAGGCAGCCCGCCCTTCCGAGGGCACCGGTGTAAGGGAAAGAGATATGCTCACGACGCCCCGCATCTCGAAACAGGCGGGGCATGTGCGTGGGGTGTCTAGTTCATCTCGTTGGAAGGCTTGGCTGGAGTGCGCCGACATGTACAGAAAGAGGAAGATCAGGGAGGCGATCGAAGGTCGAAGCACTTTAAAAAGAGCTTGCAGCTGCAATAGATAAGCTCGGGGCTGAGTTAGAGGCGATAAAATCGCAAGGACATTGTTCAACGCCCGCCAACACTTGTAGCCTTGTAGGTGGTCCGATAGCGTATACTCCTTAGCCACGGATGCGCATGCACCCGATGCTTTGCAGCTGGAGATGGAATCGACGCAGGCCGGACCGGATGCTTTGCAGCTTGAGATGGAATCACGAGGACATCGTTCACCGCCGCCAACACCCCTAGCCCCGTAGGTGGTGAGAATGCGAGAGTGGCTCGCCCCCCATTTCACCGTAGAGTGGCTTCGAATGCCCCCTTCGGTTCGCACAGGCCAACCCTAAGTACCAGCATGGATCTCCAATACTATCACCCGAAGAGCTTCATAAGGCAGGGGCCTTCTTGTGCTGCTCTTCAAGAGTGGTACATGCAAGCAAACTGCAAACAGGGCAATCGGTGGCGTTTATTGCATCGTCCCCGAAAGAGGCCTTTTGGCGTGACACAGACGAAGAGGCTATGATCAATGTGGGTTTCGACGACTTGTTTGACCTCATGGCACCGGATGTATTGGATATGGCCATCCTTCGCCGCATGACACCGTGAGTACAATTTCTTCTATTCGACTCATTCGGGATGCCTCTTCATCTATTTGCTTTGCTAAATTGAAAGGCTTATTTGTTGACTCGCAAGCGCCCGCTTTAAAGTCAAATAATCGGGTCCGGGTGAAAAGTGCAATAGACCGAGTGTTTCCTAACGTACCACCTGTGTTTCATATGTTTGCGGTGCACGTCGCAACCGATGAAAAGACATGTGGGTTCTACACGGCCCACCACATGATGGCTACGATGAAACAAGTTCATTTGGATTGTCCCGAGGTAACTTCGAAGTGCAGCTCCATCTTGTGCCTACCTTTGTTTGGCAATAAAGACCATGTGTACAACAAACACTTATGCCTACCTTATTTTGTATTAGGAATTTAGCTTGTCCGTAAATTCGATCAATTTGGAGGATATTGGAGAGAAGATCACCAAGTTTCTTATGGGACGTATCATCAGCCCTGAATGCAAGTATTTTGTTTAGTAAACCATGAGTTTCTTCTCGTTTCCCTTGTTGCATGATGACCAAACTGGATACATGCATGTGAATCGTGTTATTCTGATAATCCAGAGTGTAATTTTTGTAATCTGAGGCCTCGTGGGATTGTGTAGTCCTCATAGACTTCCTATTACGAATTGTATATTAAGGCCTTCCTAATATCCAGGTGACTGAAATTTTCAAATCGGTTCAGCGACGGTTAGCTACTTCGGTGATTTCCATCCAAATGAGCGGGCATCAACGCGTCATCAAGTGTCGCGAAATTTTTCGGTTGCCGGGAAGTGAGGAAAGGTGATAATTGCGCTACTTATTTTCTTCATAGATGAATACACAAGCAAATGTTAACAATTTTATTCCTCTTATTGCTCAACCAAAATCTACCTATAGACTCATAAGAAGCATCAATGTGGATATCTAGAATCCTAGCCAAAACTTGCCACAACCTTCTAGCTCTTGCACATTCAAAAAAAAATGTATGCATTATAGTTTCTTGTTCTTCACAGAGTTAATTTTCAACTTCAGCCTTAAAGATTTTAAAGTAGTCTAATAATGCCTCATCTTTAGTTTTCAGCAAGTAAATATAGCAAAATCTGAAGCATCATGAATTAATGTCATGAAATATCTCTTTCCACACACCATTCATCTCACATAGATCGAATGTATGAGTTCTAGAGGTGCCAAGAGTCTCTCCACGCCTTGTGAGGCTTTCGAGGTTGCTTAGATTGCACACAATTATGACACTTAGAACCTTTGGTAATGGTGAAATCTAGAATTAACTGCAAGCTCACCAAAATTCACATCTAGAATTAATCTGCAAGCTAGACATGCCTTCACATCTAAAATACCACATGCCGCTTTTCCTTTCAAAGAGAATGGAAAGAGCATCCAACGGATAGTTTCGGGGAGACATGCCTTCAATGTGAAGACATTTACATGTTTCTTCAAAAGTTTGAAGATGAAGAAAAGGATTTTTCGTCGATTCTCCCGAGAAAATATGGCTTTTGGACCATCTCAATCAACCTTGGGCGAAACTCATAGGATCCAAATTGAATGGGTTTAGATGATAGCACGGGGTTATAAGCTTGCCCGTTGGGTTTTAAATATTTATAAAGAGGGATAGTATCCATGTGGATAATGATTTTAAAAAGATAAAAAGATAAAAAGATAAAAAGGAAAATCTATACTAATGATAAGATACAAGATTTAGTTTA